>VXAB01009956.1:52520-199263 GCA_013399175.1 Odontophorus gujanensis
TTTTTTTTTTTTTTTTTTTTGCCTATCACAGACTGCTAATATAGGAGCAGTTGCAAACTATCATTTTGCAGAATAATCCACCATCACTCCCATGTAATTAAGAGTTCCCTTTCTTTCCTCCTGCTATCTCATCCTCAGGTACTTCCCCAGAATATCCCAGTTCCCTGTTTCTGATTGATACCTCAGGATGAACTTCAGACTCATTCCTTCCTTTGACTGGCAGAAGTGTTGGGTTTTTTTTCCCCCCTTCTTCAAAGTGCATCTTTCTGGTTACTAATGAGTTGCAAATATCCAATCAAGCTCATTATATTAGCTGCATGAGAAGTACCATGCAGCATTGCAGCAAAGGCATCAGTGATGAGGCTTGCAACCCCCCTGAGATTGACAAGCATCATAATAATCGCCGATAGATAGACAGGCAGTAATGAGAAATGAAATCTCCAACATCACAAACAGGAGATACCACAGCATTATGCCTACATTTCTAGGTGCTTTTCTTTAGTCTTGGGAAGTGGACCATCATTGAGTTTGAGTTTCTGAACCACAGTCTGGGGACAGGTTTTGCACTTGGAGAAAATCAACCTTTGTATGTACTTTGCGAACAAGGAGGCACTAAATCCAAAGGTTGAGCCACAGAATACAGAGAGAAAACAGGAGAATGAGTTTTCATTGCTAACATTACTTACTAATGTTAGTACTGATTCTAATATGTTTTGTTTTGTGGCAGTGGCAGGGGCCCCAGGCCTGTTGCTTCGGTGAGGAGGCAGCACTGCAAAGGGCTCATGGCCAGAGAGAATGTTAACATCAAGAGCACAGCTCAAGAAGTGCCTTGCTAAAGTCACATCAGCCACAGAGGCCTGCCTATATTTAAGAAGAGGACATTTCACTTTGGCCAAGTCTTCTTGCACAGGGCAGCCTGCATCGCACTAGCAGAGGAAATGGCAGCAACACCTGATATTCAGACTCTTCACACAGAGGTTGTCCTGTCCTAGCAGAACTAGGAGTTATCTCCTGCTGTTCCCTTCAAGGGGCATTCCCTGGAGGACCTGCCAGCTGGCCTCACTTAGAAGTGCTCCAAGACCATTCTAATTTGGACCAAGCAGCATATTTGCACATTCTCAGATCCCATTCTTTTTCCTGTCCTTCCATGATGACAAAACAGAACATCTGGTCCTTCTTCAGAGAGAAGGGCTTTTACTAAGAGCCACTTTGGGCAAAACACTAAAGCATATACATGAAAAATTGAAAGGACAAGGCTGAACAGTCACAGAAGACAAACACCCACCAGACAGGAGACTTCAGAAGAGAGTGTTAAGGGCTGAGATCAGCCCAGGAGCAGTGCAGTAGCACAGAGGGCTCTGGCAGGAGCTCAGGCTGCCCTGCTGGTAGGGCTGCAAGTTTGGGAAAGCAGCCATCAGCTGTTTGTCTCTCAGAAGACTCAATCAGGGCACTGCAAGAGTCAGTCTTGAAAAATCACACATTGAACCATGAGATGTCCAGCTCCTACACTGTAAATTTAAGGTTAATAAGAGGCTTAAGCTTTCCAGAGCTGGGCTAAGAACAGCACTGGGGAGTTCAGCTGTAAACTGGCATCCTCTTTTCTTCCCAGAGCTGCTTCCTCTGCCAACATTTGGTGCTGGCACTCACACATCTAAGCGTCTCCAGTCATATCTTATTCATAAGAAACTTACTCTTTCTACTGCAAATGTCTGTACTCTCTTAGTTGCCCATTTGCTGTCTGTTTCAACCATGCAAGTGTCAATTTTTTCTATCAGGTGCACAGTCACTATACAAAAAGGACAGAAGTTCCACATCAGAATATTTCGTTGTTGTTCTGCAGTTGTTACCAAAAATGCTCACTATTATTACACTCCAGACAGCGTTTATACCTGATTTCCAGCATCACCACGCTCACTCCTTCACTCCACTTCCACTCTCTCCCTTGGCCTTCCCCCACATCCCTGGGCATTAAAACAACAAGCCTGCTGCTCAGGGTGTGCAAGGCAGGTGGAAGAAGTACAGAGAGCAGAGGTAGGACAAGGAACAGGAAGAAAGGCAGGAGAAGTAGCAGTAGGGACAAGAAGGGGTTGGTACACTGGCAGAGCTGGCGAGAAGTCAGGCAGCTCAGAAAGGCCACGAGCTTAGCAGGAGGGAGAGTCTTTTCCATTTTACTGTTCATTTTTTGCAATTGAAAGCTTTGGTTGTTATTTGAGACTGATCGACCCAGTGTCCAGTACGCCACCTTTTCTTGTAAAAAACTGAAAGCCTGTTCAGAATGAAATTGGCATTAAAAAAATATATATGTTCTAGTCACTGTTTTGGCAGTGTAGGCGTTTTAAGAGGGTCACCTGACTGTTAGAAGGCCTTGGGAAAAAAAAAGCCGTTTCTTCTCCTATTTCCACCCTGCAGTTTTGTCCCCAGGCTTCATCACTCAGCTCTTCCACCATCCTACCACCCCTGGCTGTCTATCCATACACAACCAGCTCCACCATACAGCAAACTGACATTTCTTTTCTACTCATATAAGGCCACCAGAACTCTAAATTGAAAATATGGTGGAAACGATTCACAAAAATCTGTTGGTTTTTCCTGGTTGCAAGAACCACAGTAGGAAGATAGTGCTGGGTTTGCAGGAAACTTCAGTACATCTCCAAATTCAGTGCTGCAAAAAGTACATTGCAGAAGCTCAGCTGGAGAGGGCAAGGCACAGACGGCAGGCAAGGTCACTCTAACAACAGGGAACATGCTTGATATGCTGAGCAGCACAGGGCTGGGAGAAGGCAGACAACAAGGGCTTGATGCGTTTGAAATGTTGCTCAAAGTTGAGTCAAGGATTATCCTTGTGGAGGCACATGACAGCTGCAATCACCCTCCTATTTCATGTCAGCATTGATTTCAGCTCTGAGTCCTGCAATTGTTCCTGTAATTTATTCAGTTCATAGTGATTCACTACATGGAAAAAAAAAAAAAAAAAAAAAAAAAAAAACTGATAAAGCAGTGCAGTTACAGATCTGCAATCTGGGCTTGCTATACTGAAAGCA
This sequence comes from Odontophorus gujanensis, assembly GCA_013399175.1. Lineage (NCBI taxonomy): Eukaryota > Metazoa > Chordata > Aves > Galliformes > Odontophoridae > Odontophorus > Odontophorus gujanensis. The sequence goes on from VXAB01009956.1 coordinate 55,562, forward strand.
AAGGGAATTTCACTCCTGTCTTCAGACAAACCCACGTCCACTAGGAAGCTCCCAAGTTAAAGGTCCCAGTTCTGCCCTTATTCGCCTCTGCTAAAATCCAGACTGACATTTTCCTACAGCAAGCTTCAGATTTCTTCCCAGGCCACAACTCTGTTTCCATGATAAGCACAATGGTAAATGCAAATTCAGTCTCATGTTCAGCAATGGGGCCAGGGGAAATTAAAGGATGTCAAAGTAAAATTAAGTGATAGCTTGTAATACTTTCCTGCAGTGCTCCAGTGAAAGGAGCTAGTGTCTTGTAGAAATTTCAACGAAATTAGTTACAAAACTTATTTTCTGTCACTCTTGTAAACATTCTTTCCATAAATGCATCATCTCCTACAGATAATCCTGGACTTAAACAAAAAAAAAAAAAAGAAAAAGAAAAAGAAAAAAAGAAAAACCAATCATAAAATCATAGAATATCCCAAGTTGGAAGGTAGTCATAAGGTCCAGCCAGCCCTGTCCAGCACTGCTAAAGATGTGAGATGAAACATTTCCAATCATATATGTACTCAGCATTTCAACTACACTGCACATTGTATTTCTCATTGCATGTAGGCAAAGGTTATTGTTCATTTAATGTTCAGAAAGTTTTACACTACATTAGAGGACAAATATACTAACAACAACAGAACAGTTGCAGCATGTATCTCAGTTGGCTTAAAACAACTTCTGCTATTTTCAGAATAAGTCTGTCACTTTTCCACAGCAAAACATATTTTCTGATCATGGGGTTTTGTAGTGAAGAAAGTAAAGTATCAGTGACCTGAATCAAAGCCATGAGTCAACACATTTGAAAAAGCTGTCCTGGAGTTTATTCCACACGATGACTGGAATTATCCTTTGAACTCATAGCATTGTCAGAGTTGCTGTGTATCATAGCACATTTCAGCTGCAGATACCTTCCCAGCTGAATAAAGCATTAAAGTATTAACCCCAAAGTGAGGAGATTTTAAGAGGTGTCTTTCTCAGCCCCCTCAGAAAATGAGTAGTGGAGCAGCATAGAAAAATTCAGTCTTCTTTGAAAGCACCTTATAAGGTTTCACTTTCCTAAGACATTTCAGATCTTCAGATAGTTGTGCAAGGACAGAGATTTCTGTTTTTCAGAACAACTGAATATTGAAGGCCAAAATTAATACGTTCTCTGTAACACTGCCCTGTAGAGAATTTGTTCAAGCAAGTCCGACTACTAAAAGTGCTTTAACTTAGATTGCAAATAAATCCCAACTTCAGTATTGGTAAAAGGTGGTCACTTGTAGGAATAATCTATTACAGCACTTGTAAAACGTTTTTGCAGACTAGTATGGAACCTAGAGTGACACGCTGAGCCATCTCAGAAAAGACACAGAAGTAGAAATGAGGAAATAAGAGTTGGAACCCTCCTGTGAAGCTGGAAAGTCTTCCTCTCCCTCTCAAATTCAATTTGGAGAAGACAGTTTTAAAGCTGTTGGAAGTTTCTGCCCATTTACGATGGCACATCAATCACAAGAACAGGAAAAGCTGGTTTCTCCATTTTACCTAAGTCGTAATTTATTCGAGAAAAGGAATGATGTTGTTGATGATGCCTAAGTAATGGCAAGACCCCAGGACTGATTTCAGACCTCAACCCCTGGGCTGAGCCACTTCTGATGAGGATTCCAGCCCTTTTATGCTATACATAGCTTGTGAGCAGGAACTAGCCTCAGAAAAATGTTGCATTAACCAACCAGAGAACATTTTACATGAGGAAAGGGGTCAAGGGGTATACATAGAGGGGTAGGACAGTGGTGGGTGGGGAGCAGTAAGCCCACAGATGCATCCATGTTCCCCCAGATTTGCCTTTCCTCCAGCTACGCCAAGGCTTTGTTTTTTTCTGACAATCTGTGGCTCATTCAGAGCTTTGCCAGTTCACCTCCAGCACTTTGTTCTGAACATGCCATTTCCCCACTGACATCTGCATGGGCACTGACACGCAGCAGGAGCTCCCACCACCCACTCCACTCTGCTGCACTGGATGAGGGCTGGTCCCAGGCAGGAGGGAGCCTGCTGCACCACCCAGCTGCTGCCATTTTGGGTCTCCAGCATCTTTAATTACCCCATTGGGAGCATCTTCCCAACCCCGCTCAGCCAGTTTTTGAAAGCTAAGACTTCTTGGGAAGGATGCTCCTCCTGATGTGAGCTGTCTAGTTTTCTCTCATACCTTTCATATAAGTCATATTATGCCACTTTTTTTTTTTCTTTTTGCTCTGTTTTGACTCAGTTATCCTGTTACCCCTTGCTGTCGCAATTATAAAAACTCTAAATTTTATTTAAAATTGTGATTATGCTGTGATCTATGAAATGTCCTAATTGTTTCTACTGAAGCCAATAGGCATGAAATGTGCTCTTTAGGGTCATAAAAACATTAGGGTTTAATTGCATCCAACCCCTGTAAGCAGAAGAAGTGAACACATAGTTCAGGCCACTGGTACTAACAGAAAAAGTCTTGATGCAGTGGATCCCCTGTGAACATCCAGACCAGGATTTTCACCATCTTTCACCATGAGAAGAATGTCAGTGTACAGACTCACAAGGTCTGAGTTGGTCACTGGTACTATTACAAAGGTTTATGTCCTTTGGCTGTCAGAAATTAGGAACCATGATCTTCACAGTGAGTATGCTCACGTTTCCCTTCGAGGTGAAGGCATTTGCAGCTGCATTTGCCATCCATGAGAATATTTCCAGTCTACTGCAGCACATCCTCCTTGCTGGTCATCAGTCTTTTCAAGCCAAGCAACGTTTAGCCATAGAACAAAGCACACTGGGATCTCTCCTCCTTAGCAGCAGCCAGTAGAGAAGTGCAGGATTCACTATCTGGGAGAGGAGGTCTGGCATCCAGTGCCATTGGCATTTCCAGCACCTGAAGGAGCTGCTCAGCCCTGCACACAGCTTACAGTTCTCAGCACTCCAAGCTCTATAAAAGAAGCGTCCTATAATGTCACTACAGGAACAATGATGTCACTCTGTGCAGTTCCTCTATTTTTATCTCCTCTGTTTATTCATCCTGTAATTCACTGGGCAACCATGCAGAGCTACCAGGAGGGCAAAGCACATGCAACCAAGGTGAAAGTCTCTCTTCAGTCTTTGTAGGGATGATCAAGGGCAGATGCTGTGGTATCCTGCAAGCCAGGTTTTATCCCCTTGCATTCTTACTGGAATTTGTCACAATCAATATGCCAGCAACTTTCTGCATTCCTCGTCCTTTCCCAAAAAACAAGTGCTTGCTTCTCACAGATGTACAGCTTTGGAAAGGAGATCACTGATGTGCCAGTGATTACTCTGATGACAGCTGACGGTCATTTAACTGGCACCCGGGAGGAACTGGTCCTGAATTTACACACCTTATTCTCAAATATTCTCAAAACTCTTGGTTAGCAGAAACAAAGGGCTTTAGATTGAGATGAGAAGCAAATCAGGCTACGGGAAAATGTGGTTATGGGAAATAGACCTAAGATTGTCTCAAAATAGAACTAAAATTGCTCTATGAGCAATTAGCCCAGTCCAGATGAAAAAGTGTGTTTTTGTCTTTCCTCAGGGCTTCACAACACCCAGCTATAAATGTCACTAGCACACAGAGGAACAGGAGTGACCATAATCCTCAGAAAATACCCCCATTTGCTACGTCAAGCTCTTCTAGCAACATATCAAGCAGCTCTTCACTTTCATCAGAACCAACCTGCCAGATCTCCATGGTTCAGGATCAAACCCAGCTGGACATTGTTTCCATCTCTAGGTTGGCCCCAGGAGAATCACCAAGCCCTCAACCATTTGAGCAAAGAAATAGAAATTTAGCAATATCATGTTCCAGCCAGCTCAGTACAAGGACTCCTCCCGCATCTTGCCCAGCCAGCCCCAGGCTCAGTCTAACACCCAGCTCAGCCAAGCCTCAGCAATACTCGGACTCCTCTCCAGCCAGTCCAGGGACCAATGCTGCTTCCTTCTATGCCTTCTGTCCTCAAACAGCACACAGCTTGGAAGCTTCAGCATCAGATTACACATTGACCCCAACCAGGAAAAGCACAAGGCCTCCAACAACAACTCCTGAAGACAGTTCCCAATCTCCTGGCTCTTCTAAAATGGGATTAAGAACTATAAGAAAGGGGTTTCAATCACATCTGGAAGATCCTGATCTTGAAAGGTATGTATCCAGACTACACACGTTTAAGTCCTCAAATGATTATCAAACAATTTAAATATCTTTTATATTGACATGTTTCCAGTGTTTGTTTTCCTGTAATTACCCTATACTTTCATAATATCCAGTAAAAAGACCATATTTTCCATTCATTTATTTAGCTGACTGGATGTGAATGCAAATCATGCCCAGGCCAGGTTGTCACCCTCAGCTCTTTGCACAGAGCAGTTTAAATGTGGCCTCATTTCCTTTCAGATGAGAAACTCTCACCCCACACTATCCACAGCCACCTGGGAAGCAAAACCATCATGTTACAGCTCAGTGGTGGTGGCCTCACTACAGTGGAACCATAGAATCATCAAGGCAGGAAAAGACTTCTCAGCTCACCAAATCCAACCCAGCTCACCCCACCACGTCCACTGACCACATCCCTCAGTGCCACATCCCCACATTTCTGAAACATCTCCAGGGATGGTGACTTCCCCACCTCCCCGGGCAGCAGTGCCACTGCATCACCACTGTTTCTTAGAAGAAACTGACCCTAATATCCAACATGAACCTCTTTTGGGCCATTACCTCTCATTCTAAATTGCACAGTTAGGCTCCCAATCCCTCTGCAGCATCAGAGAAAATATGTTATTCCTAGGAAGTCTGAGAAATAAAGGTTGGAGGTGGCATTCAGTGACACAGCAGGTGCCTCCCTTCCCAAACCTCAGGTCCCATACTCTGACCCCATGCAAGACTGATTTCACCTCACTGAGCCACTGAGTTCCACGGTGTCCACCACTTCTCTTGGCAGGAGATTTGTAACCACAGAGGAATTCCAAGCCATGGAGAAAGAACTAGAAGATGTAAAAGATGAACTGAAATGCTTGAAGTGGAAAGTGAGACACATTGGTGAGACTGTGCAGCCCCTGGCAGAAGACAGCAAGCGCTACAACGGCTACACCCTGACAGAGCTCAAGGCAATGGTGCAGTCCGAGGAGGATCCTTACAAAGCTGCACACAAAATCCTGACTGCACTCTTCAGCGATGTGTATTTGCTGCAGCACTCGGTCACCGAACAGGCAAGCAACACCAGATCCCTGCCCAAGCCCAAAATAGACCCAGAGTTGTACACAGTGTATTGTGACATTCTGAAAAGCATATTCCCTGGAATTAGCAGCCAGACCTTGAGGGAACAGACACAACACATGCAGAAAAGCACCCAGAAAGAAGTGCAGTAACATCAGAGTCCACCAAACCTTCCGCAAAGTGAGAAGTCCTTTATGACTTTTGAGCACTGGACTGTGGTGTGTACCACTGGTTGAGTCTTTCCCTTCTAGGAACGGATCATTTGGAACACCTTGGTGAGCTCTGAGCCCTTCACGTCACCTGATGAGACAGGGTGGGAAGACGTTCTGCATACTTACCACATTTTAGAGAAAAACGTCCCCTTGGTGTCTCTTTCTAGACATGGATGTTTCCTTGTTTCCAGCAACTACAAATGCTGCCAGAAGAATTGAAACAAGGCATCGTGTGCTCAAGCAAGGGCCTCCCCAACCCAAACAGACCTACCAACCAACCAGCATCTGGGTAGTTTCTATTTTCTAGACTGTATCATTCATTAAATGACATTACTTGTTAGAAAACTGTGCTTGTCCTTTTTTTTTGTCTAAAAATATTTCATACATCAACAATCACAATTTGAATACACGCTGGGGTGGAACACGAGCACGTAGCAAACCACCTCCCATGTGCAGCAGCATCCTAGGTTACAAGGGAAGAAAACTGGGGCACACCAACCTGGTCCCCAGTGTACATAAGCTGTGAGCCAAGAAATAAAAGTGTGCAGAAAGTCCCTATGCCAGTTAAGGCACGATGGAAGAAACAATTCACCAGCTAAACAGGTGAGGGTAAGCATCTGATACCTCCATTTTCTCACTCTCTGTGCTGACAGAATAGTTCACAACTCCGATTTACCTTCACATGGCAGCGATGCATCTCTGGTGTGTGTCTTCCCCACTCCATGCTGACCACCCATGCCATTTGCCATACAGCAATCCAGCACCTGTGACACAAGTCCATGGCCTTATGTTTTATGGAGGATAGTACACATAGAATCATAGGGGTTGGAAGGGACCTCAAGAGATCAAGTCCAACCCCCCTGCCAAAGCAGGTTCCCTACACCAGGTCGCACAGGTTATGTGCCTGATGACCTCACATCTATGTGAGGTCAGGGGCAGTGACACTTGAGACAAGGGTTGCTTGACTGTAGTCAAGTTCTGTTTTCATACTTCCCAAAATGCAGCATAACAACACTGCCTCTCACTGCCGTGTATGAACAAACTGCGTATTGAAAAAGCTGCTTCAGATCTGAGTCACGCAGCTGTGATTGAAGTAGAGAGCACATGTACTCCATAAATTCTTGCTATAACAAACAAGGGAAACAAGGGCTGGGGCTTTACAATTCCTTCTAATATTTCTCTATTCTTGCAAACCTTAAAGCTGTGGCTTCACAGGATGAGCCCTATCTCACAACTAAATGTTGTACACAAAGAAAATGAGGTGGTTCCAGGCTTGCTCACTGAGATGTACCCCTGACATCATACTGCTTTTCATTCCTTCTTCACAGCCCATACTCTACAACACCTTCCATTCAGAATCTCACAAACACCATGAACACACTGTGAGCCTGCTTCCAACTCTGCCCCAGCTGTTGAAGGTAGGCAAATGTAACTGGACAGCATCTACCTACTACACAAGCTCTCCCTCTTCCGCCCTTCTTTACGCGTGGCTTCACTTCTCTGCTTTGCTGTATTTGGCTACAGGGTCTCCACACATCCCCCAGGACCATAAAATAAGTTTGGAGTTGTTGCTTACCTGTAAACAAATCCTATTTATCCTATTTCTACATGTTCTACTTCAACATGCCAAGTCACCTGTAGCAGATGTACCAGCAGCACTGCTTGGGCCACAGAGCACCACACCTCTCACTTACATCCCACACGGATGGGGGAAGAGAAATAGAAAGGGAAAAGTGCAAGAATCTCTGTGCTGGAATAAAGCAGACAACACCTGGAAGTCAGACTGGGTGAGCCACAGGAAAAGGGAGAGAACTGACTTTAGGACAGCTACCAGCATTGACTCTTTGACTTCCCAGATGAAAGATCCCATCCCCAGGAGGAGACCTGCCCCTGGCTGAGCTGTGGGAAGCAGGAGCCCCTGCCCACTGAGCAGCCCCTCCTGAGAGGGAATGTTGCTGCGAAGCTTCAGACAGGCCACACTCACAAGGCCCGTATCTCATAAAACAGAGATGATCCAGGGCTCAGAAGGGGCCGTGGTTGTGTGCCAGGGGCATCGTTTTCTTTGGCCATCACAGAGCACTGCCCAGGCCCCACACTGTGACAACAGCCTGCCTCAAGCCACAGCGGCCACTGATCACCAAGAGCACAGGGGATAACAGCCCTGAAACCCTCCTTCCCCACCTGGGAGCCAGCAAAGAGCAATGGACAAATAGCAGCTTGACCACCAAGTTCTGCTACCAGAGCAGAGGTCTGCATGGCCTCAGGCTGCCTGTGCCGGCTGCTGGTGGGATCATCTATTCAGCCATGTTGGTGAGGTGCTGCTGAGGGAGGAGGGCTCCATTTCACTCAGCACTGATGGAGGGTGCTGCCTCCCTGCCCTAGGGGCCCAACACCTCTTTCCGAGAGTCATGGGCACTGTTTCTAAGTCATTTCTCTGATGCAAACGTGACAAACAGATCAAAAGGACAAACTCATCTTCCTGCACATTTCTGCTAGCGTCAAGCACTTGGGGGGATGAGCAGAAGGTGACCTGTCAGCTCTACAGGTCTGTGCTGGGCCCCAAGAGAGAATCTTCCTCTTAACATTATTCCAGAAACGACAGGAAAATGGAGGAAACATACACACACACATATATGTACATACCCAAGAAAAAGCTGCTCATTCTCAGTGGCACCACAGCTGCAGGCATCTTTGCAGGACAAGCCTGGGCAGTACACCCTGGGGACACGCTCTGTACCTTCAAGGTTGTTCTACATAAGGTCTCCAGGGTTTTTTTGGCCCTATGGACTGTCCCAGTACAGTCATGAGCTTTTCTTGCAACATGTGCATGCCTATGTTTTGCTGGAGAGAGGCACATTTACTGGCTGTGCTTACCTGGCTTCTCTGGGGAGAGAAACACAGCTCTCCTCCCACACTTTTGGAGGGATTTTCAGCATCTCATTCATTTTCCCTCCAGCCACCCACTCCCAACAAAACAGAAGGGTGAGGGCTGAGTGCCTACACCTGCAGAAAGAGCACTGCTCCTTGGAGGGTAACAAAACTGAGTCAGCACCATAAAAATAAGATAGCAGTATCTTAAGCACATGGGCCTGAAAGCAGTTAGCTTTCACTCCTAGCATCCTACCCTGTACAGAAAAGTGTCCAGCTACAGGCATACTCTGCCTTAAGACTTCATGTCTTGCTGCCTTATATTCAGAAAGAAAAGCAATTACACAGTCCTATTACTCTGACAGTTAAAAAAAAAAATCATCTATTGTTCTTGGACAACTAATCCTGATCTGCACTGTGCCTACCGTGGTCCTTAGTCTGAATAAGCCTTCTCTCCAAAACTTTGTTACCTCCACCTGCATAGAGATAGATAGAGAAGGCAATCATACACACAGGGAGAAATCAGTCTATAAATCCACACCGTGCTTCATTCACTTTTCCATTAACTGTGTTACTTTTTTTTTTCATTTAGTATATATTTTCTAGTCTGAAGAGCCAATACCAATCAGAAAATTTTTCTTTCCTAATTCTAGACATTACATTTGCTATTCTCCAGCTGTACCCATACCCAGAGATTCATCAGTATTGTCCTTACCCAAGCAACACGCACTGCTACGCATTCATCCCTGTGTGCAACCTCAGGACCTGAGAGTACTGCACACACAGCTTAGACCAGAAATCTGCCTTGCCCTGTGTCCTCCTTAGGAGCCTGGTCAGAACTGTGAGGACGTGAATACCGTTCTCAGCCTTGGGCAATCTTTTATTAGCAGTGATTGATTGAGTTAATTAAGCTATTAATATTCACCATGCTACGGCTCAGTAGGGTTCATTTGGCAGAACAGATCCTACAGCAGATAAGTTATGCTACGCAGAGGCTCCTGATCCATGCTGCTCATAGAATCAGAGAATAATTTAGGTCTGTGGTTGACCAGAGGAGGTCAGCGGGTCCAACTGCTCTATCAGACAGTATTCCATAAACAAAATTAAGTTATAAAAGTTGTGCTGCAAAAAGTAAGCCCTTGCAATACAGTAAACATCATTTAAACATTATACAACCAACCTATACTGGAGCCACTGGTATATCCCAAGGAGTTTTATTCTTCCAGAAGCACTGCACTGGGAGATCACTAAGGTGTAGAAAGCTAATTCACATCTGCATCAATGAATAAAAGAAGAATAATGGCAAAGTTCCTGCTACACTGTTCTGGAGGGCTGCTTACCGTGGTTAGATCACACACTGACAATTCAATTCTTAGACTTCCCATGAATATTTTTAATGCATAATTACAGTCAAATTCAGTCATTAAATCATACTTTTTATGAGCTTGTGCTTACCTCTTTGTTCTGTTAATAATAATACCTCTGCATAATGTGAATGCTTTCTGCAAAGTCCAATAGCCCTTCTGGTTTATGGCTTAAAATATAGCAGAATAGTTCTAGGGAATGCCAGCTTCTTTAATATTCATTATCAGCATCATCTTTACTGAAATACGAGTCACAGTTCTTGGGCTGTACCATTAATTCCTCCTCCACTCCACTCTCCTTACATGATCTCTAAGTATTTACACACCTGCCTCCTTTTACACATTTCAGTTCAACCAGACTTCAGTAACTTATGCATTAAGCCTACAACCTCTGCCTCCCAAGGTGAAACTGTCTCTGCAGATCTCTTACCATTTCTTATATTCATACTCTTCTACAGGGGGTTATTTTTCACCATGAGATGAATCTCTCCCCCATTGGGGTCCAACAGACACATCCAACCAGTAAGAGCCACAGGAAGGAAATGAGGTCTGGAAATCCTGAAGAACCTCAGACACAAGGACAGAATACCCAATGATGTACTCAAGTACCCCACTGAGAAATGCAGAAGATCTTGGTTTCCTGCAGATTTATCGTGAAGAGTACATTTTTTTCAGTGTCCCAAAGAGAGTGATTAAAATACATATCAATGTCTTGCTGGGTCAGTGGGTTTTGATCAGATTCCCATTTTTGTATTAATATTCAGATACATTACCATCCCAGAGAGATGAATAATAGAAGCTATTTCATTTCTTTGACAATATTAAACATAATGAATGGTCTTACAACCATCCCGCATCCTTCTCCATGAATTCTGACCACAGATAGATCTCCTGTTGGTAATGGAAATGTCACTTTGATTCATCTGTTCGCCAACCAATCCTTACCAAATAATTTCCAGCATATAGCAAGCGATCCAAAAATGTTCTTTTGGAAACAATCCAGAAGTGACATTCATTGTAGATTAGATTTAACCACTGTTTAGGATTAAAACATTTCAGGGAGCTTTGCTGCTTACTTTCTTTTTAGCACTGACTCCAGTCGAGCTAGAGAGAGATAGATCATAAGACTTCTGCTAATTTGCAAATCTAAAATTATCATTGGGAGACCGAATTTATTATTGTACAGCTAGATGATGACAGAAGAGATGACCTTTCTGCAGTGCCAGATGTCTGATCCATGCTGACCAAGGCCTTTAATCAGTGGGAGAAAGTATAAATTACCATGTGTCACAGGAAAAAAAAAAAGTGTACTATTCATAGTCAAGCATTAAAGCAGGCTGCCCAGAGAGGCTGTGCAGTCTCCATTCCTAGAAGCTTTCAGGGCTGAATGGGATGCAGCCCCGTGTGACCTGCCTGATCTCCCAGCTGTCCCTGCTCTGAGCAATACATTGGACTGGGGACATCTGAAGGTCCCTTCCTGCCCCAATTACTCTGATTTTGGGACACTGTCACATCTGAATTCAGCTTTGCATTGCTTTTGCTAAAAGGCTGGGCTCTGCATCAATGTTCAAGACTGTCTGTAGATTTTTTAAGAATGTTAATGTTGAATTAATTCACATATTTTGAGTAATTTTTTTGAGCAAATTCTTTACATCCTCAAAAAAAAAAAAAACAACTGTGAAAGGGTTTTGGTAACAAATACTCTGTTGCTACTATGCAATCAGATGAAAGGACTTACATTCTACATTAACTGGATTAAAACTAGATACATAGCAAATTTAATGACGTATATGTATTTGTGACTCCCACAAGGATGAGATTCCACCTATTCTACTTGTACAGACAGCTTTGCACCAACAAACAGAAAATATCAGTATGACTGCATGTAGGAAAATATTCTAATAGTCTAAGATGCAGGATGGAAACAAGGACCTATAGCCTGGAGCTAGAATGGTTCTGAGAAAGCTTGAATGATGGCAGCTGACTAAACACGAGTACCCTGCAGACTGTTGTCTTGTTTCAGCCTTCCATGTATAAATGGGAGATTCAGCTAGAACCTTCCACTACAGAGCAGTAGTGCCCACAACAGATCCTGTTCAGTTTTAAAGTCAACAAACCAAAAGAGAAGGTTCAGGGAAGAGGCATGTAAGTCACGGAAGCATTGCAAGGGCACACTGCAGCTCAGTCTATGCTCCATGGTACAGCCTGATCCCTGAACGCTGGTCAAATCTGGAGCAGTGTCACAAGATCAGCTTTTTTTTAGGAATATTTTAGAGGAGAGAATCGCATAATGTGTCTTCCCCTCATTAATAAAAAATGCTCCTAAACCAAGACAATTAAAAACTACTTCAGAGCTCCCCCAAACCTCTTCCATACAATTACCAACTCTGAGAACAAAGCTCCCCTCCACCACTTTTAAGTGCACAACGCACAGCTCTGTGCTCCTTCACCAACAGCTTTCCTCTGGGACACACACAGCAACTCCTGAACAGCACCCTGATGGTAAGAACACGTTACCCTTGGTCAGACAGATTCCACATTCCCCAGTATCGTATCTCTGAGCCAGATGGTTAGAAGAAAACACAACCGTTAAGAAGCACATATGATATTTTTAACTAAGGATCTTCCTACGTTCAAACATTTTTAAACGCAGGAACTATTTAAGACAGCATCTTTGATGCATTTATGATTCCAGTAGATTTCTGTTTGCTGGGTGTCCCCACGAAGCTGTTAACTTTCAGCAACAGTGAGCATCTGTTGGTAAAGGCATCTTCAACCACCTGCTACATAAGGACCCAACTCTTCCACGTTCCAAACATCATTCCTACTCCACACTAGAGGAGAGAACAAATAACCCATCTCTCTGCCCATCCCCAGGCCAGCCATTTGCAGACTGACACATTACCCTCCTCTTCCCATGCACGGTTGATAATCAACATCTTAAAAGCTATGTAAGGCCCAGCTTGGCAAAGATCTCAAAAGAGGGGAACTAATTGCCTTTCATAATATTTAAAATTGTGCAATTGTAGAAAGAGGCCAGAAAAAAAAATAATCAGTGATGAACAGGAGTACAGAGCTATGAATAACAGGCAGTAACAGTGTTCTATGCTTGCTAATCCAAACTTGTGCGCAGGCAGGAATGGCAGTCATCAGCATCTGACCTCAGCTCAGCGTGCTGGCTGACTCCTGCCAAGCCTCTGTAAAGCTGTACTGATGCTGCCTCAGCCCTTGTCCTCTCTGAACTCTCTTCTTGCTCAAAGATGAAAGTTCTTTCCTCAGTTACAGACAGCAGCGTCTGTCCCAGCTGCCCCTGACACAGCTATCAGGCAGAAGAGAAGTCTTAGAGAAAAAGATGAAAGGGTTCAACTGCTCACATTTCATTACCTTCATGGCAGGGACCATCTCTTCTCCCAAATACAATGCTCCTCTTGGGTGAAAAGTCACTTCATGGAGAACCCTTCACAGCCAGGGCAGCTTCTTCTGCTTTTTTTCCCCTATTCTTGTGCCTTACCACTTGTGCTTTCCACGTGAGCCTTCTCTACAACCTGGAGATCCACTCAGCAGGGTTCATGCTCTCAGGAGGCAGCAGCTGAGCCCCAGTGGCTTACAATGGCTCTGAAACAGTGTCTAGATATAAAACCTGAAATAAAACATTTCTCTTTAGCATTGCAGATACTGCTTCTTCCATGGCCAAAATTCTTACAGGTAGGAGTTGGCTTCTTTGATGAAAGGACTGACGTTTGGTTATGTCTGAGTTCCTCTAGTGTTTTCTGACACTCACCTCCTGAGCATGCCTAGTCCATCATGCAGAACTTTCAAAAAAATATATTAGAAAATGTTATTTTCCAGCTAGAACTGGGTGAGCTGAGGGATACTCTGAAACAACAGTTCACATATGAACAAAGAGGAAAAAGCAGAAAAAGAACTGTGCATCTCTATCTCTCCCTAGGATTAAAGTTCCCCAGAATCTCTGTTCTCTTGAGAAAACTACATAAAATCTACATGTGCTGATATTTTCACAAGCCCATTGAAGTAATTAACAGACAAACTGATTTTAGTCACACCAAACAGACTTTGAGGGAGGCAGAACTTAAAGGCAAGACTTGACTGTACAATTGGGACCTTCCAGGAAAAAATAACAACCAGCATACCTGGAGAAAGCTGCTAGCAGATCACAAGGTTTTTTCTCCTAATCTGTCAAAGCAGTGAGCTCAAAGTGCAGAACCAATCACTGCTGGAAGCAGCAATCCTACCATGCTGCTGGTCATTGGGATGGTCAGTCCTTCCCTTCAACTGGGAGCTATGAAAGGGATCACTACAGCAGCATCAGGTACAAGGCTTATAGCCCTCTTTCCCTCATTTCCAGTTATTTCTAGGTCAGTAAGAAGGAAGCTGCAGTTTGCAAATGTTTCCTTTTATGCCTGGGTCTGAACACTGCAGCACTTCCTAGGGTCCTGAGCCAGGGTGAATGGAGCTGATGCTGTTAGACAGAGGTGGAAAATTGATCTCTTCTCAGCAAGATTTAGAGGCCAGTCAGACAGGAAATTACTCCAGATGGGCACTCTGTCCCCATCTCTCAGCTCTTCCTGCAGCTAGGAGATTCACTCTATAATTGCTTTTTTAGTCCACATTTTATCCTCAGCTGACAGAATTCCATTAGGGCGATACAAGCTGTGTGATAAAGGGATGTTTGTGTCTCACATGGGCTGTAAGTCATTTCTCAGCAAACAAGCAAACAGTCACAGAAATGGGTAAAGAGACCACTGAGCCAGGAGCCCTTCTTCTGCTTCGAATACAAAGACCACAGCATTCCAATGGAAGCAAAATACTACAGGAGTAGTTCCATTCCCCACTGCTTCCCTCTCTTCAGAGGAGAGGCAGTGTCTGACCACACCAGTACTGGTTTAGAGACTCACCAGCACACTGGGACCCAGCAAAATCTTAGCAGGACCAGGAAATCTTGCTGAAAAAAGAACCAACTAAGCAGAATGCAGCAGCATAACTTCATGACCAACTTCTCATGGAGTTCCTTTGGTTTCATCCTTCAAGATGAGGATGACTTTCCTGACTCAGTAGTACCAGAGCTTCCATGTATCACATGTGGTCTCCTACACGGTCTCCATCACTGCCTACTTTCCTGCTCACAGATGGGTGTTTTTCACCAACAGAAATTAATTTCTACTGTGGACTGCAGCATAAAAAGAAAGGCAGAAATTGGAAAACTGAAGTTGCAAGCCTTCCAAGGCATCCTTTGTTTCAGATTTCATTTCAGACTGCTTAAAATACCGCTCTGAAGACCAAAAATTATGCAGCATGACATTCATTTCCTCACAGATTATTCCTTTATCTTCTTCCCCTGTGGGACAAACTCATTATTTTGATCTAACCCCTGGAAAGCAAGTAGGTAAAAAGTCAGCAACCACGGCTCAAAGGTTTTTGAGTGGCCCAGAAATTGATGTGGGCTTAAAGTTTCATAATTCCTATTCAAGAATTCAACCAAGGCTCACATTAACTGTCCTGTTTCTTTTGTCCTGCTTTTGAAAATGTCACAAGATGTGTTACTGCTGCTTGACAATTACTTTTGCTGGAATTCTGACAATACTTCACACTGGCTAACGTGCTTTGTAAGGATTTCCTTAATTGCATGCTTACTCCTCTTCTTTTCCCTCCTTACATGCTTCTCTGTCAAAAACGTACCTGTAACAAGTTAAAATAAGTGAAAAATCATTATTTTTTTCCTAATTCACTATGTATTCCAACTACTAGAATCATTTTCATAGGGTTGATTAGGACACCAAATATATTTGTTACGAAAAGTGTCATCACATCCCAGCCCATGGGGAAGGCAAACACTGACATCTCCTACACTACAGGGATGAATGAAGTACTTCTTAAACATTACACTACTTTCTACATATGACTGCCCAGGATCAAGGACTTCATCAGGCCTTGTCATAGTTCTATACACCATCCCAGAGCAAACCCTTCTTCCAGCCACAGACATTGCAGAGGAGAACATTCCATAACTATTTTTTTTTTTAAATATTTCAAAGAA
This sequence comes from Odontophorus gujanensis, assembly GCA_013399175.1. Classification (NCBI taxonomy): domain Eukaryota; kingdom Metazoa; phylum Chordata; class Aves; order Galliformes; family Odontophoridae; genus Odontophorus; species Odontophorus gujanensis. The sequence goes on from VXAB01009956.1 coordinate 71,330, forward strand.
CTTCACCCTTTTTTCATACTGCAACAATTATGGGGAAGGAAGCACCAGTATTAGAAGATGTCCACAAGTTTAATAACTACTAAAAATGCCATTATGGTCAAAAGGCACTTACATGCAGCCAGCTATTTATTGAAAACAAAGCTCTTAAGCAAGCTTTGTGAAAATGTTTTTTATTCATTTCTTTTTTTTTTTTAGCATGAGCACTTGTCATGCTAATAACAATACCAATATCTAAATTTTATAACAAATTGTATTTATATCATAAAGAAATCAACACCTATGTTACATACAGAAGTGTTTTGCATTTAGTACAAAATACATTTTGTTACTCCATCAGTACAGAGAAATTTAGGAAATGCATTGCTATCTGGGGTCTTTACAGCTTAGCCACCAACAGCTAAATGTTTTGTAAACAAATACACAAACTACTGCAGCTCCTGACTTACTACAGCAAGTAGAGCAGCACATTTTGAACCTGTGTCAGGAGCTGCAATAGTATGTATCTTCGCTTCATGCATAAAAGCATTTCAGAATGCTATCTGAAAATAATGAGTAAGTTCTAAATGTGAAAGGAAGAACATTCTATGAGACTTTATAAGAGATTTACAGTGTGTCACCAGGTACTTTCCAATGAAAATTCATCAATTTGCATAGCTACAATGCCTGCCACACAATTATTTGGTTAGAACTCCTGGTTAAATAACCAGACATCCAGGGTACTCCATGTTTGAAAAATGCTCCTTACCATCTGCTTGTTAAAATGCCTTTATCATTTCTCAAAAGGGATGGTATGTTGCTGGCAGCAGACCTGCTTGGTGCAGCCCATGGGGTGGCCTCGTTGTTTGCAGAACCAAAGTTTATTCATTAAACCTCAGTAAACCTACTTTCTGATCTGTCATTGCAGATAATGGCAATAAAGAAACAGAAAACCAAATAATTCACGCTTTAAATTTCATTACTGTAGGAAGTTTTCCTATAGCAAAGACAACTTCTCATAAGACAGGAGGTGGTTCAGCAGCAAGCATGGAGTAAATTCCATTTGGATGATACACATCTTGGAGAGCTAGATGACAAGTATCCAGGGTTGGATGTATTCAGGACTTTGCAGCCACAATCCCTTGTTATCTTTTCCTCCTCTGCAGCCCTTTTTCACACAGACAGGTTTTTGGACGCAAAGCTGTTAAAGGAAAATTGAGTGCTGTTTTAAAAATGTTCCGACATTAACAACAAAGTCACAGACTGAAGCAAGGAAGAAACATTCTCATTTCTATTTCCATCCCAGAAAGAAGGTTACACTTCTCAGTACCTACACTGACAGCAAGCAAGCAATGCCAAGTACTTCCTTGTAGAAGAAAAGATCTCAGAGTGCCAGACTGTGGGACAGCAAACAACTGAATCAGTGCGAGGAGCTCTATAATCTGTTACTCCATCTTTCAGCATACACAGAGGAGCATTTACATGACACACACAAGTTTCTGTCCACAGCACAGGGGTTCAGAAAGATGGCAGAAGCTGAACCGGGTCACACAGGAGCCACTGATTGCTGCTCCATTTCAGACTAGAGCACTAACAATAGCTGTTTCTTGTGGTCCATCTTCTCTCCAACATTTTATTATTTTACATGAACAGTCTGGCTTCAGAGACTGGGTGTATCATCACGGGTTTGGGATTACATTTAGGGACAGTATGAATACATAAAAAATAATGGATAATGAAGGATGAGGCAACGAGGGGAGGTATTAAAGCAAAATCTGAAAGCAGTGATGGCATAATTAATTCCATCTTTCAACAGAGAGGATGGACTGACTCCAAAGAGACACAAAAATATTTTTCCCCATGAAGACAACTCTGTGGAATCACTCTGCTGTGAAATCTGATCTGAACTCAATGTTGACTCTTCTCCAGTTAGGAGTTTGGGCTAGAGACCTCCTGAGATCCACCTTCCAACCCAAATCATTCCATCAGCCTGAGCTATTAACCACTGCAGCTGACAGCAGTAAGTATTAGGGAGGAAACACTGGGTGAATATAAAAAAAAAAACAATCCTCAGCTGAAAACCTCACATTAAGGAGTGAGAGTTGACCCATCTGTAAGTGCCAAAGGAAAGCTTTCTTCACTAGATACAGGGCACGTCTGCACTGCAACTCGAGATGTCATTACAACAGGCACGGAAATGTGTAGGATACTTTTGATACAGCTAGTGCTAATGTATTAATATTCAAGCTATATTTGCACAGGTAATGGCATTTGAAATCCTTCTCCTACAGAAGTGTTATTAAAAGCCATCAAATAATTTCTGTAGCACTTTCCAGAGAAATTGCCATGCTTGGGGAAGAAAAACAATCATGAATATACCAGCTTGGCTGAGAATATGTAATGCAGTTAGGGAGCTATCCTGAGGAATTTACAGTGAATGACTGGGACACTTCAGACTATAAATACAGTCTACTATTTCTCCTTGGGAAAAACAAAAATAAATAGGCTGTCTTTTTAATTATCACTTGTAAGAGAAAAGACCAACAAGACAGACAAAAGGAGGAATAAAGTCCACAATATTTCATCCTAGTTCCATATATTGTGATTTTGGATTTGCTCGAGGAGCAACAAGCAGGTAATTCTGAGACACACACACATCCTCTCTAAAGCTGCTTAAAAGGCCAGTGGGGATGCAACAAGCCTATTACTCCAAAAGCTATCTTTGGACCTGTACAATCACACTAGCTTTCAATTGGTCTGAAGTCAGTTTCTTTCCTCAGGACCTCCCTGTACGTCTTGGCATAAGCTACAATTATAGGCCACTTAAATCTTTGGTTTATATGATTCAGATTTAGATACAGAATAATAATTCATCAGAGCACGATATTCCATGTTTGCCTTCCTATGGAAGAACTAAAATAAAAAAGAGGTTCAAATCTCCCTTCTTTTCCCACCTAGGTCTATAACAATGTTTATTATTCACACTGTTTTTGTGGAACGTGAGCAGAAGAAAACTGTAACAGACAGAACTAACCTGGATCAGCCACAACCTGCTTCTTTTTGCTGTTGGTGACAATCTGATTTTCATTCATCATTCGTACATCCTGATCTCCCACGTGATTGCTGAAAAGATTAAAATCAGCACAATAACCAAAATAATCATTTTGAAAAGTTACAAGACTTATGGAAAAGGTTACCAAATAAGTTATTCAGGTCAGGAGGCTAAATACATACTTACACACACACACACACACCCCCCTATGGGGCATAAATATATATGTATAAATATACAGTTATGTAACACTCCTATATGTTCAGCATTGGAACATAATATGAGACTATCTAAAAAGGAAAGGCATTCTGCATCTACCTGAAGTATTTTTTGCCTGTCTAATGAGTGGTGTAGGTTGCAGCAGGCACACGTTCAAATATCAACATCATATTCACACTACAATTTCCTTGCCTGCCTACACAGTTTGAACCACATTAACCAAAGTGAGATTTTACAGTAGCTCTGTACAAAAAGAGTCCAAAAGCCCTACATGGAACCTCAAACTATTCTGTAATGTTGATACAGCAATTATTCATGAAAAATTTATGAACTAAACAAAATCTATTTACTGTGATGTGTTTTGTTTGCAGGACACAATTTTAATCATTTCTTTCTCAAAGAAATAATAAACTTAAAGTTAAACCAATTACAGAAGAAACTGAGCTGTATTGAGAGTTAAAGAAAATACTGATCAGATAAAACAAAAAGTTGTCTGATTTTTGCTTTTGTCTACAAACACTGCACGCAATAGGCTTGTAGAAAAATGGAACACCTCTCCAAATGAGAGAGTGCAACAGAACCAGTACTGAAGCAAATCACTATTAACATCACTGATGGTAATATGAGAAGGTTCATGAAATGTTGAACAGTGATATTTGAAAGAGAATAGGTCAGAGTTAGAGGTACCAACATGCAGAAGTTCAAGAACATATTTTAAAAGTAGGGGGTTATCCAGCAGGTAGTAAGAGACGTGAATTCTACTGCCACAAAAACCCTGTCCTTCAATGGGTTAGAATGACACAGAAAGGGAATAGAAAACAGACAAAGACAGAGAACATTCCTGCACAGGAATTCTGGAAAAGAAATTTTTACTGGAAGACAGATGCTGCAACACGTATGAACAAAAAAAATAGCTCCCAAACTAAACAGATATATGCTGTATATGAGTACGTGCAAAGGAAGTCACATGACATAGATCTACAATTACAGCTGAGTTTCTCTGCTTCCAATAAATACTTTTTCTCTTACAAAGACGTTACACTGAATAAAGTAGATGTTCATTTCTCCTTTCTGTCCCCCTGATAATTTTCTCAAAGCTTGCATTTTCATTGCCGTTAACTTTTTCCTCCAAATTTCACCATGACAACTCTTGTAAAAAAAAAAAAAGTAAGTCTAACACAGTACTTCCAAACAGTAATAATCTACTTCAACATCTGACAGAACCAGTGGCCAACAGCCAATGCTTTGGAAAAGCATAAAAAATCCCTGTAAGCAACTGTGAATTTCTATTCTGAGTCAGGATAGCTTACATCCCTTCCATTTATTTCTAAACTTTCTACTATTCATCTAAAGTAATTGTTTTGCATTTTTGAATGCAAAACTGCCACCTTTCTATCAAGTGCAGAATATGTAAGACATTCTATTTTTAACTGTGCAATGTACAAAAGCAAGTGCTTATTTCTAGAAAACTTCCATTCTTCAGTTTTTCCATCTCATTTAAAATACATTTGTCTTTCAATCTTTATTTTCCATGCTACGGAGTATTTCTTAGGACCTATCAATCCTGATCTTCTGAACATATTTCTTTAGACCATTTCCATCATATTTTCTGAGACTGCCATCTTGGTGGCTTCAGTGGGTTAGTCCTGAGAACCAGACTCATTTTTCATTTAAAGGACTTTCTTTTCTTTTACATTTGATACTTTATCATTAATTTGGGGGTTTTCCTCCCTCCCCCATATAATACTGAAATTTATCAATGCTTCTCTAAGGAAAACTATCTTTCCTTTGTGTTTATTATTACAGTCTGACAAGAAAATACATTCAAATATGAATCAATAATCCTAACAGTGTTAAAAAAAAAAGTTACAAATAAAGCTAGTACTTTTGTCCTAGCATTTAAAAAGCTACTGGCTGTTTGCCATTGAGTGAGGTTGAGTATACTTTAGAGGGGAATTCTTCATAGCAACATGCACATTCCTGACATTGGTCACATGAAAACATTTTCCAAAAACACTTCCAGTCAAGATCTACTCACATACCTAATTATAGTTCTCTTCTGATGGCAAATCTTATCATCATCCGTAAAGAGAATGGTATGATAAGGAACCACTGGATCACAGGTAGGCAGGATGCCTGATGCTACATGGCTCACCATATCCAGAATCCCATTGTACACGAGCAAGTCATCCACCAGAAGCTACAGATATTAAAGAAACAAATAATAATTTAAAAAAATCTAGGAATCAGGCACTAAGAGTCCTCTCAGTCAAATAACTACAAATCATTTTGGACCGTTTCTTTCACAAGTCCCATCCTCACTTTAGCTTTTGTCCCCTAAAATTTCCATTTCTCTCCTCCAAGTTTGTCTTCTCACTGATGTTGCTAATGAAGTTTTCAAGTAGGTAATTACAAATGTATTCCATGCTTTAAGTAATTACCCTTCTATCAACTGAAGTGAATCACTCAAATTCAGGAATTGGTGAATTTCACCCCACTTCAGCTGTCTAAAATTTGGGTTTTTAGCTTAAACTGGTGTTACAGACCTGCTCCACAGCCAGTGGAGAAAGGAAAGCATTATTCTATTTTAAGTCTAATATCCAATTTAAAAAAAAAAAATCTGAAAAATTGTTCTTCTCTAGGACAAGAAACAAAGGAGTATAAAGGACTATGATTACTATGATTAGCACAGGTTAAACCCTTTAATATTAAATGCAGGGTTAATGAAATGAATACTATCCATTCAGATTATATAAAATCACACTTCAGTAGAGTGTGGAAGAAGTAGAGAAATCAGTGAGTCAGTTCACCAAAAGATACAAAATGCATACAAAAATTACTTACACCAAATTCCTTCACACCTCTCTGAGGTGTTTTGGCATAATTCCACAACTTGATCATTGACACAGTAGTAGGTACATCAAAAATAACATACACTCTATTCACCTGTAAAAGAGAATTCATTTATATTTTAGAGGGTAAATATCCCCAAGAAAGAAAAGGATCTCATACGCATCTCATCAGATTGGTCTGTGTCTGAAGAGACAGAGCTACTGGGCAAGTAATGGTAAGGATTTCAGTTCAGCTATCATTTCTGCTGATAATTCACAGATGTTGCTCTTCTCCAGAGCTGCCCTCTCAAACATATGTAGAAGTCAGCAGAGGATGATATCTGCGTCTAAGCTTGTCATCTTGGACTGCTAACCAGTTAGGGGAGTAGAACAACACTCATTTAATGAGTATTACATCAACAAAACACAGATGTGCTTCAGCATGAGACAAGCTGGCACATAAACAGAATCTATCTTTTTATTTGCAACACTAACACTCCTCCTATATCCCCTGACAAAGCTCTACTAGAAATCCTGCAACTTCTGTGTGAGGTACACAAGCTGGCATGCAAAGACACTTGCCAAACAACTATTACTTGAGATATTGCTTCTTCTATTTTTTGTACTGAAGGGTGACAGATGTGATCAATGGAACTGCTTGTATCTCTTCTTTCCCAGAAGAAAATCTGGGCTATGATGTCCCATGACAATTGTCATAAATAATGAAAAATGTGATGGAAAAATCTATTCAAGCAAATAAATAAAATGACAATCAGTGACAGGGTGACAAAGAATCCTAACCACACTTACGTCAGTAATAAATCTGCAAAAGGCAAAAATACTTCAATACTTCAAGGAAAAGAAAATCCATTATATACAACTTTCTTAAAGCCTTCCAAATTTTCCAGTGCACCAGAGTTCACACAGCTTTCTAAGCACCTGGAACATCTCAAAGCAGCCTGGCTTTGCAGTGAAACCATGGAAGATAGCAGAACTATGCTGATCTTGAAAAGGTATCACTTGTTACAGCTTAAGGACAGAAAGGGTCGTGGGTCACTTATGCCTCCTACATATCACATACACTTGCCCTTTTAATGCTAATATCTTATCCACAGCATATTGATGTCAGACTTGTCACGAAACAATGCAGGAATTATTTTCCTTTTATCAAAATACAGTAATCTCTCTGCGAATGTTTTCATAAAGACATATAACATGCACTGAACATGAGAACTCAGCTGTCAAATCACCTATTCCTGATGTTTCAATGGATATCTCTGCATCCAGCCAACGTGCAGGATTCAAGAGGCTGAATGCAGACCATAGGAACCTCAAGCATTACATAGACCTTCCATTTTCTTACAAAACACAAACGGTCAGTATTCAAGTACAACTGAAATTTTAATCTTCACTATACCCAATGCATTACAGCATGAATTATTTTCAAAATTTACTTCCATGCTCTTAGTAGCCTAATTAAGAGTAGTAACATACACAGTGAGGATTTTCCCAACACAGTGAGCTGTAGAATATCACACCTCAGCTTTACATTTTGACACTTCCAAAATCAGTCTTCTAGGAAACGAATGTGTTTTGGGCATCATTAAGATGTATTCATGAAAAAAATGCCCTCTCCAAAAATGAAGTCAAAACTCAGATGAGTTTATCTACTCTTCCTGTTCAGATATTAGGTACCCAATATTTTAAACATGCTGCTTCTAAAAGGGCTCAATCGTTTGGAGTCTTAGCTTACAAAATAATAAGTAGTCTCATCTACTTTATGAATTCAAATTCAAGAAAGGATAAAAAAAATCTAATTAATGTTAAAAAGCATATTACCTTTTGAAAAAATCAAATTAAGATCTCAGTTCATTCTCACTTGACAGGTCTTTATTGCTCAATACACATATTAAACTTCTTTGACAGTAACTTTTTCATAAAAGTTCTTCTCCTATTGCACCATGGAGATATAATAAGGTTACAAAGCTGGGAAATCCACACCCATACTGCTGTGAGCTGTGCAGTGCAGTATAGAAAAAGCAGAATAAAGAGAACACCTTCTGACAGACAGTTGTTTAGCACAGTTTGCTAAATTGACCTCAAAATTATGTATTCTTTCCCTTTTCATTACACTTCTAGCCATATCTGTACACGTCAGTAGAATGGGATGATAAGGGACAACATACCAAACCAGGAAGAAGTGGTGCAAGCCACATATGTCTGCCATCAGTTGTGTTATTTACTCTGTCAATGAGTTTGTCTGGAGTTCGGATATCTCCAGATACATCTTCTAAAATGTTGACACTATCTGGAAAAGCAGCAATATCTGAAAAAAACTCAGTTTAAATAACTAAAATGGACATCTCCAAAATACCATATGTAAAAGTTTACACTTCTCTGAGATTCCATGAGTAAGTGTTCTCCAGTACACCAGTAAAAATCCTCCATGTACTTTACTTAAGATAGCTGGGGAACTTGAGGGCACACTTTTAACTATCAGCATTTCATTTATTTTCAAGTCCACATTTATAACTTCATCAGTAAAGTTCCTTTATCAGAAAGGAGCACCGTCCAGGGAATTTTTTTGTGCACTTGTGGAAACTCTCGTGAAACATATCTTAAGAAAAGCATCCCTGTAGACAGCAGTCCCCTGCCTGACTAGGCTTTCCTCAAGTTCCTCAATGCTTGTGATAAAAGGTAACAGTCTAATAAGGCCTTCTATCATTTCTTCAAAATGGGAAGATTAAGCCTTCTATTGAAAAGGTTTTCTAGATAACTAGATTTATTCCATAAGGGAGCATTTGTTTAAAAATGTGTATGTCAAAGGCACACACGGAAATATGGATGAACGATATTGCCTTCAGAATTGTAAGTCCCTAGCAACACAGTTTGAGGGACAATAACTATCCCTTGTTTTGCTTTCTTAAAGGTTAAAGTCTGTAAGTACTTACAAAGAATTTAAGGAATGGCACAGAAATGATTCAGCAGCTTAAGAAAAGCTTGCTTCAGACTTGGTAGCTGAATTATCATGTTTAGTACTGCACATAGACAGATGTGTGCTTTCTGGGATCCTGATATATCCAAGAGACACTGCTGTACAAGCAGAAACAGATGTCTATTCCAAACTTAGTGAATTATCTTTACCTGGCATATAAGCTAAGTTAATGATCCCCTGCTCCTAAAAACAAGGATCGGTTTTCAAATGTTTCTTTTCTCCATTACGCTCTCATCATGCACCACAAAACATACAAATAAAAATGTTACTCAGAAAAAAGCCTTCTCTTTTTTTCATCGCAATCTCTATTAATTACACAAGGATCCCTTGAGACATACAGTTCACACAGCATCCATGCTTTTTATACTTAGTTTAGCTGATACAGAGGACTGAACTGGAATTCAATAACTCTGACTACTATGAATCTTTCAAATGTGTCTCTCATTCCCTCTATTGGTTACCCATGAATACAATCAAATTCAAAGGATACTGTTTTCAGTTAGTAAGATTTGGTCTCCATGTTCATCGAACAACTCCAGGCCAGTCAAACCAATGTAGTATGGATCACCCCAACTTGTCAGAAGCTGAAACTGGAAAACAACTAAAAAGGAAGGAGCTATTAAGGAAAATTTGATACTGATATTCTCTGAATAAGTTACATTAGACAATTCTGTCATTTCTGTTTCTGAGAGTACAAATGTAAAAATGAAGCTCTGCAGTTAAAACTACACAGAACTCTCTACACGTTGTTCATGTGTATTATGGTAATATAACATCTTCACTTGCCAGAAGAACGTTATTTTTTTTTTTTATTTATGAGTATACAACCTACCTCCCTATTATGCTACAGATTGATACCACAGCTCCTATCCAGAGCCTTTATTGCCTTCCTATGTTTTCTGAATATTCCTTTGCTTGGTTTTGAATTACATGAACGATAACTGGACAGAAAACATGTCCCTTAACTGTATGGCAGAAAATATAATAAGAGGTACGCTCTTCATTTTTCTAGTAGAGTACCTATTTTTATCTCTTTTCCCCTACCCAGACACTGATTTTCATGAAACTGTCAGGAACTTATTAATGCTGAGATCTCATTGACTCCAAACGTGGTTAGGACAGCCTAATGGATTTAAGAGGGCTGTCAGGCAGATGGATGGCATGACTAAGTATTATCGCAGAAGGCTGTGCTTATCTGGGGAAACACAAGATTAAAGAGCCAGAAACATTAAGAAAAATGGCAAAAATACTGCATGATTCTAGTCAATACAGTCTTAATAAACATGCAAAATGAGACAAGTTTCAAAGAACAGCACTGAGAACGTTCAAAGATGTGCAAAAATACAGATTATTACTAGCATTGACAAGCTGGCAAGATACTGTGCTAATGGGCTTCTAGCTCCAGCTTTCATGGATTCAAAAAGGCAGGAAAAAGTGCTACCTGAGACACTGACTACAGGTCACACCTTCATATATTTTTTTTTATTAATTTATTCTTAAACCATACTTACAAATGCCTTTCTCATCATATTCTTTAAATGTCAATTAAGTTCTTACAGCACCAGAAGTCGTTGGATTCAGAACTATTGGGATTCATAACTACATTATACAGAATACCTCAGTTACATACTAAGCAAGAAAATGACAGAGCAGGATACAACCACATGGCATGAGTGGTGCTTCATAGTCCATGCTTGCTTGTTCCATTCTCTTTGAACCAGTCCTGCCAAAATAACCAGGACAAAATAGTTTACTCACACACACACACCGTTCCCCTCCAGATTATGCAGCAGATTGCCCTCTGATCTCAATAAAACATTCTGTTTCATCCAGGCGTCTCATACAGATTTGGTTCAAAAGAGAGTACACACACTGAACAAATAAGAGTGGTTCAGACTGTAAAAATATCCTACTTTACCTCCTTTGTCCCCTGTTAATCAGCTGAGGCTGCAGAAAGTCAAGGAAGAGAATTTCTTGGGCAAAGTCAAAGTGGCAGTTGCCTGGTCCCTTGCGGATAAGAAAGCCCTCTGGAGGGGAGATGTTGTGACCATCCAGCGTTACGTGGACTACCTTTGCCTTGTGTAAAACAAACAAAAAAACACAACAACATGAATCCAATGCAACTGCATTCACTTCAGAGGTTGAAATAATTGTTCTAGTAATTTTGCTGTATTTATTCCATTCCTCTATAGCATAACACCCTTTGACAAAAGGAAGCCTAAACCAGCAGAACCCAGTCTGCAACCCAGTGCAATGTATCACAGCTGACACTAGCTAATGAGATGGAGTGGCAGAGCTTGGGATTTTGGGGGAAAAGTTAAAAAAAATATATACAAAAACCAGAACACAGAAGATTGGAAGAGCTCCTTCAATTACTGTACCCCCAGAGATCTCAGTAAACTGAAGATTTGTGAGTTGCAGGAAAACACATATCAAGAGACTAGAGACTCAGCTTTTAAGTCAGTGCATATTGCAAAGGTGATTTGAGGAGATGGTCAGTCACTCATCATTCACATGAATGCAATGCCAGATCAGGCCTGACTGCTCAACCCTGGCTGAAGAGATCACATAACCTGGTAACCTCTAGAACACGCCCTTTTTGTCTCTACAGTATTCATAGAAAGCCTTGTATTTCACCATTCTACTCATGTGTGTGGCAGGTGGCATTTGGACTTTTCCAGGATCGTGCTAACTCATCTACCAAGCAACGTTATATATAACCTAAGGACATATGAATAAAGAAAAGGTACATCTACCATGGAAAAAGGATCCACAGCCATGTCACAGACGTGTGCACATCTGATAGAAACTCTGAAGATTAAACCAAATAATTCAGGGACGTGATCAGAAGATGAGGGAGTTCAGGCCCCTTCACCCTCCCCCATTAACGCCATCTGGGGCTGTATGCATGATCACAGTCACATAATTCAATCATGCAGCAACAATGATCACTGCATCTTGCCTTAAGGTATGTGACATACAATCTCACGTTAATCACACGTATTGCACTGAGTATGTCACTAATTACTGCTTAAGGAAGGAATAATACCTGGAAGACAGAACAGGATAGCCTTATAACTGGCTCTATGATTGCAGCCTGCTGATTAATGGACTGAATGACAATGGATTCATTTAGCTAGTAAAGACAATTTAATTTAGTCTAAAGGTAATGTGAGCCAGTTCTGCCATCTTTGGATTTTGTATTTACTGATGCATATCTGAGATTAGTTTTGTATGGAAATATGTAGTTCTCATGACCTGTTATTAATATTTTTATTAAAACATAAGCAATATTTACTTTCAGATGTCAATCTGAAAAGAACTTAACACTTCAGGTTTCCTATAAAGCCTGATATTCACAACAGCTTCCATATTTCTGCAATTTACTATTGACTTTTTTAGTCAATTATCGTATCAGTGAGTTGCATATGCAATAACCCAGCAGAAAATCTTACTGAAAAAGTTTGGTTGCTTTGAGGTTTTGGGGGGTCTTTTCTTTTTTTGTTTGTTTACAAAAGCATTTCTCAACTTCAAAACTTCAGGTACTGAACTGTACGAGGTGCTCGCTTCACTTCTAGAAAGCATGACGATAAAGTAGGAGTGCAAGCAGAAGGAAATAACTATTGCAGGTTTCATCCTTAATAAGCTTGGGAGCAAATAAAGGAAATACACTTTCTGTATAAGAAATTCTTCTGTGTGGTACTTTCCAGCCAAATCAAGCTGCCAGACTTGGGAGAGCAAGTGAAAAATCCATTGAAATATACTTTAGTTTAGAGAACACATATTGAATGGGAAGTCTGGAGACATAGAGATGAAATCTTACCTATTACACCACAGCTGCTTATATTTATGTGCCCTTTACAGCTCTCATCTCTAAGTAATTTTCATCATCTGAGAAGGCACCCAACCATCACACACAGCATTTTACAAATCACATAACAAAGCTTTCATAAGGTAATTTTTCATAGCGCTGGAAATAGCATACAAGCCTTCATTTTGACAGTTTACTGCCATTACCCTTTCATACTAAAGCTGTGAATAGAATCCAGCAGTCTACAGCTGCCTAGCAAATCATTATATCTCATGTCCAGAGACCATTTCTCAGAAGAACAGCAATACTTCAAAAACCAGATGCCATGATACCCTAGGTCTACGGTCTTAAGCCTCTTAACTGTGGCAAGCAGATATCCTGCATCCTCACTTTTTCAAGTGCCTTATTTTATTCATTCTTTCACAGGATTGAAGCCTTTCACAGGATTGGAGCCATGAACTCCATGTTTAAATTGTACCTACTACCTGCTGGGGATTTGCTGTCTGCACTCACGATTTATCAGACTCACCTCCTTTGCTACCTAGCAAAATAAACAGTGAAAATACACCTTTCTTGTCTTGCTTTGGCTCCAAAGATCAAATTCCACATTAAATAGCAAAATCCTTGAAATCTTTTAGCTCATTTAATAACTGAGACACAAACACACAATCAGAAGCTTGATTTGGTTTGTAAATCCACGTACAAACATTTCTCCCCTGTTCTGCCTTGGAAAAATTTGTTCTTATACTGGGAGAGCAAAATATTTCTCACCACTATTTGGTAGTTCTTTGTATGGCATTGTGCACACAAACACAGAAAGATTTAAATCAGAAGGAACTTCTGCATGTCTCCAGTCACAACCCCTGCTCAGAGCAGAGAAGCCTGCAAAGTTAAATCAGGTTTTTCTGGGTCTCTCAAATTGAATCATCCCATCACTGCATGCTGCCCCAGTGCCCTATCTTTCTCAAGGGGAAGAGCCCTTCCTTTATGCCCAATCATACAAATTAATAAAGTGATTTTACTAACAAAAAAAAAAGACAATTACCCAGGGGTATGTTTATGTAGTAAACAACATGCTTCTGAACGCTCCCATGTGTCAAACACATTGGGTTACTACACTGTATTACAAAAATCAGCTGGTGTTGAAATGTCTAGAGGAGCTGTGGATAAAACGAAAGAAGTCACACGCTGAACCTCTGTGAGTCTTTGGTCACTCTTCAGCATTTTGCAACACCCCGTGCTTACACTAAAAGAGGTCAGAGCTAAACTTCAGAGAGGGAACATCCATTTGCAGAATGTTCATACAAAAGCAATCTGTGGAGGGTAAATTCACACAGAAAAGTAGTTCCCATATATTTGCTACTATCTTTGAATCATAGAATCCTTAGGGTTGGAAGGAGCCTCTGAAGGCCATCTAGTGCAACTCCCCTGCAATGTACAGGTTGCCCAGGACCTGAACCAGCCTTGCCTTGAAAGTCTCCAGGGATGGGGTAACCGAATCACTGGGAAACCTGCTGCAGTGGCTTATCAACCTCACTGTTATTTTTTTTCCTTATATCCAACATAAATCTTCCCCCCTTTGTGCTTGAAACCACCTTCCCTTGCTCTATCACCACAGACCCTGCTGAAGAATCTGTCCTATCCTGTAGGTACTGAAAGGCCGCTGTCAGGTCACCTCAGAGCCAGGCTGAACAGCCCCTTGCGAAGTCTTAAGAACGTTCACACATAGGAACAATTTTCTTATCTACTAACAAAATTGAAGGAAACAATTTGGAAAAAAAAAAAGCAAGGAGGTACACTATGCAATTTTAGCTAAACTACATCAGCCGAACAGTTTGAAGATATCAGCTTTCCAAAACAAACGTTAAGAGTCCCAGAGACTCTTGCTTCTTGCTAATTGATTAATGAGCTTAATAAAATTCATCCATGACAGCCAGCTATAACACTGCCATCACCAACTGCTTTCCATTCAATTGCCTGGGAAGTACGTAGATTTAAGGTATCAAACTCTAAGACAGTACAAGCTTGAAAACTGAAAGTAAATTTGAAAATTGCACTGCATGCCCACAGGGACAGAGGCTGTAGGCTTCACAGTACTCATTTAAAGAAGTCTCATTACTTTCCTTGTTTTATAAAGACTTAACACATCTCTATTTATCATGTTACCAAATGTTACTAGTTAAGTAAATAGCTTAATAGCATTTATAGTCACTGTACTAAATAGTTTCTTTTAAGTGGGAGACTTGAGAAAAGCAAGATGCTCAAAAACGAAAGGATCCCCACAGTCAGAGAAAACACAAGTTTACACACAGGCACTGCTTTCTTCAACTTATCTACAACAGATTGCTGTTGAAGTGGCCCCTGGTATATCACTCCTTGTGCTGGAGGAAATAAAGAATCATATGGGAGGCTTAAATACTGAATAGTGAGAGGATACCACTTTGGAATCATATATCTTGAAAATAATATGTGCTACTATGTGTCTCTTAGAAAAATCATCTGTGAAGTTTTCTTTAAACTGTCTCTGGCTTTTTTTCAATATTTGCTGTTTGCAGAGACAGAAATGCATTATACCTGCCACAAAACTCAGACTCAGACAATCTAGAAAGATTTATGGTGTTCCATTAAGGCAGCTATATTCATTTATCACAGTACCAATTTTCCAATGCACAGTTGTATATTTCTGCTGGCAGTGCTCCTTTTCTTTTACTTACCCCTCTATAGGTATCCTCTGGAGATTTATTATAGTTCCAGAAACGAAGGCCTGCAATACTTTCAGTTTTATCAAAATGGATTGTGAGTAGATGATTTTCTCCAAAAGAGAAAGGAATGAGCCACATATGGTCATCCTCAGCTGTAATATTTGTCCCATCTATTAACCTACAAGGAGAAAAATCCATTAGTGACGGAAAGGAAAAGCCTGCTTTTCTCGTAAAAAAAACCCGGTGTTTTACTAGGCATCAATTTTCTTCTTATTTCCACTTACAATTCCATTATTAGATCTATGCGCATGCAACTAAAAAACATATTAAACAAAAAGTAATACAGAACTGTTGAATTAAAGATGGGGTGGCTGGGGGGAACAACATTTCCTTTAGTTGGCTCTGTTGGAAGAGAAACAGAAAAATCCTCGGGTTTTCCCTGAGCAAACAAGCATAGAAAAGCTCATTTGGTACCTCTGTACCAAAATTACTAAAGGCAAAATTCTCAGTCCCAGACATTTTTAACTTATTAATATAGATCCATGCCTAAAACTAGTTTTATCTGCCAGCCTGCAGCATGTTACTATATTAATGCAGCTACATGGAGTCTGACAGAGATGGTGGCCAGATAGCACAGAGATGGAGCAGAGTTTGTTCACACCCTTCATCATGCTCTCTGTCAGAAACAACCCTTTTTTCCCCACCATTCTACAACATGATAATGTATTCTAATAACAGCACAGACTGCAGACTGACTACATAAACTAGATCACAGAATCACCGAGGTTGGAAAAGACCCACAGGACCACCCAGTCCAACCATCCACCCATCACTAACAGTTCTCACTAAACCATGTCCCTCAACACAACATTCCTTGAACATGTCCAGGGTCAGTGACTCCACCACCTCCCCAGGCAGCTCATTTCAGTGCCTGACCACTCTTTCAGAGAGGTAGTATTTCCTAATGTCCAGTCTGAAATTCAGATAAATTCAATTCTATTATTTCCCCATTTTGGAATTCTGACTTTTACTACAAACTATGATATACAAAAAATGAAGGGGAAGATGATCAGATTGCCCCACTATAATTACTTTCATACACTACCCTGTATGCTTACTATTTATTTGAAAGTGTAATAGAAGAACGAGTAGCAGATTTGGCAGTTTCTTAAAGAAACAGATATGAACAATGAGTCACAGAGAAATTGATTAGGGAGCCCATAAGAAGAAGACAGAAAGCTTGACTTAGATCTAAATGGTCAATAGTACACAGGACCCCATGCAAATGCCACAATCAAAGAGCACTGATGAGCTCGACACGCTTACAGAAATATCAAGAGCAAAAAAAGAAAAATAAGCCACTATGTCTTAGCCTCAAAAAGGCTCTTAAGTAAAAATGAAGTCTGTCAAAAAAAAAAAAAAGCAAGCAAGCAACAAAATAAAATCATTACATATAGCAGAAAATATCAAGGATGTCATACTGGAAACAGATCTATCTCACTAAGAAAGACATAAGAAAAAGCAAGGACTTAAAAAAAATGGAAGGCAGCCTGGCTTAGTGTCAGGATAAAGAAAGTTATTACAAGTCGTCTTTCACCAAAAGTCATGATCAAACAAACTACATCAATAGGATCATAAACTCTGGAAGGTTAAATGTATATGCACATGCCAAGAAAGAATATGTAGGCTTGCAAGCAAAAGGTTCCATAAATAAAATCCAATAAACATATCAGGACCAGAAAACCTGCCAGAAATTCTGTTGGATCAACAGATGACACAGCTGCAAAAGGAGCACCAGAGAAGACTTCCAAAAAAAAGCTAAATTAATTCTTTGCATCTGGAGCCATCAAAGCTTCTCCAGACTCCACCACCACAGCCTTTTCATCATGGGGATCTCAGGAGTAGAATTCTTTGATCTTGTACAGGAAATCTCTTCTGTGGGGATCATTTCATAATTTGAGGAAGCATATTTGCCAATGCATAAGACTTCATTAAAACTATAAAAAAAAAAGCTGCCAAACTAGAGAGAGCAGCACCTATACTCACAATTCCCTAACGCATTTCTCACCCTCTACTAACTTGAAATTTTTCCTTGCAATTATCCAAAAATGCTGCATAAACATTACTGCATATGCATAGACAGATGCTACAGAACACACACACAAAAAACCATCTGCAGAAATTACTTGTAATTCTACCTATTCTACCTCTTTCATTACTTACTTTTCTAATGTTCTAGAATCTTCTGTATATTCTGGAAGATCATTTAAGTCTCGAGGTGAAGCAGAAATCTGTTCTGTACTTATTTTTAATGCTTGACCATCCTTTCCTATAACTTCCAGTCCAGTCAGTCCAAGGTAATGAGCATCTCCCCAGGTCATGGTAAAATTCAGCTGCAGGCCTATGTAAAAGAATATACATACAATATACATATATACATACATGCACGCTAGCTTAAAGTATGGGGCCAAGCCTCCAAAACTGAGTAATCAGTATCAACTAGAAGACACTTCCACTGGTACAGAGCAGACAAACAAAGAAACAAAAAGCAGAACAACAATGCGAGACTGCTACTTAACAAGTCCATATCTCATCAAACACTTCAAAAGCTGCTCTTCATGCCATGGGTTAATACAGCACACCTCACGAGAATACAGATAAAAGCACAGTGAAATGCTGTAGTGTTTACCTCTACTGTCAGGAGGCAGAATGCTTCTCTTATCACTCCTAAGTAGCCAGTAACCTAGCAATTTGCTCTGAGTGGGGTCTGTCACTGCCATTAGCAACGCTATTGGATCTACTTACTCTTCACTCTGTGACCCACTAATGCACTAAGTCCAACTGCTCATACTCTGGCACAAACAACATCTCATAGTCTGTACCTGAACTCACTTCATTCAAGGATCAGACTCGATTAGCATTGGCCAGCCACATGACCTCACTGCCCTAAATAAAGCAAACAGAGTGAGGTAGATAATGCATTCATTCAACACTGTTTTCTAGTGATCAACTATTATACATTCATGGCTGCCTACTTGCCAGTTTGAATCCAAGCCAAAACTCCTTCCATTCTGTACTATGCATTGCCCAATCAATTACTATTTTCTATCACAAGACTTCTAAATGAGCTAAATATTTGTTCTATACACTCTATATATTCTATATACGTGCAGTTCCCAAGAATGAGCATCACAAGTATTCTGTTTAAATAATTGTGTATGCTGCATTTGGATAGTTCCTGGTCTGCTTGCCCACCTCCACGTAACAGTGCAGTACCTGTCGTAAATCTGTGTTAGACTTCTAGCAGGCTGCTGACATCTTGTTCACTTGTAACTACACTGCTCCCAGTCAACCATGTTATCAAGTGTCACATTACTCAGATCACAGAGTGACAGTAATTCAATAACACATTTAAGCAGTGACATAACAGATTTTGAGATTATGCAGAAACAGAGAAGACCTGCAAGCCTGAAGGCTGTTATCTTTTGCCATCTAGGTGTCTGTGTGGACTTATCTAAATTCAGTCTCTCATAAATTCTATGAGTAGATTCCTTAGAGGACACCAATTCATAGCTAAACGGAAGAAAAGAGATGTGGTTTACTATTGTATTTAATGCACTAACTTTGTGTCCAAACTGTACACATAAAAGCATTGTAATGGCACAGCACCACTGAAAAACAGTATTGTTGATTTCCTTGCATTTCCAGAAATGGAAAAGAAATACTGCACTAACACAAAATTTTATCTTCAGGTCCACCTGTTTCACACTTTCCAAAAAATATAAAGAGCACACACAGATATGACAAGCAATATTCCAGTCTGATCAGGTTCCATAAAAACTCATCACTGTAAATTTAAAATGTTTCATTTAATACATTAAATGTAGCCCAGTAAGAATCAAGTTGGACAATGTCTAATGAAGCACTGATAGCCATGATGCACTGTAAAACAAACAGCATTAGAGCTGTTAAGCCATCCAGCCCAATTACCTATAAATAGTGGTAGCAATTTACATGAGACTAAGTACACATAAATTCACTTGGGTGTTGAGATCTCTTTATATTTGTAAGGACACTAAGAAATAAATAGTTCTATTAATTGACAAGCTTGGAACTGTGGCGGCATTGATATTAGCTCCCGTTTCCAGGGCCATTTCTTACAGAAATGCACAAGAGTTCTCAGGCAAATACATATAGATACATTTACTTCTTTTTTTTTTCCTTCCCCTCAAACAGACAGGGAAAAGATAGGATCAAGCAGCTATCCATACAGGGTTAGTATTCACATTCTGAACTGCACACAGGTAAATTCTACATAGGGCAGTGAAGAGCAGAAGGGACCTCTGGAGGTCTAACTCCTGTCCATTAGCTAGGTCTCTCAGGAGCTCATCCAGCTGAGGCATGAATGTCTCCAGGCTAGCACATATCAAAAACTCCATCAATCCCTTTGTCAGACTGCCCTCAGGGTGAAAAGGAAGTCTCCATCAGCCACAGATAGGTTCTTTCTCAAGAACTCAGTGGGAATTTAGGACCTTTTTGGTAGCGACAAGTTAGCCCAAGCAGCTAACAGTTAACAACATCTTGTTAGCATGAGAGCATGCATCTGCTGAGCTCTGAACTGCATCCTCACTATCTTCTTCACCCACTTTGAGAAATGGGAGGAGGAAAAGGCATCTAAAGTTCACAAATATAAACTGATGATAGACACATTCATCCACAACGTTTACAGATGGATATACTTCATAGATTATAGGAATAGTCCATATGTGGTTTGAATAACAGTACTGTGCTTTATATGCTGTGCCCAAGAAGCCAATTTCTCCCCTGCTGGATCAAAAGACCAGGAACTGGTACTTCTGGGTCACTCAGAGGTCCCCTGGAAAATAATCTGAAGTCCCAGAATGTTGTTTTTTTTGCACAGTGTAAACAAACCAGGTCCTTTCAGTACGGATGCAACAGTCTGGTTTAGTTTTACTCTGGGGTTCCTATTGTCAATCTGATCTGAGAAAATCAGTCAGTCTAAATAAATATGTAAAATTGGAAGAGTATTGGACACAAAATCACAAATCTCATTCAAGGAGACTAGGTAAATGGCTGGTGTTATCTTCTAGAGTAAACTCCATCTGTTACAATATAGTGTTCTAAATTCCACAGTTAAAAAAAACTTCTGCCTTAAATACTCAATTACTTTTCTTTATTCCAGACCTGACATCTGCCACAAAGATCAGTGCAACTGATAAATCAGATCCTCCCTGATAACATTAGTGGGGGTAGGGAGCAGTGTATGCAAAAAGTGGAAAAGAACAAGCTTACACTTTCCAGTAAATATTCCTGGCTCCTTGGGTGTACAAGCAGAGTGAGAATCTAGCAGAACTTCCTGCTTTTGAACCTAAAAAAAACAAACCAAGAGGTGCAATGAACATGGAGATCATAGACATTTTAGAGACATATTGTCTATAAAATATATTTTTGTTTGTTCCTGTGGGATTTTTTGTCACTGTCATTAGCAAATGATGACACGTGGCGTTTTTAATATGTTGCAATTGTGTCACAGAGACAAGAACTGCAGATGGAAGTTAAGCCCTCAGAGTGCCGTCACAATTTCATTCTCTCAAAGAAAAACACATACTGCAACACACAAGCCACAAAAGATGGAAAGACGGAAAACAACTCTAGTGCTGAGGGTTCCTTCTCACAAAACATCGACTCCATCTTTGATGTCTCATGCCTTTTTCTCAGAAAAACTTTCAAAAGACCAAACTGAGAATTAGGATTTCAAACTCCACTGAATATCAAAATCCATGGACTCAGAAAAGTTACTGGTTTCACTGAGCCTTCTCTTGTGGGCCATAAAAGGTGGCTTACCACGTATTTTCTCCCCATTCCTTGTTCCTTGGCCACTCAGTTCCTTCCATTCTGTTAGTATCCACTATCTTTTCTGTCAGGTTTGGTCTAATTTTCTACTGTTTCAACACTCCTTGCGAACACTGACTTACCTACATACTTAGACCCTTACAGTGGGGGAGTTATTGGATAAGAAATAAAAAGTAGAAATCATTACCAAGCTCCTACACCTGACCATTCTGAAATCATTCCCTTGGATGAAATCACAGGTAAGGAGATGAAAGACAGGTGACCATGGATAATACTGACAAAAATGTAAGATGCTCTGCTAAGAGCTGTAGTCAGTATTGTAAAACACTTTCTCGCCCATTGGTGGGGAAGACAAATCATGCAGTAGATTCGTATCATTCTGATAGATCTTGATGGTCCTAGCATATACTGAATGACAGAGAGATCAGTGGTTCATTTGCAATAGGTATTGCCACTCCACTGCTGACACAGCATGCTTTGGAGTTACAAAAGGAGTAAGTGTCACAGATGGACAACAGCAACAACAAAAAAAAAAAGAGGCAGAGGCTCTAAGTAAGGGCCATGGAGTCCAGGCCTAAGCTTCTGTAGTGAAAGAGGTCCTAGGTAAATGCTAACAATGTAATCAATAAAAGAAAGGTGAACCTCAATTTGTGTTCATGAAATCCTGCATTACACCGAGTATCCAAACAGTTGTTGCAAGCGAAGATGGAAACAGACTTGTTGGTGCCACTATTAACTAGCACTAGAGGAGTCAAAGAGTTAGAGTCACTGACTGGTGACAGCAAGATCAAATTCTAGTGTCAGAGCATTCCCCTATGTCATGTAAGCCACCATAATAGGTCAAGATAGAACACACAGGCCTG
Organism: Odontophorus gujanensis; assembly: GCA_013399175.1. Taxonomy (NCBI): domain Eukaryota; kingdom Metazoa; phylum Chordata; class Aves; order Galliformes; family Odontophoridae; genus Odontophorus; species Odontophorus gujanensis. The sequence continues at coordinate 93,653 of VXAB01009956.1, forward strand.
AAAACGTCACAAGGTTCATTAAGAACCATGTTAGCAGTACTTCAGCTGAACCAAATACAATTGTGATTCAGTTTTCAATCTCCTCACCACTGTACAAGGGTGTCCCACTGAAAAAGATGTCCTCATTGAAGAAAGAACGGGTGCTTGTCAGCATCCTAAGATGACAGAAAGCAGTTGACTATGCCATACCATTTAAGCAGAAAATCAAGTGGGACTTGCTCAGTCACTGGGCCATTGGGCTGAAGTGAAGCAAGACTGCAGAACATGAAAAATATAACCCACCTCCAGCAGTGAAATACCTACTCTATAGAATAGCAGGGAACACCTTTATGCTGCAAAAGGGATACAGATTTGTGAAGATGCTAGTTAGAAAAGAACAGAGGAAAAAATAAAGAACAACTTGAGAAGACATTAAATGACATTATGCTAGATCCTATCCACCCCAGGTGTTTTATTTGAGAAGAAAGAAATAAGCAAGTACATACTCTATGCGGAAAAAGGGAAAAAAAAATATTTGGAATCATGGGGAACAGAGCTACTCATTACATGAATAAATGTAAATCCCTGTACTCTCTGCTCAAGAAGAAAATAAATACAGTCCCGTAGAGCCTCCCTGGTAGTCTCATTAACCAGAGAAAGCAAACAGCAGAAGAACTTCTAGGCTTAAAAAAAGTCCCATGAATTACTGAGCTGATGAAAAAAAAATCTTCAAAATACAGGTTGCTTTATTAATTCTTCTACAGAGTTTTACAACATCACAAAAACCAGTTACTCTTATTTCCATGCCATATTTCAGAAAGATATATTTATAAGAGTTCTGAACGTAGAGATCCCTACCTGTTGATCCTCTGTTCTTAACCCTGCTTGTGTAAAAGGTCTTTCATCTCCTTCCCCATCCGCAGTTGTTGGCCTCTTTAGCTCTTCTTCATATCTCAGAGAGCTGGTATTCTCCATTTCTCCATCATATGTCTCATCATAGCAGTATACAGCTTCAAGAATATCATCATCCGTACTGAACAGTATAGTATCCCCAAAGTGCTCTGGAGCTGAAGGCAACATACAGAATTAAGTTGAGAAGCTATACAAAAGAATATTTAGAGTGTTAAAAATGTTATTCAGTCCTTTTCTAATCTACAGCACTGATTAAAGATAATATATGGGGAATAGGTACTGACTACTGATACAATTATGTTCAATTTCAATCTTAATTGCCTAGCAGACCTTGAAGACCCAGTCACATTTCAAGTAAGTATAAAAGATGAGAAAAAAGCTTCCTTGTCACCTTTTCCAAAATAACATATTCGTGAAGATTAAAAACCTACAACTTATAAATGACCATCAGAGGTTACTGAAATACAATCTTGTCTATAAGACATCATTAAGAATAAAAATTAGCTCTATACACTACTTAAATTCACAGTATCATTAGAAAATGCTTTAGGTAGTTTTGCACAACATTTTGAAATTAAAAGGATTAAGTACTATACAGAAGTCCCAATCTGGTTTGAAGAGGAAAGAGATAACAAAAAGATAAATATATTTGTTTATATTGTACTGCTCTTTCTACAAAGTAAGAAAGAAATGATAGCATACCTCCAGACAAGGTTCCTGAAGCTTTTGCAATTTCTCCTTTAAAGATGCATTGTTCATCTAACATCATTATAATGTCTTTCACACCCCTAAAAGAGTGTATGCGAGATTTATTATAATTCCAAATCCTAATCATAGCTACTTGACAGGGATTCACAAAGTCAATAAAGATAAAGTGAGGTTTTCCAGGGGTAAATGGTGCTAGCCAGAGATGCATATCATCCTGCGTCAGATTTACCCCATCAATTAGATTGGTTATTACTCTGGGATCTTTGCCATAAGCTGGTAGAATATTTATATCAGGTGGTTCAGCTGTTATTTTTGAAATCTGAACAGGCTCTCCTTTAGAACTGAAAACTTCAATTCCATTAAGACCAACATAATGCCTGTCTCCCCACGTTGTTTGAATGTCTATTACTAAGTGCTGCCCATAAGGCAAAACAGGTATTTTAAAATCGTTTCCATCACGTGCCTCCACAGAACTCTCTTCTTCTCGCCTTTTCGGTAGCATTTGTACTCCTCCTTTTCTCATGAGATGATATTCTGCAGGCCGACCAATTTTCTGCTGATGGAGAAACTCATCAAAAATATCCCCTTGAAAATCCATGTTAGAGATTCGGCCACGATGGGAGTAATTAAACTTTACCAAGGAGTTCCAGGACTCCTGCAGAGTGTGTTCTTGTTCATTGTGCCACTTTGCTCTAGAGGTGCCAATGTCCTTGACAGATAAGTCCTCATCTGAAAATAACATTACATATGCATTTAACATATTGACATGACTGGAAACAAACCATTGCAGTAGATGTTCCAGAACAATGCAGGTCACATTCATGTTCCCCTGACTACAAAATTCTGTTATGTTAGCACTTTTATATTGCCTTCCTGTTATAAAGGCTATATGTCACAACTTCCCTTTCCATTTAGATGTAATGAAAATAATCAATTCAATATTAAAGAGCAGCACAGAGCAATAAACAAAACTGCAATTAAGTTTTAGATCGGCAATTCTCGACTCAACGCTTAAAGAAATTCATTATTATGCAAATCCCAATTTAAGATCTTGGGCAAAATCCCTGGAAAAAAGTCCCAGTGATACTCAATGGGGGGCTATCAAAGTGTACCATGTCTGCATTTCTGCACGAGGTCTGTCAAGCAGTTGGACAAAACTCAACTGTTTAAGCATTACACAGAAAATCCAGTGCTTACTTTTTCAGCAAAATAGGAAGAAATAAGAAGGTCCATTCCATGGAGGGGATGGACCAGCAGGAAAGGGTTGAAGAAACGCAATGAAAAACAGAAACAGAATTATTTATACAACTACTGGAGAAAGACAACTTCTCTGCTGCAGATGCAAACTTATATGTGAATTGAAATCAGAAGTCTTACATGTGTAACACTTTAATATAACTTTAACTCAATCCAGTACCATAGGTACGGTGGGTTCCATAGCAGCCTTGATATTCAAAGCTAAAAATACATTTGAGAAACCCTCAGAATGATGGCTGGAGAGATACTAACCCAAAGCATGCTCCTCAGCAGGCCTGATGAAAGAAAACATAAATGCTGCTTGAACTTGACATGGTTACTTCTATAAATTTAGCATCAGATCTATACAGCTGCAGGTCTTCTCTTCAGCTGTTGCCATCTTCTGTAGTCTACCTTTAACTGCAGTTTTTGTTGCCACCATCCTCCTGGACAGGAGATGTCTTCCACACAGGTTTCCTCCACATCTAAGCTGCCCAAACCACTACACCTGTATTAGCAATCCTCATTGTTGAGCTCTATTTAAATACAAGAGGATGACGAGGAAGGAAGGAGCTTGATGAAGGAAAGGTAAGAACAGGAATTAGGAAGAGGAGAAATGAGAAACAACCATATCAGAGAAAGGGATGAGAAATAGAGAAGAGACTACAGAACAATTGAACAGCATTTGCTCTACTTCTGCCACAAATGTAAAATACTCCAACTCTATTCTGAACACAGAAGAGACAATGAGATAGGTGGGATAGTTTGGTCCAATTCTCCCACCTGGAAAAAGGAAGACACAGTGCTAAGCCTCAGGTGGTGTAAAGAGAACTGTTAAACTGACAGCGCACAAAGCAACTACATATAATTAATCAGTAAAAGGGAAAGAATCCTCAGCCACGTGCACAAGAAGAAAGGTGTTAAGAAGTAGGTTCAGCATTCAATGAAGATGAGGTGAGCATTGCATTCCACACACAGAAGACCCAAATGCTTTCCTCACTTCAGCAACAGTAAGATGCAGATGGGGGATAACCATGGATCTCATGGGAATGCAGTGGGGGCAGCACAGGGAAGCTAAGTAGGAGTAGTGCTCTCCTTGTGACCCCCATGGGGAGCAGCTTAATTTCCATCTCAGCACAATTAAGAACAGATAATAATGATTTTCAATAAAGTTGTCATTTTTCTATTTTTTCTTCAAACAAATGAAGGAAAGTAAGTGTAGTACTGAACAATTATAGGCCCATGGGATAAATTTTCATTCAGTATGATGTCCTTGAGTGTATAGTAAAACAAATGGTTTTCAAGAATAAATGCCAACTGCAATAAAACGCAAAATAATGTTTTCCCAGAAGTCTTTTTAAGACTAATTTTTAGCTTTGTTTTTGGAATCACTGGGAAAGAGGCAATGTTCCTAATCTGTCTATAGCCAATGATCGTTTACACAGGGGACAACTGAGATAAAAATAAGAATTATAAAGCAGATGGGAAACTACCTGAAAGAGCATTGTGTTCCATATGCATAAGCATGAAAGCCTGGAGATCAACCTGGACACACTCCCCCATCCCACAGATGAAATACAAATAGGAAGCACATTTCAGAGAGCTATTTCAGAGAACAGTAGTCATCTGCAAATCACTTTGTTGTTGAAATGTATGCCTGTACACATACTCATGGGGTGGGTGATCACAAACAGTACTTCCCAGAATCTCAGAAGATACTGTATATTTCTTTACTTCTTGAAAATACCAAAGCTTAAGAGTTCTGGGATAGGGAAATACAGAAGTGTATTTGATACCCATTGGCTTTTCCTGCTTTTGATTTCTTTTTTTTCCCATTAAGTACTCCAAGCAGTGCAGAGTTTACAGCATTGAAGTACTACTACAGGAGTTCAATAGAAGTGATTTTCAATGGGAAGTTATTAAGTTTGTCAGCTACAAAAGAGCAACACCAGGAAAAGTAGAGCTCTGAAAAGAAAGCAGAGGTGAAAGGCTGAAGATTTCATAAAATTGCTCAGGTTGGAAAAGACCTTCAAGATCATCGAGTCCAACCACAACCTAATCATGCTGCCCTAACTCTAACAATCCATTGCTAAATCATGTCCCTGAGCACCACGCCCAGATGGCATTTAAACACATTCAGGGATGGTGACTCAAGCACCCCCCCTAGAGAGTCTATTCCAGTACTTAACAACCCCTTCTGTAAAGAAGCTTTTCCTTATAACCAACTTGAACCACCCCTGGCGCAACTTGAGGCCATGTCCCCTCGTCCTGTCACTGTCATCAGTGAGAAGAGACAAACCCTGCTTTCGTTGCCATTACCTTTCAGGTATTTGAAGAGAGGTTTCTCCTCAGCCTCTTCTTTATTTATAGGGTCTGGCATTCCTTTTAGCATCTAAAATACATTGCTTTCATTAGAGCCTCGTGAACAAGTCCTGGTATTCCTCCATCAACTCTGATAAAGAATATCCAGTTGCAGATGTTACAGATATCCCTAATCTTCTGCATGCCTGATTGTGTGACGGATGCTATCCCAATGAGTCCAGAAATGATGATCCCTCCAACATGCACCTCCCCTGTGGGCTTAGGAAGAATGTCCTTCAATCACTGAATCTCGTGTCCTACTTCTGCCAGCAACACACACCATGCAATTCCTCTCAGAACTTGAGTAAACTTCATTTTGGGGGCAATACAAGCTTGAAAACAACATCTTTCCTCTTCTTTCCTCTGTTGTATTAATCTCAAGCCTATTCCCTGCAGCTAAAAATAGCAATCATATTTCCATGCTGCAATCACACGCTTCATTTCCCAAATCATTTTAAATGCTCTCTTCTGTTCCACTTTGCAATCAACTTTCCTGAAAACGGATGATCAGAACAGCAGTTTTCCAACTGAAGTCTCACAAGTGCCTGTACTGAGATATTAACATTTCCCTAACTAACAGAAAAGCTTCTGCTGATACATCCTTCGAGTGCCTTGCTATAATCATGCCTGCGTCACACCAGCACTTCATAGTCAATCTGTGATCAGCTACTCAGCCAGGATCCTTCTCTTCCTCAGTCATTAGCAATCGATGACTACTCAGCTTACAACTTAATTATCTGTTAGTCCCCAAATGACCTTGCAAGCAGTACTACTGCAATGCATTCCACTCCTATTACTCCAGTCCTCAAGTTCATCTTTTTGAGCAGTTCTCCAGCCCCCTCCTAACACCCCAAATTATGTTATTCGCGTATTTTATCAACATACTTTTATCATTTGCTTTGCACACTGAAGCAGTTACTGAAGATAAAAATGTACACTTCTATAGCAACAGTAACTCAAGCCAAGTATGCCTGCATGTGCTGTTGCTAATTTCCATTTTTCTCATCATTCCTCATTTAATCACCAAAGATGAGCTGTGATGTTGCATATGGGCGTGTGTAACATTCCCCTGGTCACATACTTCCATACTTAAGCCCTGTAAGAGTGCTGAATTTAAACTTCTAAGGAAACACGTACAGCCATTTCACTACTGTTAATGCCCTTTGAAAATGACTTAGTATTGTGTGGAGAACAAAAGTCACAAGATGCGATTTTCACCAGGGACAACCACATATTGAAAGCTTTACTGTCATTTTTCCCAGGTAGGAATTTTAAGTACCAGGTAACTAAAGCTGTTCTGGGCAAAATTAGAGGACACAGTAACAGCAATCATGATAGTTGACATTATAACTCCTAAATTGTTACCATTTTTATAACTGAGCAGAAATTACTAGGGTGAGATTTATTTACAATTTCTGTAATGAAGGCAAGTAATTCAATTCAAACTCTCCCTAGTTAAAAGTCAAAACGATTTTCTTCTGGCAGAGATTTCAAGCTTACTGATGTACTGTATGTCTGTAAGCATTCAAAATGCAGGGCCACTTCCTCATCAGGGTTAAAAGAGAACATGACACAGTGAGCTTTCTGTATTATTGTGTGATAGTGACAAATCTTTCATTTCTTATGCAGAGAAATCCCTCATTCAGTTATTATAGATCCTCTTAAAATATATAATTTAAGTGCTTGCATTACAAGTGGTTTTTAACTCTAACTTAATGCAAGATATGGTTTAAACAATACACAAAAGATAAAATATATTCTAGAATTAGATGAATAGCACAGCACTAAAGAAATGAGAGATTTAGGCCTACCAGGTCTATCAAATAGAGAGCTGCATTACATGGTTCATGGGTTAGTCTGTATATAGTACACTTCCTCAGACCTGCCCATGCCATTTTTGGCACAGAGAGGAAACTGAGAATCCAGGAACATAAGCTTGGTTAAAACAGTGAGACTGATAACAACAAAAGTCAAGTGTCCTTTTTTTTTTTTATCCCCTTCTTTAACTATACTCCTAAGCAAAATTGCAAACACAGAAAGATACAGCTCTTTCTTTTTAAAGTCATTTAACATAAAAGCAGTCTGTTTCCTGCTTACATAGCAAAACGTAACATTTACCTAGCAAAGTTTTACTTTTTTCAATACGATTTGTCCAGACATTCTGCTCCTAGAGTCCCAAGAATGAAACAGCATATGATACCCAACATTTATACATTTTTGTACTACTGCATCCAATCTTTCAGACGAAAGAATCTGCATGGATTCTTTGTTCTCTCTGTATCTTATTTCTGTACTGCATACACAAAAAGGAGAAAGACAAATGGAGAAATGAGGAGAAAGGAGTAGCAGTAGTAGGAATTATTGTAGACAGCATACGTTCTCACTGAGAAAGACGAAACCTGACTACACAACAAACTCTAAGCTCACTTGTTACCTTGAGGTCACGCTCTTCATCACTCTGCAGATTTTCATTTATATCAGTGAATATTTGCAGTCTGCAAGACTGCCAATTTTCAAACTTGGAAGACTGTACATTTAGTCTTTCACGTTCTCCAAATAATTTTTAAAACACTAACCCAAAGTGTGAATTTTTCAGAAAAAGTGTGTGTCCTGTTCAATGTATAACAAGGTGAAAGATTGAGAATTGCTGTAGTACAAATGAGAAAAACTGAATACTGCGAATAGCTCAGCTAAAATCCCACTGTTTATACAACCAGAAATTGCCAGTGGGTAAAAGAGGTGATTTTTCTTTTTCACGCAGTACTGGTGATGCCAAAGTGAGAGTACTGCATGCAGTTTCAAGTAAAGTGAATGGAACAAGTCCACACCAGGGCCACAAAGATGAATAAGGGACCAAAGTACCTTTCTTATGAGGATAGACAGAGAGAGCTAGGAATCTTCAGCCCACAGAAGAAAAAGATCAGTGGCATTTATTGATGTGTATAAACACCTGGTGGGAGTGAATGAATATGATGGAGACAGGTGCTTTTCAGCAGTGCCCAGTGACAGAACATGAGGCAACGGACACAAATTTACAACCACAAAACTCAATGTTAACACAGACAAGTGTTCTTTCAAACACTGGACCACCTAACTAAACACAGTTCTGGATAACCTGTTTTAGCTGACTGTTTGAGCAAGGGGGTTGACAAAATGATGTCAAGAGGTCTCTTACAACCGAAGTGATTCTGTACTTCTGCAAAATGAAAATAAATATCAGCCCCTACACTAAGGTTGCTATTAGGAGCTCTTACCTTTGAGTGCTGAATCATCATCTTTAAGATTTACGGTGTTTAATCCCTGCTTTCTTACACTTCTCCTTCCACTTTTTGGGTATTCCAAACTACAGCCATGCTTGTTAGAAAGTTGCTCTGAGACATTTAAGCCAACATCTTTGTCCTTTCCAGTCAGAATTTGGGATCTTGCATCTCCATTTGCATTTCTGCTACTCAATCTTCCCAGTTCATTTCTGTGACTTTTGACATTTTCGTTAGTCAGATCAGGGAACTTCATGATTGCATCTGAGTCTGTTTGAAATGTCAAGCCTAAACCACATCCTGTAGCAAGCCAGGGAGGTTTCTGCTTACCAGAACTATCTTGATGATTCTCTCTTCCTTGGGAAGAGGAGTGCAACCAAGAAGGAATTGCAGCTGTAGAATCAGACAATTTTCTTCCTGTTAGCTTTTCCATTTGCCCACTCAAAGGAAGTTCATCATCAGATAGATCATGATTGATAACTTCTACTGCTGCACTTTCCTTTGTATCTTTTATACAAACATGAGATGGTAACACTTTTAGATCATCCTCCAACTCAACAAAGTTTCCCTTAGTCAAGCTGGCTGAGTTCACCTTATCCTCAAAATGATTTTCCTCTGGCAGAGATTTCAAGCTTACTGATGCACTGTTTGTCTGTAAGCATTCAAAACGCAGGTCCACTTCCCCATCTGTAACTGCAGTTGCATCTACTTCTTTATTTCCATTTGAAGAACAGGTTATACCCTGCTTGCACTCTGTAAGGTCAATGGTAGTGCTATGGTCAGCAGAGAGATCTCCACAGGCTCTTTCCAATTCACCATCAAATACCAGATTCTCATCAACATATAACTTCACCTTCTTTGCTCCAATATCAAGGTCCTGGAAAAATAAAGGTATGGAGACTTTAAGAATCACCACCCATTTCACATGCACGCCACAGAGTGAACAGTTATCCGCATCAAAGCCACTAGAATTAAAGACATATAGAAATGCAGGGCTGGAAAGGATATTAAAATTCTCATCCACCTATTACACTCGAGGAAGTGAAATAACCAATACCTTAGCAGATAAATCTGTTTTTAATAGTTTCAAATAAGACAACTTTCTGCTTTGATAGCCTATTTAAACACTTAACTAGACGAATAAATAAAAGGTTTTTGACAGAAACAGCTCTGCCACTCACTAAATCTCCCTGCAATTGTTTTCTGTAGCACCCACTAATAATCTGATTTTATTACTCTCCTGAAGTTGGAATTAATATTCTGTTATCCCTTTCTGAGTTTCCAGTTGCTTAGCAATCAGGTTGGATGGGAAAGGTCAACAGAATGCTTAGGTTTTCCCAGTACCAGTGCAAAAGTCTCTTCCAGCACAAGGAGATTATAGAAATCCATTTCTCATAAGAAGTTTAATCAAAAAGCCACCCTTCAAACACTTAAGACTTTACCTGAGGAAGTTTCTTTTTTTCTTCCAGTGTTACTAGAATAACACAATGTCTCCTACCTAGCAAGAAGATATCATCAGAGAGAAAAATAAGAGATTTTGTCAAAATAGCTCTAAGATTCCTCTTAACATTCCTTCCCAGCTTACACCTTCAGCCCTCACAGGGTGCCCACCGGGGTAGTGTTTTCCAGTGGAAAGCAACAGGGAAGGTATTGCTGGACAAACCAATAATATTTGTGCAGGAAGGAAAAAGCTTAAAACTTAAGGGACTTTCATGTGAATTACACCCAGACAAAGAATGTTGCCTCTGCCCGACTTCTCAAAGAAAAATGAAAAAGAAGGAGCAATAGGAAGCAAGTCCAAAACTATAAACTTAACTCTGCCAGAACAAAGCTCCAGATTAGCCAAGAACTGCAGAATGGCAGAGAAAGCACAACCCAGTTCAAGAACTTGGATGAAAAAGATCTCCAACTCGGGAGAGTGGATATGAAATACAAACAAGGAGGAACAAACACTTGAAAGGTAGAATTATCCAGCTGAAGAGCAACTAAGATATTCATGCATTTAAGTATTAATTTCATTGACAGATTATGAAGTCATACATACCACAGTCACTACAGCAGATCTTAGGAAGAGAGGTTTAAAACCCTAAATTTAATTTGAAGGCCAGAGCAAGCATTTACATAACACCACAATATTACAGATAAGCTTGGAAAAAAACTCCAAAAACAAACAACTGGTGCACCCTTACTTTTGTTCTGCTCTCGCAGACTAAAACTGACCTCGTTTTCAACACACCTCAACAGAAATAAATGAAAGAAGCAAGGTGAAGCATTGTCTGAGACTTTCTTTGGAACGTCATCTGGCTTTTACAGCTTCCTTCAGACATTCTTTTCTACTTTTCGATCAAAATCTAAAACTCAAATATTTTCAACAACACACCAGAACCGGTCTGAATTACTCTTTCAGCTGTTGTTTGAAGAAGTACACAGGCATTCCTGGCTTATGTGGTTTTTCAGGGAAGGGTGGTTTTAGTGGGTACCCCCAAAAAAGTACAAATACAACTCTAGATTTACACCAGCAGGAAGAAAACATATCTAATTACACTGCAGTTTTTATTACTTCTCAGACAAAATTTCCTCATGGAAAATTATAGAGTTAGGCAGAACTGCTTTGTATTATTCTTTCATGTAAGAATGAGATATATCTTTAGTCCATGTATATTGCAGGACTGCCTCTGGAATCTGTGGGGTATGCTCCTAATAGATTTTACAGTTTTCTTTATAGAGGTTTATTAAAAAAATCATTGCCTTACAGCATGCAAATATGTTTATGCGTATTTCCCTTATTACAATCAATAGGCTCAGTAATAAATTCATATCATTACCTCTAAAAACAGCAGTCCTTTTCACAGCCTCTAACTGTGATAGAACATTCTGTAGCCTACATTTTAATAGAAAAAAGCTGTTACAATTCCAGAAAATGAATGTACATCGTGTTATAGTAAACTTCTTCAAGCTGTTTAGTCCACAGTCATTTCCACATGGATAAATTACCATATATGCTTATATAAGAACATAGATGAGAAGAAAACCAGAGAGATAAAGCCTCTTATTGATAATCCAGAAGAGCAAATCCTCTTAGATCCAGTACCTGGGATTTTTTTCCTCAACACTGCAGTGTACAAACAAGAATAATTTCCATGGTAACATTCAAACACACAAACAGGATACCATCTGCCATCAGATGTCTCTCTAGTAACATTAGAATACTAGTTATTTTATGTACATGTAATTAATATACTTTTTAATTAAAAAAAATCAGAATTGATCAACATTCAGCCTGTTTATACCTATATACATAAGAGCATCAAGCATTTTTTTTATATATAATGACAAAACAACTCTAAACGCTGAATACTAAAATGCACTTACCCTTGTATCACTATTGCTCACCACAGTAAAGGACTACCTCACAGAAAATGCAGACCTTGTTGTTAGGCTTGTGTTAGCATTTATGTATGTATTATGAAAACGACAGCATTTACACTTCTACCTCTTACAATCAACAACAGAAACAAAAATGTACAGTACACATGGGCCACTCCTAGCTCTGTATTTTATCAGAGAGAACATCACCTACTTTTATTTCATACTTGAGAGTGAAGATCAAAATTAGGCTTGTAGAGAAAAAGGAGAGCACGCGCACAGAGGAGGTGAGAAAAGACTACTTACACTAGTTGTTGTGCTGTAATTCCAAATCTTGATCTTGGATACACCAAAGTCATGTGATCGGGTGGGATTGCGGATAACAAAGTAAAGTTGGACAGGAGGACGGAAAGGGCACATCCAAAGGACACTCTCCTCTGTCGTCTAAAAACACACACAAGCAGACTGTTACTAATACTCCCTTCATCTGAAGCAGGATATTTTGATTAATTTACCACCCCACAGGAAAAAAAAAAATCAATTAGAAATGTAATCATATAATAAAATCTGCTATATTAAAAGCAAAACCTTAACCTCATTTCCAAACAATAAATCCAACTCTCTTGCCTGTAACGCAGCTGACAACCTGACAATTAGATAAAGGTCAGCTGCCTGCCATCCCAGAGAGACATCTGCACGCTCACAAACGACAGGCAGTCTGCCATGCTTTGTAACTGCAGGGTCAATGCAAGCCCAGTTTATTTTAATCAAATTAATCAGCTTTGCTAGCGCTAAAGGGGATCAGTGAGCAGAATGGACACCCTCTAATCATTTTACAATTTCTTAAGAGTGCTTATGCTTCTATCTTGCCATCTAACAAGGGAAATCTTATCAATTTTATTTCACCACCTCTATCTTCAGAAGTCTTTACAGACAACTAATTTCACTTGCAGATCTATTCCTCAGAGCTACATTTAGAATTTAAGATAAAATAGAAGCTTTGAACACAGATTTTACAGACAATTGGTTAGGGTTGTTGTAGACAGTTTCAAGTACCAAGTAAGCAGAGTTCTGGACATTCCTAAAAAGCACTGTCTGTTCATGTTTAGAAGAGGAAAAAAGTAAAAGTATGTGGTAGCTCACTAAGAGACAAGAAGAAAAGAGCTTCAGAATCAAAATGTTGAATGTTAGTATACTTGACATCAAACAGTACCCAACAACAGAAATAAACGAGGGCAAAACAAATATGCATGCAAAACATTTCAGTGGTCTCAGATTAGTAGATACAGTACTGCTTTTTCTATTTTCCAGGATCCACAGTACATACATACACAGTATATACACAAAGTCACTATTTTTCCACATCCTTTCACTTAGTGGGTCAGATTTTCCCAGTGACAGGAAATAAACACTTCCCTACAAAGTAATTCAGATGTGTACCTGATGATGGTAAGAGATCTCTGCCAGTCTACTCCAAGATATCATGAACAGAACCACTCCTCAGAGTGGATTTCTACCCATTCCAAGTTCTGATGGTTGATTATGTGTCTGCCCCGGTAGTCACTCAAAAAGTTTCAGGAGATTATTGCTTTGAACATCAGTTTGGGGTATAAACTGCTGTAACAAGCACCAGAAAGATTTATTCCCTTTTACTTTAAAAAAAAAAAGTCTCTTAACATTGAAGAAGTTAAGGATATCCCTCAAACCAGTGCGAAACCAATTCCAGGACCAATTTCAAAGCTAGATCACGTTAGTCAAGACATACTATGAACCTGGATAGTTAAAAAAATCATAATAATGATTTCCAAGTGGCAGACAACACATGATGAGGGATTCAGCTCCACACCTGATGCCCAAAACAAAACAAAAAAAACAAGAGTTCTCTGGGTTACTGATACAGTGCCAGAGGTGCCTTCACACCAAACTCAGAGCGAACAGACACTGAGTAGACCTGTTTGTGCTTTCGTCCAGAAGCTCTGTAAAGTCATACATCATCTTCCAACTAACAGGAGACGTATCAGAGCCAGACTTGTTATTTGGACTTCAGCAAAAAGCAACTGTGGAAATGGGTGTTTATCAGTGAAAGTGCTCAGGAGTGAATGTACTCATGTCTAAGATCTGACACCAGAAATTCAAAATACCTTGACAAACCCATGCCAAAATTCATCAGTCTGGGTAGGAGTCTCATGTTTTATCACATCATTATACATGAAGTATCCCTGCTCTGAAGGTGCTGTCATTGCAATTAGCACTGAAAAATATCTACCCCCGATGTTCTTTGACTCAACAGGGCGAATATGATATGCAGTAAGTACTCACTACATTTGCACTGGTTCTAATAATTAGAAAAAAAAAAAAAAGGAGCAGGAACCTTTGATTTCTGGTTTTCTGGGAGACTGCCCTCTGAGACACTGCTTTGTAGCAGCACTGGAGGTATGCCCAGTTCACAGGGAAGGAAGGGTTGAGCATTGAAAAGAAATGACATGGGTTCACCAATGTGAAGAAACATCATTAGTACATACAGATATTTCTATTGCAGTACTTTGTTCTCGAGATCCTGAGGTCTGAAAAACCTATACACACAGAAATCAGAAGCCATACTACCTTTTATTAGAATCCTACCCCTGAAGTCCTGGGGAGATTTTTGAACACTCTGTACTGAGCAGTCAAAGGACAAAGAATTTGCAGCACAATTGAAATTATGACCATATAAAAGGTTCTGCAAATTGGCTAATCTCTTCAGGGATTTCATTTATTATTTTAAGTCTATTGTCTCCAGTATGTAGGACCACCTCATCTTACAATCTGACACACTATGAAGTTCTCTTCCACCATACCACACATTTTTCTTTATGTCTTGTTGAAATCAACCTACCTACCCATTCTTCATGGTCCTTCCCTAGGTAAAAGCATAACAAGGGAACAGGAGAAAATAAGCACATTTCAGTTTTGAGTTTACTGAAACTCACATTAAGCATATAAAACAAGAAGCTAGAAGTGAAGCTCCTACACCTTCAGATCACAAGAACTAATTACAATAAACAGCAGATACATTGTAAAAAATGTGAAATCCCCTACCCTTACGCTTTTGTGACTTTTTTCCCCTATAGATACCATGATCACAATGGTTTAAAAAATGTGATCCTCCACCCAAGCCAATATCATAGTATTAATATATAAGAAACACAGTCAAATGCACCCTGCCTCCAGAGGCTCAGTTAACTAGGTCAA
The DNA here is from genome assembly GCA_013399175.1 of Odontophorus gujanensis. Classification (NCBI taxonomy): domain Eukaryota; kingdom Metazoa; phylum Chordata; class Aves; order Galliformes; family Odontophoridae; genus Odontophorus; species Odontophorus gujanensis. The sequence goes on from VXAB01009956.1 coordinate 108,703, forward strand.
ACAAGTTAATCAAATTATGTTATAAAACATTATAACTGAATAGCAACATCTCGGATGTGAAAACTGGATCTGTTAGTTCAAAATCATGCAACCAAACAAGAAACTCTGTGATGGAGTATTAAATATTAAAACAAGAAGTGGTCACATCCAGTACTGAGCTGTCTTACATTTAAGTTCTTATTGACCAAGCAGCACAAATCCCCTGGGTAGTCAGCATTTCGAATGTCCACATCGTGAGGAGACACAAATATCTTTTCATTGTATAAATCAAAGAATTCCACCTCTCTCAAGCCAACGTTTACTGGATTTCCCCAGTTAGAAAGAAGTTCCAGAGTCACATAAATGGCGTCGTGTACTTCCACATTTGTCGTCATCTGGACTCAAAGGAAATACAGCATACATATAAGTGACAAAACAAAGTCGGCAGCAATACAAAGACTTAAGACTAAAATGCTGTCAATTCAGAAACAAAAAGTCTGCAAGTTCAGAGCTGTCTGGATATTTAATCATTCTGCATTTCAGCAATTCCACCCCACAACAACTAAAAAACCTAAAGCAGGGTAAGAGAAGAGAACTTACGACCCCTTTAGATCTCATCCACTCCTTAGACTAAGGAGAAAACAGCTTTGCCTTATTCACTTGTAACTCTGATGAACAGAGGAAACAATCTGCTGCTCACAAAATTATGTGTAAACTGTGATTACAAACTGTATTATAAAACTTAGGGATAAGAATCAAAATAGAGATGTGAGACAACACAATTCTACTGTTTTTACAGCTTCTGCTTGTCTTTTTTTTTCCCTAAACACTGTTCATTAAGCACTTTTGGGGCAATTCACGTACTTGGTAAAATTAAAAACATCATCTGTATTGCAGAGACTGTAAATACCAAGATACACTCACCAAACTGTTTCCATCTTAAATTTAAAAAATTCAAACAACTGTGCAGGTTTTTGTAAGCCAGCACAAGTTGATATTTGATGTTTTGGCTGCCACAGCACATGAAAGCACAAAGGCCAGAAGCAGCCAAACAGTTTTTACATCTTTTTGCCAATAAGCAGTCCAAGAGAACCAAACCACTAAGAAACAACTGGGAGAGGGAATTTATTTACATAAGATCTCTCAGAGATCAAATTTCACTGAAACACGTGGTCTTTCTCACACATTACATCATACACCTTGATCATTAACTAAGGGTCTTTATCCTTACTAACAAATAAGTATCTGTTTTAATAAAAAAATTTTTAGATCTATTAAAAGCGTGAATTAGCAAAGACCACTACACTAGAACAGGACTTCAACCAAGACAGCACCCAGTGCCGATAGAGTTTAGGAAGAGGTGCATCAGATTGCTATAGTTAATTGATCCCAAACGCATTAGAGTTCAAGGAATCCAAAAAACATTAGCATGCTCTCATGGAGAACGAGACATTTCTGAGAGTACTAGCTGCTTTGATGTTCTTGACTAAGAAAATAAATAGCTTGTGATAACTCCTACACCAAAGAAACTGCTTCCATGACTGTCAAGAACAAAAGCTAGCAAGTGAATTAAGTGATTTAGATAAAATCAAATAAACTGGTCACATTTTTTGCAACAGCTTTATAAAATGGATCCTCTTACAAATATCACATACCTAAGGCCTTCTGTATGGATCTGAACTTTTTATTAATTCCACCATGTTTACCAGAGAAACACAAAACTTACGTTGCAAAATCATACCCCTCCAGTAACATGTCCAAGACTGACATGCAGTTCTCAAGAGCAGAAATGGCAGAGTAAGAGGTATGTTCCTAACAACCTACTACTGCAGAGAAGGTAACAACTACTAATCGTGTAGAAAAGCATGTAATATAGAAACAGCTGTAGCAGTGACTGTGGACTAAAGAGGTCCCTTTATGTTCCCTTTCTTCTTCAAAGACCTCAAGAATTAAATAGTCCAAAGAACCTACCAATAAGATAGAAATCTGCTTTCTTACACTTTCAAGCAGGCTGTAATCTATGAGGGAGATAGATCTCTTACCCTGCCACAGAGTAATACTGACTATATTCAATAAATTTGTATTTCGGTAGTGCTTGGAAGAATCAATTATGGTGCACATTATACAGACCTTCTCTGTGAAAACACAATACGCTTCAGATTTTTCATCACATAGGAGTACATCATTATCACAGGTAGAATTGCTCTCAGTCTCCTGAAGAACTTTCAGAAGTTTCTCTTGCTGTCTGAAACACATGTTCTTTTATTTATTATTTCCTTCGAATTCTTGCATTTTTAAGAAATGTTTTGTTGGCATGAAGGTAAACATGACAAAATGAATTTATACACCCCAAAGAAGATACCCCATGTTGAATGACACTTGTCACAGCATCCCACGCCCAGATAAATGCAGTCTGGTTAAAAGACCACGCTCCAGTTCTCTGTTAAATATGAGGCAGACTGATAAAGTAAGACAAAAATAATGTGAACAGAGATAATACATAGCTAATATAAAACATCAGCAGTTCCCCAGTTAACAGCTACTGGTCCAATGCTAGAGTCTTCTCCGATTTTTTGCCAATACTTGCACTTCGGCATCTAAAGGCCATCAGATGAAGTAGCACTCAGTATGGATAAATATCCTCTTAGGAAGGAAGCCTGTCTTAAAGGAAATACATCTACCTGTTTCCAGAAGGACAAGCACTCTCCACACCTTTGGCAACCACAGTCTTGGCCTGGTTTCCTTCTGAAGGTTCAACCATTGCAGAGAGAACAGATGAAAGAGAAAACTTCTTCTATGTAAAAAAAAAAAAAAAGATAAACATGTTTCATTCACACTGTTCTCTATGGTATCATAGAATATCAGTCTGCAGCTCCAGAACAGATAAATTTGGGCTAACTTCTGGTCTCTGCTAACCTTAATTAATCCATAACTCTACACAGAGTTGAAGCACGTTCAGCAGAACTGGTCTTAATAAAAGAGCCGAGGGGAAGAAAGGTAACAAAAACATTCTATAATGACTTGATACATATACAGAATATAACTTTATATAGTATTATTTATGCATAAATGTATATATATATATATACAAACAAATGTGTGTGAGTACTTACATATGTCTAAAATCTTATTACATATGTATTTGGTAGAACTCTGCTAAAGCTTTGGCACAGTTCTGCCCAGACTTTCTCATTCTTTTCCTCCAAACAGTTTTATTATAATAAAATGATACTCTTCAATTTTCCAAAATACAGAATGTCATAGCAACTACCTAAACAAAAAAAAAATCAACCAGAGGAAAAGTCCTGTAGTTTTTATGACAAAACAGGTTCTTTCTCTGCTCGCGTCCCACTTTAAGCATGTCCTTCTTCCTACTTTTCCTAAAAATCTACTGGCAGTTTCTTGTTCACAGTACTGAATATTCTATCTCTAACAAGTAGGCAAACGAGGAATGACAGTCCTTCCATACTTTGGTCACTTCAGTCTTCAAAAATCATCAAGACAAAGAGAACTTTAAAATGCTTAGAAGTGCATTACTTCTCCAACATACAAAATTCTGAATTACTATACATTTAAACACCAAAGGCAAAAGCCCCTTAGTTAAGTACATAAAATTAAGTTACTTCTGGCAGATAATTTAAATCAGTTTCAAGACTGAGAACTCTCAGCAGGCTTCTGAAACTCCTTCTCCAAAATTAAGGTAAAATTACATCTGTTTTAAATATTATTTTATTTATGTTTTTAAAGCAGCATGACATTAAGATTAGTCAACATCAGCATGAAGATGCAATACACGAGAATATCCAACCAAAAGCATTCCATCATCAAACTGTATTTCAAAAAGAAGAGGATTAAGATTGAAGAGCTGACCTAGATGGTGGAAACACCGTATAAATTTATCTACAGTACATAGCATTCTATCCTCGACTCCTGAGCAAAATTTCCCAAAAACTTAACATTGGCTCAGAGACAGCGGTGGCTACACACTCAAAACAGCAATTTCTCACAGTCCCAGGGAGCATCATTTTAGATTAAAACCGTCAGCTGTCTTGGAAACTCTCAGGATTCAACTATTAGCTCAAAGAACATATAGAACCACAGAATATCCCAAGATGGAATGGACCAATAAGGATCATCAAGTCATTATGTATATGTACTTCTTTTTCCTTTCTATTGAAATGATGATGAAGCATACTTTGAATCTATGAATACTGTCCCAGACAGACAGTTCTGCAAGCTTAAAAATTTATGACTAGATTTCTTTATGTATTATACTTATTAAGAGGACAGAACTGTTGCGTTCAATGTTTAGCCACGTCTGCCTGCACAAGTCTCCTGACTCTTTGACTTAAGAAGCAATAATTGCCTGACCTGTATCTGAAGGGAATAGATTTTTGGTATTGCCTTGTTTATTAAATTTTTAATTGCTTTTAAACATGCTTATTGGAGATAAGAGATATACAAACACATTGCACACTGCACAAGCTGAGCATGTATTATTAACAGGAAGCTGTGCTCACATTAATGAGTTCAGTAAGATGGTAGGAAATACCAGCAAGGAAAGCACATATTTTGTTTAGAAAGCTTCTAGAATGAAAACAACTCAAACAGGCCTGCAGCTGTGCACCGGACTCTGTAGACATCTCACATGAGTGAGCTATCAGTTGTTCAGCGATCCCCAAAATCAAGAGAAAGCTGTGGGATGATAGCCTGAGGAACCAGATTTAAAACACAAATGAACACACACACAAACACCACCCTGCTATGGTAGTAATACAAATCCAATTACAATAGAGACATCACTGTTTATTCTTACATGATTGTAAAACTGCATGAGAATTAACTATTTTAAGGCGTGTTTAAGGAAAATGTCTTTTCTCCTTCTCAAACCACTTTTATTTTTTTTTGGCCATACCTTTTGAGGGCTCATGGAAACTGACTGCCTTTGCAAATTTCTCTGTAAGGCCTCATTTTCAATTTGCATAGCTTTAACCACAGCTGAAACAGAGAGTTCAGAATCCTTTTCACACTCATTCTTTCGAGTTGCTGAAAGTGGTCTTTCTGGTCGACTTAATGGTCCTGCTATGAATAGAACAAAGGAATATCCATTGGTACAAACTAGTACGGAATATTACAACAGTATACATTTGTAATGTCCAACCCTATTACTGGCACAGGGTTACATTAAATCTGTAACCAAAGCAAGGTTGAATTGCTCCAATTTGTTTTTACATTAGGATTCCAGGTCAAATCTATTCTAGACAACAGCTGAAACTTTCAGTGTTTCTTCTCCTGCAATAAAAATGAGAAATAGGCTTTTCATGGTTTAAAAAGGTTGTTGCTTCTTTCAGATATTTAATGGAAATGCCTGGCAACAATTAATTGAAATAGAAGTAATATGATTTCAGCACACCAGAATTTTTCAATGCAACTTGAGTATTCAGCTACTCTGGAAGAACCTCAATATTCTTCTGGTAAAATCAAGAGTCAGAAATTGCTACTTTGCAACATAAAACAAATGACCTTATAAAATTGTATTCATCTTCCCAAACACAACAAACATAGAAACATCACAGCCTGGAAGAAAGTTCAAGAGAGGAAACTTAAAGCCTAGAAACATCGAGAGAGCTAATTGGTCTTTGCTGTGGCAAAATTCTGTTTTCTTCTTGCTATAAATGCATTGTGTTAGGAACTTTCAACAAAGCAGATTTTAAGACCCATTTCTGTTAATACCATAGGTAATAGATAACTATCAGAGAAGTGGAAAATCGAGCAAACACAAGGACCAAAAAGAGAGGACAACGTATTATGGTACAGAAGCAAAAAGAGAAGGAAGTTAACAGAGAAATGGCAGAAGACTCAAGTGTGCAAGTGCTGAATTCTTCTCACAATTCTACTCAAAACTCTTGAAGTGCATTAAAAAAAAACCTAAAGAAAGGTCAGAAAGTCTCATAACAACAGATGAAATTACACCTGAATCAGAGTGGGGAAAAAAACCAATGAACCCCTTCTTTATTGATGAAAATTTGTATTTCTTACTATAACAAACTCTTTCCTGCCTCTTTGGCTGCAGGGACTCAGCAGAGAATGGTCGATTGATTTTATTTTTTACCACAACTGGTCGGACAGGAATGTACATTTCAGCATTTTCTTTCCTTTTGGCTGAGAGAACTCGCACTGGCTTCAATTCTGTAAGATAAGAAAACAGAAAATCAGCTTCAGAGATCTTCAGAAGTAGAGACAGGAAGAATTACTGAACCTTAAATGCTAAAGTTCTGCAACTTTAATTATGCTGGCATAGGTAAAGTGAACACCTCCATCCTCCCTCCTTTTCAGTGATGCAGTTCTATGTTCTGTTCATGCAGAAGTACACATGCATAGTTTCAACCAACTTATTGATGAAATATATCACTGTAAGGTAGGTCATCAGACCAATATATCTTTGACTGGGGCAGGTATTTTCAAGCATTACTGACAAAAAGAGCAAAAATAAACAAGAAACCCTGAGTCACTCATTAATACAGTCTTACCAGAATAATTGCTGTAGACTAAAAGAAAAAGGTCATTTAGTTCATAAGAGTACTTATTTTCCTCTTACTTCTGGGGGTGAGGAGATAATAAGCCATGTACTCATGTTCCCACGGCCATTGCACCTCTTGTTCTTCTGCCTCTCCCCATTCACACCTGCTTATTTCTACGATAATAAGAACACTCCTTTACTCAACTGATTCAAAGATTGTTCAACTTAAAAGGAACAATCAAGTATGGATGAAGGGGAAAGAAAAAGAACAAAATATACCTGAAATGAGTAGAGAGGTAATTTTGTGAAGTACTGACCATAGGTAAAGAGGAGATCACAATTTAGTGCCTTAAAAAAAAAAAAAAAAACTACACTTACCTGGAACAACAGAATCATCCAAAGACAGTGCAAGCACCTGATGACTGGCTATCACTAACAGGACAGACAAAGAGAGAAGCAGCTGTGGTAACCCTAACCTTGCTGTGATACAACTCCAGAAAAAAAAAAAAAAAAAGAAGCTTTGTCTGATACTGTTTCTCTGAGACATCCCAAAGGAGTCTCAGAAGGAAAGTCAAACTGAGAAAAGGATGTCAAATATGAAGAGATATTACAAAGAAAATGAGTGAAGACAGGAGTTAAACACCAGCACGAGTTTTAGGTGGCATTGCTAAAGAGCAATTTTCCTGCTGCAGTAGAAAACAAATATTAGTGCTAACAAGAATAAAGGCCTGTCAAGTGAAACAATGGGTGCTAATGAGGATGCAATAGAAGAAAAATTTCTGAGAGGGAAATCATGATTTATAATCAGTGGAAAAGGTAGATAAGAACTAAAATATCACTGGGTAAAGCTCATACCTACAGCGTCCTGCAAGTAGCAGAAGGACAAGCAAAACACAAACTTCTCATACAGATATTACTAACCCAGAAACACTATCTTTGGAGTAGCAACCTGCATATAACCATTCTGTTGTATGCACTATTAGCACTTGAAAACAGAAGCTTTCCCAAACAATACCCAAAATGCATTTGCAGAAGTGCTAGCTCTGGTGCTGTACAGGTTGAGACTGAGTAATTGAGTTATTCATTCTGGTTTATGTGATTACATTGAAGCTAGACCTAAAGCCTGGCTACCAGGTAGTCAGCACTGTTGTGTTCTTCCCTTCTGTATCAGAAGCAAAACCACCAAAACCAGTCTTCCGGCATATTACTTTCAACACAATGTAATGCAAATACCAGTTTGATGGTGGTTATTTTTCCCCCCATTTTGGACCTGAAACCTGCATTCCTAGGGGCTGTCTCAGAGGGGTTGAAACTTGTTACTAAAATCTTGAGGAAAAAGCTAGCCCAGGAAGCTGAAGGCTGACGTAGCTGTCAACATTGAGAGGCTGTATATGCCTACAACCTCAATCGTCTTTCCTCTAGCAAACAGCACAGCAAACCCCAGTGTACAGCTCCCTTGGGTACAACAGCATCCCTACTGGATCAGAACAAATAACCAGCTATGGTGAGATCTTGTATCTGACAGCAATGAGCAGCAGAGGCACAAGGGAAAATATGAAACATACAGTGCATTCTTCACAAGCCTGAAGTTTGCGTCTAATTCTAATGAACTGGTTAGCTATTAATTTGTTATATCTACTAATGAAGCCCCTAATGTATGTGACCTTCTAAATACCCCATGGCAATAATTTTCATACTTATACACAGAAAAGACAAATTATATTATGACTGTCCATACACACAAACAGAATGCTGTACCTGTGATTTTAATTAAATTCTGGCCTGACATAAACCCTGGAACTACAAAAAGCAGGTTGTTCCTTTTAGCTTATTAATATATACCTCCTAAAGAATTATTTCAATCAGGGCATACAGTAAAAGGACTGCACCAATCAGAAGCGTACCCAAAGACATAACATGAACTTGGTTTGTTCCTCACATTACCCAAGGAGGCAGTGATTAGGAAGCACAGTTATTAAAAAGAAGCAAGGACATTACCCTGGTACAACACCTTTCCAGCACACAATTGCTGTCTTTGATATCATGAATTATAGCACAGATCTGTAGTGATTCTCTTAGAAGCAATGCTCCCAAATAAGTATTACAGTGCTCTAATAATGCATAACAGAGACTTACTACTTTGATCCTGCTTGTACTTCATTGCAGTAAGGGTAACAGAATCCAGGCTAGAGCATCTTCCAGCATCCTGACATTCAGAAGCTTCTTCCTGCAATGATATACTGCCCTGCAAGTGAAGGCTTCCAAAGCTTGTAATTGTTTCTTCAGTAGGAGATGGTTCTGAAAACACTTCCTCTTCAACAAAGTCACAATCCTCACTAGAAGAACCTCCTTCCATCTTTTCCTCTTCAGCACTGAGTTGCAAGCTGCTTTTTGTATTCTGACAATTCAGACAAACAAATCTGTCAGGAAAACTCAAATATTTACTTTAAAATGAACCAGTGAGGCTGCCTTTTCCTCTAAGAGATCCGATGGAGCTAAAAATACTCAGATTCACATGTCATGTCTTCACTTCCCTGGTGAGGACATTTAAAGAAAAAACATCCTACATCTCCTGTGTTCTTTTCCATTAGAGTCCTTGCAGGAAAATTCTATAGGCCAAGAAATTTAGGAGCAGGTTATTAAGGTAAGTAATTGAGAGGGCAAGGGCATACATTTTTCCAGTTTTACTCTAAATAAAACTTCTGGCTTAATATTTGAAGACTAGCAGAAATCCAGATTTTTCAGATGCCTTCCTCAGATTGAGAAGCCAGTGCAATGTTTCAGCAGCATGCCTCTGCCACTAAGGCTAATGGCATTCCTGGCTGCGTCAGGCTAAATATCACCAGCAGGTCAAGAGAGGGGATCCTTCCCCTCTACTCACTGTTGGTGAAGCTACACCTGGAGTTCTGCACCTACTTCTGGGCCTCCCAGTACAAGATAGACCTGGACATACTTGAGAGAGTCCAAGCGTGGACATGAAAGGACTGAAGTATCTCACCCACGAAGAGAGGTTGAGAGTTGGAACCATTAAGTGTTAAGAGAAGATAAAGTGCAAGGGTATTTTATCAATGTCTATAGATACCTAAGAGGAAGGTACAAAGACGATGGCAGCAGGCAATAAAACAAAATGAAACATAGGAGGTTCATCTGTTAACATCAGGAAACACTTTCTTATTGTGGAGGTGATGGAGCCCCAGCTATGGGGTCCCCTCCTTGGAGATCTTCCAGAGCTGCTTGATGTTCATTCCCTGCTGGGGCAGGGGTTGGAGCAGAGGTACCCTGAGGTCCCATCCACCATCAACTGTTCTGTGATGCTGCAACAGTAACTTCTTTGTAAGTAATTTAATATATGATAATACTCTTGTAGACATCTGTACTTGAAGAACAAAAAAAAAAAAGGCAGAAAAGATTTATAGGCCAATGAACTGAACTTCCAGTTTGCAAAGAAATTTAATTGGACCCACTGTAACAGGAATTTATGCAAAAATTCAACTACTAATTCACTATGGAAAAAACTGCCCGGCATCACTCAGCAAATGCCACAAACAGCATAAAAGATGCTGGAGTGCCTTTCGTTCTTAGGACTGTTAAAGGAGAAGATCTTGTCTAGCCTAAAAGCATTTCTCCTGCCTTTGCTGACACCACTTTGAGAGAAGTGAGCAAACCACACGAGTAAAACAGAAACTCAAAGCTATCTTAGGTACAAATGAACAGTGACAGCACACATTTAGTTTGTAATCAGAGCTGCAAGCTGCTCTCCTGTTACAGATTAGACTCATTAGGAAAACCATGTTGACAGAAACATACTACAAAGAAAAGGCAAACTCAGGTTCAAGAAAGGGTCTATAAACAACCTGAAGCTTGATGCTGAGCATGTCAATGACAGGCAAGATTAATATTTCTATTTGACAGGGAATTTTATGAGATTTCTTTCAAGTTTAAAACATCACGGCATCAGCATTGTAAGACAGTCATGAGAACAAACCTCAGCTTCAGGAAAACCAAACCATCCAACCTAGCTGGGATACAAAAAAAAAAGTGGGGTTTTGTCTCAAAATTAAATGTAAAAGCTTGTTACTTACACATAAATGATTATAAAAATCCATCACTGCAAGCAAGTTACCACTTTGCAGAGTGGAAAATAAAACCATAAGCTCAAAAGCAATACAGGAAACGTAGAAATGCAGAATAACAAAGATAGTCTGCTTTTCTATCATTCCACTGGAACACAGAGACATGGAATGTACATATACTCTCCACTAACGCATTAGGACTAGATGTACAAGTCTAACTTAAAGATACAGATTGAAAAACACTGAGAAAAACCTTATGTCTACTGAGAGACTCATAAGCTTTCACAGTGTGAACTGCTCTACTCAAATCTTCTGTTACAAGAGCTTTAAGTCACAGTTCATAACGTTAACTCTCACTTCTTAAATACTGTATTACCTCCCATTCCAAATATAGCCAGCCTAGCAATTTCTGTACTGAAAACAGCTGCTCATCTTTCCATAACAGCATGTGCTGGACCAGAGCACATGGAGAAGAAAAGTAAAAGGAGGGCAGTGAAAGGAGAAGTCGGTCACAGAGGTATTATATTTACTTGTTTACTTATTAAGATGATAGTACAAGTGACTTAGCAAAAATAAGCCATGAGATACACCAAAATGAAAGCTGGTACTGAAGTTCTGAAAATGCAAGCAAGGAAAATACACTTAGGAAGTTCATCTGATGTTCACTGCTTCATAGCTTCTGTACAGTTATGTCATTCATAGGCTGGGCACAAGTTGTGGAGTTTTTTTCCCCCCTGTAAAAATGACATCTACTACACGTGGTAGAACAACAATCAGCAGCCACATAGAAGTCTGAATTGACAAACAATGTAGTAAACACAGTAACAACCCTCGATGGAAAAATGAGTATTGATTATTTCAGAACTTTACTCTGACTTATGCAAGGTAAAGTCATGATGTGCAATAATTTCACCTTGACTATTCAAAAACTAAGTTACAAAAAAAACCAGATCATTTAAGCTTTCTCTACTCCAACAGTCAAGAGTGAAGCCCACGCAGACAAACACCGAATAAACTGAAAGACCTGACTGCATCAACATACTTTGGTTTTGTTCAACAGAAACAATAATCTACCTTTACAAATTAGACCTTAGCATGTTAACGTTGTCAACAGAGAAGAGATTTTCAACGCAGTTTTACTTTCTTTTCATTTTCTCCTTCATGTCATATCTCCAACATAGAAAAAAAAGTAATGAACGAAGCGTTATAAAAATGCTCCAATCAATACTGATACTTGGCTCCACTCACATTTTAATTGACATATGCATGAACAATAGAGAGCAACTGCTAATTGTACCTGGGAGTAATGGAGAGGATCATCATTATTTCTCTCCATGTTCAGGCTTTCATAAGGTTCAAAATCCTCAGAGTACTCAAGAGGAGGTTTAATGCAGAGTTTGGTCCCCCTTTCTGTTTTAATCTCCACAGCTTTCTGTTAAAAGAAACATGCAAAGTAATATTACTCTATCAGCAGTACAATAATCATCATTAGATCAGTACAACAATATCATTACATAATATCTAGATCAAGTACTCTTTTCCCCAGCTGTTCCATAGGATGTTTCTGTCTTCTCACAGCTCACCTTCAGGCCCTTGTTGTACCTAGTCAAACTCCATGTCTGCTGAAGTCCGTGGAGGTCATACCTAGCACACATCATATGTTCGGCACCAAACAGTGAAAAAAAATGATGGGAAGAAGGACATAGCAATCAACAAAGCAGCTACAGTGAAATCCCTTACAGCACAGGAATATAAAGAAGAGTTTCCAGAAAAGCCTTAAGGGGAAGGCTCTAAAGTTTGCTCTGGACACTGGTACACTTGGGTGCCTCTCTGAAATACCTCTAGACTAATGGAGAACAAACAAGAAGTTAAAGTTTGTGTCATGAGAAATAGTTCAAAGATGCATTGCTTCAAACTGTCTCATACCTGAAGCCATCCTTTGCGTTGTGTTTTGCTTGGTGCAGTTTGTGAACTGTGCACTTGCAAGTCACTTGATTTCATCTGGGATGCTGTTCCAAAATAGAGGCAAGAATATGAAGACAGAGAAGAGAAATACAACATTTAAACTCCACATTCACTGATACAAAAGTATAGAAGTAAGCTCTAGCATAGATATGTGTATCCTTCTGACTCCTATCTGGGTAGATAACATGGTGTCCTGAGAAGCAGAAGGCAAACTTTGATAGACAAGGTCCTGGTCAACCAATAGATGCTATACTGAGTTTAAGGAATTTTGAGTATTCACTCTCAAACTAAGGAAACATACTGCCATTAACTGATTAAGTAGAACATACCACACATTTAACACACCGTGCAGAGAAGTATTCTTCATGTACATGCCAGACATAGGGAAAATAATTTTCTGAAGGCAACAAAGAGTGTCATAACTTCAGAGAAAATTCTGTGCGTGGTCAAGAAGAATAAGAGGTCCTTACACTGGAAACAATTCCAGTGAAACAATGGATTTTTCAGAAGATGCTTTGTCTAAGACACAGAGACCTGCATCTTGCTCATCAACATCCTCAACAGAGCAAGGACATAATCAACACCCTCAATACCATCCTAAATAAAGGCACCTCATTTCCTATGTCCAAGACAGATTTACAGCTTCCATTTCTTTTCAGTGAAGAAAAACAGCTGATGCAAAACCTTTCTTCTTTAAGCCATAATTTAATGGTCATCTTAAGCCAGCAGGAACTTGTACAACCAATAAAAGAAGCAGTCTTCCTACCAAGGTCATAGAACCAAAGAAAGATTTACATCAGAAGGGACCTCTGGAGGTCACTTAGTCCAACCCTCAATTCAAAGCAGGCCTTACTTCAAAATTACATCAGCTGGCTCATTCCAGTCCTCAATGGCACATTTTCTTTGGGAGGCTGGACAACCCCTACATCCATCTATGAACTGTTCAAAAAAACTTGCTAACAGCAAATTTTAACTGAGGAAAAATACAGAAAAATAATTACTTTTAATTGCAGTCGTTTGTGCTTTCTGGTCCCACACAGAGAAAATCCCACACACTTGAGAAAGCAGCCAGTGGATAGGGCCATTCTCAGGGCAACAGTGCAGGTATCCATCAACTTAGGGCAATCTGAAACTACAGAGTGAAAGAATGCACTTGTTCTACTGCCTCAGCACAAAGTACCTTTGTCATTCCCAGAGGCATGAAATAGGAAAAAGAACACTGGGAAAGGCAATGGACCATTCTATGGAGGAAACAAGTCACCTGATACTTTGGCAAAATATCCCTTTCAACTACAGCTCCCATTACTCCATTGGGCTACACCTAAGTAACTCCAAGAATGCCTTGCAGCCATCAACATTGGTGAAGATTGCTATGGGTCTCTTCAGGCATCAAGAGAGTATTGTACTTCCAGGACCAGTCAAAGAGCATGGTCTGATTCAGTCACTGCTTTGGAACAAAACTGGAAACATGTTTAACTGTCAGTTCCTAAGCAATTCATCTTTTCTCAGCAACTGCCCAAGAGGTCAATCATGTACGATACAAGTGCATGTAAGAAAAGGGGCGTGGTAAGACTCACACCATCTCAGAATTAGGTAATTTTAATATTTGGTGATGAATTCCTGTGACTACATTTCTTTCAGTCACTAAAAACAGTAGTTCAAATCCCAAGCAACAGATGATGCAACTGAGTTACCTGCCTCTGTGGCAAACATTCTGTACAAAAATATTCTCCCTAAGAGACAGATGGCATGTGAACACCATTATCTATTTCAGCACACAAAACAGGTCCAGTGCTGTCATTCTCTAACAGGAGTATGTTTGGAAATAAAAGCCAACTGTGTGTTCTAGCAGCCAAGAACTGAATAACATGTCATTAAAACATCAGGAAAAGACCCCAGACTGCCTTTAAGCCACTCCATTTTTACTATATTGACATTCATGGGACGCACATACTTGGATGTGAAAGTATAACTGGGATATACATCCAAATAAATAAATAAATGACAGTGTGTGAAGACCAGCTTCGCTATCGTACACATTGCAAGTCCATTACCTATTTCAATTCACCTACTAAGCCTAAGCTTAAAAAGTGTCTCAGTAACTATTACCATTAATTATTTTGAAGGAACACAAATATATAACAACAGTTTCAGGAAGCATAAAGCACCCATTCTGTACTATTAGGCATCACACATTCTTAATTTTTTAGAGAAGACCAATCGTTTAGATGGATGCTTTAGAAGTAATAAACGATGCAATAAGTCTCACAGGAGATAGATAGGGAAGAAAATTCAGTGCTGTACCTCAGCCAAAAATCATTTTGGTGAATAAAATAATATTTAATCATTGAGAAGAAATGCTTAAAAATGAAACAGACTACAGAATTGCTAAGATACTACCCTCAAGCAAGAACTCTACACAGTTCACCACAGATACCTATTCTGAACTGTAGTGGTAAAGTGAAACAGAAGGAAAAATGACAGGATGATGATTTAGTTGGTGCCTTTCACGGGCACTACACACATTTAAGGTAAGAACACCTGATGACTAAATAGCAAAACACAGTTGTTTTAGAGAGATAAAGCCACTGTATCTAAGCTAGCAGAGTTGAGGAAGGGAACAGAGGGTGCCATGACACCTTTAAAAAAAACAAAAAAAACACAGTACCTCAGGTCTTAACGACTATATCAGTACTCTACCTGAACTGAATTGAGGGGCAACAAGCCAACACCAAAAAAAAGGTTTAGTTTAGCTTAGAGAAGAGGTACATTTCTCCTGACAGAGTTCTGTTACAATTGCTAGTACATTTGGACCAAAAAGTCAAAGATATATATATACTTTTGCTAAACACATATGTTGGCTTTCTAAAAGCATATCCTCCCTATTCGGACAGAAGAAAGCAGTTTCCTTCTTTCTCTTGTATTCAAGAACACGGAGTATTCACACCATTACACACAACTGAGGGAGGACACAGGTGAACAGCTCATTCCCCATCCCCATGCTGTATGACTTGCAGAAAATCACGTAACAGACAGCTAAGTCTGAACTCATTTAAGCCTGAAAACAAATAGCACCAGTGTAAAATGAAAAGCAGAAAAACAAACAAACAAGAGATTGGAATATGGTTACTGAATGCAAAGTTAACTTCCAGAACTGCTGAACTTAGTAAGCTTCCAGTTGTAAACTATCACATTATTTTTAAGTCTGCCTTCGTTGTTAAGCAAAAATAAAGCTTAATCAGACATTATGTACATAGCAACAAATCAGAAAGATATACTCCATAAGACAGGTTATATTAATGTGAGGATAAACTGCTTTACACTGGGATTTACTGAAATCATTTATTTTCATTAAACTAAATGGATTAGAAGTCCAGTAAGCTCACTCTTCATAATTTTACACATGCAGAATTATGCCTTCTACAACATTGCTCTTTGACAGAAAGACTTTAACTAGAACTAAAATACACATCTCAAGTAAAGCCAGCTAATCACTAGTAGAAGATGACAAATTTTCCTTACTTCAAGTATTTAAATAAAGATTACCTGACTTTTTAAGAAGACTATGATAGTTTAAACAAAATTTGTCTGTAATTTGATTATAGTCTACTTAATCATGTCATTTGTCTGTAGGACAGTAGACAACATGGGAATCCATCAGCTCTTAAAGTCTGAGAAAAGTGCTACGTATCAAAGGCTTTACAACGGCAACTTCTAATTTTCTAGTTAAAAGCAGAAAGTTGAAGAAACCAAGCATTGGAATTGGACAGGAATCAACAGGACAACTGATAGGGTGTTGCAGAGGCTGTTTTGGAACACACAACCAGCTTACTAAGTATTCTGCCACGCAGTCTGAGATGTAATTTCAATGATCAAATTACAGCTCTGATGAGAAAATATTTTAACTAGTTCTAGACTGCTGTCTCTGTGTAACTCACCTGTCGTGGGGGTCTGTGTCTCATTTTTGAAGCAGGCAGATGAATGGATTTTTTTGCGGTAGTTCCTCAGTTTTGAATTAGCTCCATTTGTATACAGAGAAAACCCTTTCTCTAACTGCTCCAGTTTGATTTGTGTAGGATCCTTTCTTTTCAAACATCTCAGTAGCCTAAAGTAGAAAGGATAATAACTCATCCGTCTGCAGCATAAACACAGATGAAATGAGCAATAAAGACAGCATCACAGAGCTAAAAGAAAAATATTTCATAGCTCAAGTAACAATTCAGAATAACTTCCAGGATCTGTTTGTGTTCTATAATGTCTGTATAAGTTCTGATACCCTGTGACTAAAACTCAATCGTTTCCCTTCTAAAACTTTCACTATATTATTTGTCATTTTACATATTTTCTCTCCCATTTGGTATTCTGTATGCTTAAACTTCCTCCTTGAGAATTTTTGAGTTTTGGTAAGAAATTCAGAAGTCTTTAAATAGCTGAGCTCCTCTCAACACAACAACAACAAAAAAACCTAAGGCAGGAGTTTGAATCACAAGTTCTAGTTCTCACCTGCTTATGTATTGTTTGCACCTCCATCCCAGTGCAAAACTGCCACCCCTGATACCACAACACAATATCCTGACACCTGAACCAAGGCTCCTTCTGAGGTCTTAAGGTTACTTCAACTACTTCAAACAAGTCACACCAGGTCAGGTAATGCAACACAGCAATCCAAATTTCACATCACAACCAAGTTTTTAAACTAACATTCACAACTGCTCATACTTGATAACATACTCAGTGGAAATGGGAACAGTGCTTACCGGTTTCTCTGCTGAAGTGCTATTAAATATTCATCATGTTTTTCATCAAAGTTAGTCACCATGTCCTTAATACAAAGCTGAAACAAATATAGAATTGTCACAGTGAAGTATATAAACTATAGATTATTGGCTCAGCACCCTCCATAGCCAAAGAAGCCCCTCTTTCAACAGAATATAAAGCAAACCGTGTAATGAGTTTCCTGATAACAGAGGATACACTGGTTGCTCTTCTCAAAGATACCAGAACTGGGAGGCAGATGATACAGTGAGTTTTTAATCCAGAAACTGACATTCAGCTGAAAGGGCCATGCCATTTGTCCTGCTCACAAAGAAGTAAGTTTCCTTCTGACAGGTTCTCAGTAGCACGAGGTAAAGTGCCCACAAGTAGGCCAAAAGCCATATGCAAAAAGAGCTGAACTCACCCAGCTGGAGAAGTGCTCTCTGGTTACACAATACTCCTTCGCAGAAAGCAACCGGGGTCCAAGAGAAGCTCTCCTTTCAGTGGCTGAGCCTTTTACAAGCCCAGGTGGGTCCAGCAGTTTTGGTCACAGGTGCAAACCATCTGCCTGTGCTCCCTGGGCCAACCACACCCCTTCACCAGGTGCTCAATCACCAGTTCAAGCTGGGACCTCACAGTTCTCCTACACCATTCCTGCACTAATATCGCTCACAGGGCCAGTTAAATCTAAGACTTTTTCACTTTAGAACCCGTATACATTTTAAAATGAACAAACTGAAGATTTTACCTTGCTTGCCTTTCAGGAAATGTAAACTTTTCCTACTGAGTATTCCAGAGTTGTTGCTACAAGCTGTGGTAGAGCACACTCATATACTCAGACTATTAAACTTGGAGCTAAGACGTTTGCTTCCGTTATATATATCTATATATATATATGAAGCTTCATAATTCGGCCCTTACCAACAGCACCGTACCTCTGCCACGAAACCGCTCCCGCACCCTCAGCGAGACAGCACGACGTCAGAGCTGCTCGGCGGAACAGAGCCCGTGCCCAGCCGCCCATGTGCTCAGTTCGGGCCCCTCAAAACCAGGGGGCAGAGCCCGGGGACCCGCGCCGCGCCGCCGCCGCCGTCCTGTTTCCGCGTTGCCTTGGTTACCGTCGCGGCGAGTGACCTCACTTCCGGTGCGCCGCCGCCCGACGCCGGAAGTGAGGGGCGCGGAGCATGGAGGCGTTGTGGGCGCTGCTGGACGAGGTGGCCCTGGAGGGTCTGGATGGCATCACCTTGGGAGCGCTGTGGCAGCGCCTGGCCGCCCGCACGCCGTCCTTCCCGCTGCCGCTGGAGCCCGCCACGAGACAGCTGCTGTGGGCCGCGCTCAGTTCCCAGCCCGACCTCCGCTTCTACCTGCTGCCGCGGGCGCGGCCGCCGCTCCGCCTGCTCGACCGGTGAGCGGACCCCGCCCCGCCCCCCTTCCCGCAGCCCCCCGGAGCTGCCCGGTGACGTGGTGGCTGCTCTCATTGCAGGTATGAAGAGATCGACCTCGAGACGGGGATAGTGGAAACCAAGAGGGATCCCCTGCCGTTGGATGACATCTATCCCGTCCACATGATTTTGGATGATAAAGATGGCCTGCAGGGTTCCTGCCAGTACTTTAAAGAGAGAGTGGACATCACCGATCAGATAAGGAGGAAGGACTTGCAGCCTTGTTGCACCTATGCAGAAGCTGTTGAAAAGTGAGTGAAATCTTGACACTTGGCATTAAAGGATATTAACCTTAATTTTTAAACTTTAGTCCTTTAACTCCATTTTTGAAAAATTCTATGAAGAGTGGTGTTCTTGGGGGGAATGCGACTGATCTCTCTGTTTTTATGGATCTAAGTTCTGTACGAATATGAGGAACATGAGGAAGAACTTTGTTACTGTGAGGGTAGCAGAGCACTAGAACAAGCTGCCCAGCAAGGCGAGGGAGTCTTTTTCCTGCGTGACCTACTGCAGGAAGCCTGCTTTAGCAGGTCTTTTCCAACCTCTATGATTTGGTGATAATGTAATAATCTTTTGATTCTTTCCCTTCTACTAGATGGGGAGAGAAGCTGGTCATCGTGGCTTCCCAGGACCAACGCTACAGAGCCCTGATAGGCTGGGAGGGGGATCCCGACTTAAAGCTTCCTGACTTCTCCTACTGTATCTTGGAGCGCCTAGGACGTGCCAGGTGGCAAGGAGAGCTTCAGAGAGACCTTCACAGTGGGGCTTTCAAGTAATTTTATATTTTTCTATATAAATTAAATGGAAATGAGTGAATTTCTACTGGCTGCTTAGAAGAAATCTGTATCCCTGTGTATTGATTAAGCCCATATCTATACTGGTAGCACCTCATCCTTACTAACAGGATTGTTTGGTTCTTGGAACCTCTTTTGCAATTTTGATCCCTTCACTACAAGAAAGATGTTGGGGCTCTGGGGTGTGTCCAAAGAAGAGTAACAGAGCTGTGAGGTATCTGGAGCACAAATCTTATAGAGAGCAGCTAAGGGAATAGCGATTGTTCTGACTGGAGAAGAGGAAACACAGAGACCTTATCACTCTCTAGTTCCCTGACAGGAAGATTTAGTGAGGTGGAGGTAAGCCTGTTCACCCAGGTAACAGTGACAGAATGGGAGATTATGTCTTAAATTGTGCCAGGTGAGGTTCAGGTTGGATATTAAGAAAAATTTCTTCTCAGAAGGAGTAGTGGGACATTGGCACAGGCCTCACAAGAAGGTGGTGGTACTGAGGGACATGGTTAGTGAGCATGGCAGGATGGCTAGGGTTGGACTTAGTCATTTTAGTGATCTTTTCCAACCTGAATGATTCTTTGATTCTAGCTACTGATCTCTTCCTTGAGTTTGTTATCCTTCCTGATACTTTCTCATAAAATCAGAGATTCTCTGATCAACAGACAGAATCTGAAGGATTCCAGTCCTCAGAGCTCGGAATACAACATGAAGAACAGGAAAAATTAAGCTAGTACTAAAGCCTGATGTTTCTGCAGCAGGAAAATGTTAAGAAAAAACACCAAGATCATCAGACAGTGACCCAGCTTCTTTGCTTCGGTGAAAAGATGATAGAATAGCTAGATGATACTCTTAAGTTCTCTGTAGGGAATATCAGAAATTCATTCCTTTCTGTGAGTTGAGTATCTACAAACAGGAGTCAAGTCATTGCTGAGCGTTCCATATGACACCAGGAATACATTGCTTTTCATGTATTGCAAAAAAATGACCTATGCAATATATGTAGTTCAGAGGAAGGTTATCAAAGTCATCTCTATGTAGTATTTTGCAAAGTACTACATTCTGCCTGTGTTTTATTTGTAATTTTACAAATATTGTACATACAGGGGTAAGTCATTTCCTTATTCTTGCTCTGGCACAAATCTAGGTCATGATGCATTAAGCTGTATACCTAGAATTCTCTTTTAGCTCCTCATTACAAGCTATTCTAAATAGCTTGGGTTTAGATGGCTTGTTGATTGTGACACAGAATTTACAACAACATGTTCAGTTCTCTTTCCTGGGGGAAAGCATATTGTTCTCCTGTAGTTCTCATTCATCCAAACAACCAAAAAAAAAACAAAAACAAATGGACCTGAATCCCCAAGTGGTCTCCTATTATGTGGCCACTCATTTTTTTTCCTGGTCACTGAACAAAAAACTTTTAGAGAGAAAGTGATACAGATGCTTTGTTCAGTCCATCAATTTCACTGGTTAAGTTTTGGTACTTCCTAATTCTGTGATTGTCAAACTTAAAATTAGCACTACAGACATCACTAAGACTGTGGGTAATCTAGTGAAGGGCACTGGAATACTGGATAATTAGAATTCATTTGTAAAAGTTCCTTTGCTCCTAGATAACTTGCATTCTTTTCTTCAGAGTGGATGCTGGAAAAATTCATTATCACCGAAGAGTGTTGGACAGAAATGGTCTCATAACAATGCAGTCTCATGTGATAAAACTACCAAGTGGAGCACAGCAACACTCTATTCTTCTGCTTCTGACTCGCTTTCATGTTGATAGGTATGTGCTGCTGAGATGTTTAAAACATGTCCTGGGTTGACTGTCACCTTTTACTATAATGAATGTTTGTGCTGTTGTCACCAAACCATCACAGTTCCCCAGTAATAAAGAAAATGAGAACATTTATTAACTGCTCTTCAAGATGCTGGACTTTGCTTTGAACTGCAATAAACAGTATTCTTAATGCCTGTTGATTGCCCACTGTCTCTCTCTTCTCATTGTAGCTCTAACCCATCTGTTAATTTTAAATGTTCTCACTTAAAAACAACAGAAGGGCACATCAGCATACCTTTTCTCATCACTAATCATAACATTCTAAAATGTTAGTTCTTGTAATGTAATTTGTAATATGTGATGTGTCGATTCTCTTTTCTCGGTTAGGAGGAGTAAATATGATATTCTGATGGAGAAGCTCTCCAGTATCCTAAGTGCTCGTTCAAACCAGATGGAAACATTAGGAAACTTGAGGGAAGAGTTGGTGAGATTTCATTATTCTATATGAGAGAGAATTTGAAAAATATAGTTGATTCTTATCAAAGGTAGTCTGTGTTTAAAGCTTCGTAATATTTTGGGGTAAGATATCAAAGGTAGGATCTTAAAGATAATTAAATTAAAATAAAACCTCTTTGCTGCTGTATTGCTCTGGGTCAAGTTACTGTCACTGCTTGCCGTGAGGAAAAAATTCTATTCAGTCCACAGCATCAGAAAAGTTTTGTTACAGTAACAAACTTTGTATACAGTCAATGGATAGAATTGTGCAGTTCTTTATAGCTGGTTTCTTCTGCTTGAGCATAGGGCAAGAGGGACTGAACAGACTGCAGAATCCTCTCAAGCTCTGCCTGGCATACATGCTAACAGACTTTTAAGACCTTTTCTTGCTATCCTAACACAAAACACTGTTTCAAAACAGGCAATATGTTGAATGTCTTTGATACTAATCACCAACACGATGGATGCTTTTGATAGTAAAGGTTATAAAGTTAGAGAACTCCTTGGCCCTGTGATGTGCTTTTGTTTTTTTTCATTGTGAAGATCAACAGGTATTTCTGTGAACTTCCTGAAATTCAGAGTGTCCTGTACTGCTTAATGTCATTTCTCTTTGCATTAGGGTCTCTGTGAGAGAACTTTCAAACGTCTCTATCAATATATGATGAATGCTGGCCTAGCCAAAGTAATATCCATCCCACTGCAAGAAATACACCCCAATGGAGGGCCCTACAAGACAAAGAAAGGTAACTGTACCATATTTTGCTGTCTTGCTGTGTAGTTATGTTGACGCCAATATGTATAGGTTTCTAACCTCTAAGTGCATTTAAGTACTTATTTGCAAAGGAAGATTTCAGACAAATGTGTTAATAAAGCTAGAACTCTACAACCCACTTTAATTAAATATTTGTTCCAACTTTGTAATAAATGGGTACATCTTGGATGAAGGCAGGTTTGTTTTATGTGAGAGTAAGTAATTTCAGTGGATCACACCTCCTAGTAAGACTGCTCAAACCAATAAGTTGCAAACAGCAGACTGCTTACCTTTCAAGATGGAAGTTGAACAAGTCAATAAAATTGACAAATATTTTAAAAGGATATAAAAAACAAATAAGGCCATTACTAAATACCAAACTGCAGACACAGTCAACTCAGTTATGGCTTTTCCTGAAGTTACAGTTTGATGAAAGCCATCAGAATGCAGTTTCGTTGGAAAGTTTGATATCAAACTATGAAAGTAAGCTTTGGAAGCATTATCTAGGAATTCTTTAAGTAAGCAAGCTATGTTATGACTGCTATTAAAACAGAAACAAAACAAAGCCATTTAACTCAGAGTGTAATGTATAAACTGCTTTGAATTCAGAGTTCATAGGTTTGAAAGAACTTGATAGTTTCCAAACATTTAACAGAAAGACAAAAAGAGCTGCATGAGAAAGGGAACAAATGAGAGCAGATCCTCTCAGGAAAAGATGCAGATAAAGCTTGTTAACTGTAAGAAGCAATAATACAATATGAAGAAAAGTATTACATAATATGAAGAAGTATGGTATCACCAATAGAGTTAACGTAATTGCTGAAGGAAATAAACAAATCTTGTTTAATCACAGAAAATCCTAAGAGGCAGATTTACCAGGGTAAAAGAAAATAGTTCTAAAAGATGAACAGTTTTTTCTCCAGAGATGCAATAAACTGTTTTGAGTGCAGGGGAATAGGATAGTTAGAATACAAAACTAAACAACACAAATGAAATGATCCTTGTGAACAGGAGGTGATCATAAAGGAAGAGGGAGAAAAAACAATTAAAAAAAATGTGAACACAGGGGACAAATGGGAGTGTCAGTTACATGGTGGTGGATTAAGGCTCTTGATAACATAAATTCCTGCAAATCTTTTAAGTCTAGGGAAAGGAATGCTCTGTGTAGGGAAACTGAGTTATAAACAAAGAGAAGCAATAGCCAGAAGTAGATGCAGCATCCAGCAAAGGTCAGAGAGAAATCTAATTTATTCAGCCTGGTATGGGAGAAAACATTTGAAGGAGTTCTGATAGGGTCACTTATGATCTGAGAAGATCATTTGTCATGAAATACATAGGTCCATCTTCATGGTGTAAGAATATCACAGATCTTATATACCAGAATTCACTGAAGTTCTGGGTTTTGGGAACACAGTGAAGATCCTCAAAGATGCTCAATAAAATACATGGAAAAATTGTCATCATAATTCGTCTGAGTGTATATTGTACTTAGTTAATGTATTTCTGGCTTAAACAAGCATCTCAGCACAGGTGATTTGTATAACATGATACTTTTGGTTACACAGTTTAGTATTAGCACTGTCAAAAAAATAGATTCTCTCTTACACTGTCTTGGAGTGTATTATACCATGTTGTGTTTGTGTATATGCTCTTGTATTAAATTGTGTCAAAGGTGCTCTACTGAGCTCAATACATCTGCAAAGAAAACTTGGGAGACCTGAATCACTCTAAAGAGAGTGATTTCATAACTGGTAATTATACATCTAACGTCCAAAGTATTTACTTAAAAGGAAAGAAGATACATGTCCATTTATAAATGTGGCAGCACACAAAGCAGCTGACATTTTGTGTTGTCACAGATTGGCACAACAGCAGCTGCGTTTACTTCTTAACATTTCTCCATTAAAGATGCCACCTGTTGAATCTATAACTTGAATGATTATTCCATCTTATGGATGTAAAAGCTGAAAATCCTCCAAAAATGCCTTCAAAAACACTAGGTATTAAACTCGGATTAATTAATAATACCTGATCTTTGTAAGAGTTCAAGATATTTTAATCTCTGGAGTTATACAGGAAAGCAGATAGAAATGAAAACACAGCATCTGCTGTGGGAAGCACATTATGGAGCAGCAGGAGCTAAAGTAAAAGAAAAAAAATACAGGGATTTTTTTTAAAGTTGTTTTTGTTTTCAAATACTGCTTCAAGTGGAAATTAATGGACTGTAGAAACAGAGGATGAGATAACAGTGCCTACGGCCCAACCAAAATGTCAGAGCTTTATTTCTGTCCTAAGCAGTGTCTGGCAGGGAAAGAATTCAGATGAGGAAAAATAACGGGATCAGTGGGATCATCTGGCCTGGAGTTCTGTCACGTGTTTAAGTTACTGTGGATTAAATTGATGTCAGCTAGGCTTCAGTAAGTCATCATATATAAACATTAGATAAAATTCATTAATTGTAACCTCAACAATTTCAGCTACAGCTTTTCACCCTACATTTATAACAGCAGTACTCTGCCAGAGGAGTCAAGATGGTTGTAGATAATTCCCACCCACTGCTGCAGGATGAACTGGCTACTTCTGCCATAGTTGCTGAAGCACTGCACCTGATAAGCTGGCATTGTACAGTGACATAATTCTAGTTTACCTTAGACACTATAAACAGCAACAGGACCAATGCAGTGAGAAGATGTTACAAAAAAAAGAAGAAAAATGGAATGCTCACCTGGTCTGCAAGGATTGAGGTTTGCAGGGAAAACTCCACAAAGGAGGAATCTCTAACAAGAGATCCTTCCTCAGTGGCAGTCAGCCCTTAAATGAGGTCTTCACCTGTGCTCCCAGTGCTGACCAGGTCTTTTCTCCAGGTGCTTCAGTGGTTCAGGCCATGACTCAGCAGTTGCCATACAAACACTGATCTCTTGAATGCTTCAGCAGCAGCTAAATGACTCTGGTGATAGTGGATCATCTTTGTGTCAGGGAACAGCACTGCTAACGCTGTGCTGAAGTCACGTTCCCACTCTTGTGATATCCCAGAAGGGTAAAGCAGATGGGGAGTTACCTGAACATGTTAAGGGTAAAGCAGATGAAGAGGGATACCTAAACATCTGAATTGAATCATGTATGAGCAACTTCTGGCTCATGGCCAGTAGTGTGTCCTGTCCTTGAGTACCACAACCTTAGATTTTGTGTCTCTGTTTTCACTGTGTGTACCTACAGTACACCATGAGTGTTTATTCTTCTCATAGTGATGTTGGAACTGTACAAAATAGCTGTACATTTCAGTTATGCTCTAAGATACTACTGGGGAGGTAGGACTGTTCTGTTTGGTCCTTTTCTTTAGCGTGCTTGGTAAATTCTTCCTTCTGTAATGCATGCATGCATATTTGTCTTAATGTAGTTTGCATCTATAGAAGGTATAAGGTGCTTTGAATCTCTTGTAAAGGAGGAGAGGACTTACAGTGAGGGATCTCACAGTCAGATTTGTGTTCTGAAGATGTTATTCCGTGGCTCAGCACATCCAGAAACACATTTCACTTGTTTTTACTGTTCCATCTTTTCCCATTATTGGAGTGTTTTCCATTGCACTCACAAGTCACTGCACCAGGGAGTCCTAATGTTAACATAGCCATGAATGTTTGGAGCACATCAGGAATGCTGCTAGTCAGTGTTCTGATGGATTCATTTACAGGGAAAAGCTGCTGCAAACATTTCCTAGAAATAAGCAGTTGTCTTTGATCTTTTCTTCCCCATTACACTATGTTTTCATGCAGCCTGAGGAAATGACATGGCTCAAACATGTGCATGTGCAACCTGCATTTTGTTAAGAATTGTTACTCGTGTTCATGTTCACAGGTACTGTTGTCATGGTCCGCTGCCTTAAATTACTGAAAGAATTTCGGAAGAAAATGGAAGATTATCATGATGATGATGAAGAAGAGATCACAAAAGCTGTTCTGCCCGTGGATATTGTTTGTGAAAGGGATATGCTCACCCAGGCTTATGAGCTAAGTAGGTGATGTGGTAGAATATTTGTGTGTGCAAAACGGTTTATCTGTTACTTTTACAGAGGCTAACAGAACTGTTTCCTTGATTTGCTTAATTTTGGAGTACATTTTTGGTTCTTCATATTTAGCTAAACTACAGTACTGTGTGCTAAGGGTCTTCGGGTATCACAGGTACAATGTGCTGAAGATTTTTCCCATTGCCTTTATACTCCTTATAATTATAAAAGAAAGTCATAGTGGACTTTTTTAATTTGAATGTCTATTTTTTATGGAAAAGAACATTAGGTTCTGATCAGACTGGAGCTGCAGCTTCCTTTAGGTGGTAGGGCAGTCATGTAATCCTTTTGCATCTCAGTTGTCGACGTATCAGAGTATGTATCACATACTTTCCTCCTACATTTTGTGTTGGCCACATGGTTTGTCAGTCTTTGAAGTAAAGCATGCCAGGGTTGGTCAGAGCTGGGATTTCCTTGTCACTGTCCTTTGTGACAGTCCCTGCCTGCTGAAGGAAACATGCTTTAGCAGGGGGGTTGGACTCGATGGTGTCTAGCATCCCTTCCAACCCCTGCAACTCTATGAGACTGCCTGATATAAAGGAGCACTGAGTCTTGATTGTTAGCCTTCATCTCTGACAAGAACATAATGCTGAATATTTAACAAGAGCCCCTTGATTTTGAAATCTCAAGTTAATGATTAAGAAAACATGACAATGTTGAAGAACTTCTAGTTTGATGTATTTTCCTACTAGTTCTCCTTTTCTTGACTTGCTGTATTTTAAATACTTTGCAAGGATGTTTACCTTTAAGGAGAATAGAATGCAGTTTATGGTTGTTGTTTTGTGCGTGTGTTTGTTTGTTTTTTTTTAAGTGAACCTTATGTGCTTTTCGTACCTAAAACAGCTATTTGGAATCTGTTCCCCTGTAATTGTATTTCAGGAAGTCCTGTTGGTGTTTTTTCCTCCTTCATAACAGCAGTTATTGCTGCCACCAGTTACCAATCCCTGTAAGCTTATCGGCTATTCAGTGCCACCAAGATAAAACAGCATGCTAGAAATAGAAGGGTGGTGTGGTAGGATGAGGAAAGGTGGTAAGGAAAACAATGTTCATACCCTTTTTCCTTTCATTACGGAGCATAATGGAGAAACAAGTATCATCAGGTGCAAAATTATCTTGCTTTTAGTATGAAACTTCAGTTCTGAACCTCATTCTACTGGGATGCTGCATTGTATTTTATGACAGTATTTGACTGTATTTTGTGTATACCTTTGAAAATTACATAGTTGCTAGCAGTGGCTGTACAAGTTTATGTTCTGACATACGTTTCAAAATCAGGTAGCTCTTAAGACAAATTTGACTTGGTTGTTGAGAAAAAATATGAGCATATATACAGATGTATGCGTATGCAATTGGGCCAGAATATTTCTGTGAAGTATTTTCTGTTGTTTTTTTCTTTTGTTTGAAACAGTTGAAAGTAGAGGAACTAAAGGTATTTCTCAGGCAGAACTTCGGTTGGCTATGAACGTGGGGAAGCTGGAATCAAGGATGCTCTGTCGTCTTCTGGAGAGGTACAAAGTTGTCAAAGTAAGGTTAAAATAAAATAATTTCAGTACTTATAGAAACTGAACATTTAATTGTGGTCACTGTGGTAATATGTTGCAATATATTACATCTCAAACAGATGTAGTAGAAGCACCTGAGATGCGAGAGCTGGCAGGGAAATAATTCTGGTAAGGTTGAGAAGATCATGACTTCAGCTGAGGAAAAGATATATAACAGAAGTGTTCAAAAAGCTTTCAGTTGAAATTTGAACTTAAAAAACGGGAAAGAAATGTGTAGTGCATCCTGTTTGCTCCCTATACTGAGGGCATATCCTGGTGATCTACACTAATGGATGGGACTGTACCAGATGCAGTACTCCAAAGTGATGCTGTTCCCAGCACCATGAGAGGGGTATACCCTGCAGATAGAGGGTGAGCAGACAAATGGGCCAAAACCACTAAAGCACACTTACTGTAATCACTGGCAACCTACTGGCATTTGGGAATCTGCATTTCCTGGGATGCGTTTTGGAGATGAACGTTCTTGTCTCAATTCTAAATAGCCATTTTGGTTCATCTTTGACTATAAAATATCTTCTGTTTTGCAAGATTGGCTGCTCTCCTTGCCTTTACTGTAGGATTTTTTTAGAGATACTCTGTACATTTAAAATAATCAATCTACTTATGTATTAAAACAGCATTAATTCTGAAGAAAAAAAGAATGGAAAAAAACCATTCCTCTATAGAGATTGTGGTAATTAAACTCCTTATTTCCAAATATTTCGATATTTTCTCATTTCATCAGGCTTATGACTTACAGATGAACAAATTCCTGCATGCAACCACCCACTCCTTTCCACAAAGACAGGATAATTGCCATCTTCCTTCGGCAGAAAATTGTTTGCTAGGATCTTGTCACTTACTGAAAATGTAGAATTAAAGACAAATGAACAATGTAAATCCTAAGAATGTGTAAGCACATTTCTAAACAAATTGCAAATAAATCTTCCCTTATTGATGGCTCATTTAGGTTTCCAGATGCTTTAAAGCACCTTGTGTGGTAGAGCAGCAGCAGTTCTACCTAAAAATGATTCATTCTTAACTTCTATATCACAGAAAGGCTTTCTGGAAAATAAAAAAAAAGATTTCTGTGCTAACTACGTGAAGTATATTCTTCCCAACAATTTTATACATCCCACATGTTTTAGACACTTCATTCTAATACACAGATAATGGAAATGTATTTTTCGAACAGAGTATTTCTTTTGGTTTCTATATGCTCAGGTTAGTCAACAACAGAAGAAAAAAAAATAGGCCAATAATATGATATTTTTTATATGATGGGAGAACAGTTAGAAAAGTTCTCCATTGCTGATACTGGAGAAGAGACTGCAAGAATGGAGAAGTAAGGTAGTAAGGTAATGTTCCAACTCTTCCCATAGGGTTTTATGGAGGATGAAGGTCGGCAAAGGACTACAAAGTATATTTCATACATTTTTGCAGAGGAGAGTGATTTAAACCGTCAGTTTGAGAGAGAGAAGGCTAGGAGTGAGCAGTTAGCTACAGTCACTTTGGCTCTAGTGCCAGGAGATTCCCCACCGCTGGAAGATACATTCCCTGGAGAAGAGGACACTTTGGTCTCAGAGTCTGACAACGAAGAAGAAGGGAAATATGGCAAGAAGAGAGGAAAAGGTCAGAAAGCCAATTCAGGTTCTCTGTTGAAATTAAGTTCCCAAGATGCTTCTCATCAGTCAACACCAGCTAAAGGTAGGTTGTGATTTTGAAATTTGCAAAGAACACTGCATTTTTCTTAAGGATCCTTCTATTACAGAAGAAAAAACAACCATGCTATTAGCTCCCATTAAGGTTTTTGGCCATATATTTATTCTTATTTGAGTTTTTCTGTGCTTTTTTTTTGTGGGCTTTGTTTCCCCTCAAACTGATAATGTTTTGTAATACCTGTTGATGTGGTGATCTCTGGAGATTCTCAGAGTTTAAGTGTCCACTGGTGCCTGTGTGTCAGACATTTCTGGTTATCACCAATCACTGGGAAAATAAATCTCCTTATCCTTTTGATATTTCTCCCTGCAAATGAAATGGGCTCACAGCCCTCACTCCTTGGGTACTCAGTTATTTTTCAGGTGGTATAAGAGCTGAAATAATTCTGAAGAAGATCAGACAATTTCCCAAATAATTGCAAGAAAGGATACAAAACTGTGTAGCTAAGAACAAGCATACTGGAGAGGCCATGCTTGCTAGCAGTCAGGTTGGCTTAGGCTGCTCACAGAAACGTCATCCGTGGCTGAATTTTATATTTGCCTTGGATGTTCTGTGATGAACTGGCAGGGTACCTGTCAGGGACTCTGTTTTTCAGAGTACCTTACACTAGCACAACCTGTACCCATCAGAGGACTGTCTTGGTGGAGCTTTAGCTTTTGAAGTCTCTGAAGACTTTAGAAGGGATTGAAGCAGATTTTGTATTTCTTGAAATGTTTCATTTCCTCCTCAGAAAAAATTGTTTCTCATTAAAATGTATCATTTCTTTCCATTGGATATGCAGCTGTCATAGGCACAGGAAATAGAACTGGAGCTGGCAGACCAGCAAATTAACTTCTTCAGTCAAACATTTAAAAAAAAAAAAATCTTTCCCCTTTAGCAGTGTTTTGTTTGTTTGTTTTTCAGTTGGAAATGTATGGAATCGAGTTCTAGAGTCTGCATCACTATGTGGACTAATGCATTTGACAGAAGCCTTCAAGTGAAATGACTTTACATGGACTAATACTGACCTCTTATCTGAGGTCTTGTCTTGGGATGACTTGACCCACAACCTTCCTCACCTAAGCTTATTCTAAAAAGAAGATGTCTTCCTAAGCTAATTGCTTCATCTTTTTCTTGAGTTATTTGAAATGTCATAATGAGAAACTGCCAGACCTTTGGGGTCATATTTTAAAGAGGATGCAGTGGTTTCTTTTTACTATTTGCATGTTCCTACCTCTTCTCTGGTGAATTTCAGGGAAAGAGGAGAACAGATCTCCATATATTAAGTAAGTTGTCATGGGAGCAATACTAAATCTGCTTTGGGTCAGCAGAGTTCCCCTCAGGATTCTGGCAGAACTTGAGAATCTCTGTGACTCTTCTTTCTTCAGAGTGCTTTCTTTATAAGCTGATTTGGCCCCTTGTGGTCTCTGCTGTGTGGAGATAATTATTTGAAGACCACACTTTTAGAGTTCACATTTTAAAACTTTGCTTTCAGACACTGTGTGCAGTCATTCACAATGAAACCACTGCTTTCAGCAGATTAGAATAGCATTTGAAAAATGTAGCAGAATGTTTTTAAGTGCAGTTACCTGTATGAGTGGGAGAAGGCCTTCTGTAGGGAGCTGAACATTTTGAGAAAACTGAGAGCATAACAAGATTGCTTGCTTTTAAACCAGGCTCAAAGCCAACAGCTGTGAAGTCCCTGGGGAAGAAGCTGCCTTCCCCTCCAATTCTTGAAGAACCCGATGAGCTCCCAGACAACTTTTCAGGGGAGAATTCTACTTTGGAAACTGTAAAGCAAGAGTCCAGTCTTTCCACCTGTCCTCCTGTCACTGATGAGGATGGAGATGTGGCTGTGATTGAGGAGGTCAGACTTAAAGATCCTAAGGTAAGGTCGTATGTCTTAGTGTTCTCCTTTTAGTATGGCTGTCTGAGCAAAGTCCTGCACATCTACAAGACTACCAGCTACTGGGTTTTTTTTATTGTTAATTTATAGGATTTTTTATTATTTTTTTAACATTTCATTTCAAAGCATATTTGTATCTTCCCTACATTACAGTTAATTATAAGAGAAAATTACTTCAACAGACAGGAAAGGAGATGTCCAAAATGCATTCTGGGTTAGTTCCCTGGAGTTCAAATTCCTCAGCTGACTTAATGTGTCTTACTGCATCTGGTGGTGCACACAAGCAGTACACATAATCTGGTTTGCATCCTCTAAAGGAAGAACACATGAGTTTCAGCATAAAAGTTGTCCAGCCTTGCTGTTGCAGGACTGAGCATAAAGACAAGAAACCTTTCTGAGAGGCAGGATACACTGGCTTGGACTCAGCACTATGTCAGTGCATTTACCAGCCCTATAGACCAAAACATTCAAATTAACTTGGCTCAGAATACAGAATGGGCAGACACAGTGCATCTAACTACATGAAAGTCTTAATTTCTGCTTTAGTTCCATAGCTGTGAAGGGGAGATAAAAGATAATCCCCAGCTGACTAGTTCTGTGTTTCCTTCCAAATAAATCCATCAAAACTCTGGCTGAGATGCAACTATACGATGAAGCAGCACGAGGCTAAGGACTTTTAATGGCTTATATACAATATCCTTGTGTCCATGCTGTGCACTAGAAGATGCGTGACCAAAAGAAGGAAAAGCGTTCCAGAGCTGCAGCAGTTGAGCGATCTCGTGAGACATACAGACTGCTGAAGCGCCGAAATCTCATCGTGGAAGCTGTCCGAAACCTCCGGCTGATTGAAAGCTTGTTCACGTGAGTCTGATGGAAAGCACTGTGGTTTGGGCCTGATGCACTGTGCTAGCATAAGCAGTCCTGTGTGCCTTTTCTCATCCCTCGCAGTAGCCTGCGCAGTAAGGATGCAGACATCACAAGAGGGAAGGGGGCAGATCAGAGCTAAACTGAATCCTAAAAATGAGTCAGCTGTTTAGAAGCAATAATAGTGCTTTACAGATCATTAAACAAGCAGTATTTTAAACTGTGTGTGTCACATTAATATCAGTAGAGATTCCTGATCTATTTGAGGTACATAGAGATCAACGTTTTTTCTGCTGCCTGGAGTCACATAAGAATAGCATTGTTCATCTAAAAGGGTAAGCTTGATAACAGAGAAAATACAGGTGAAATCTAAGACTAAGTTCTAGCAAACCACCTAGACAGTCTGTAGTACTTCTGAGCTTAAAGTGACATGATTTTTGCATCTTGTAGGCTCCAGAAAATGGTCATGGATCAAGAGAAGCAAGAAGGTGTCTCCACTAAATGCTGCAAAAAGTCCATCATCCGATTGGTACAGAAGCTTTCACAAGAAGGACTCCTCCGAATCTATCGCACTACGGTCATTCAGGATGGCATTAGTAAAAAGGTGACTGTTCAAATGCTGGTGACAGAAGCAGCTTTTCTCACAACTTTTAATTTACCAAAGTATTTTAGGCCTTTTTACTGAAATATGAGGAGAACTTTACATAGAAGAACCCACAAGCGAGCTGCCCAAAAGCTAAGTTTCCCAAACAAAGCTACTGTGAAAAACAGATTACTGGTTACTTTCAGTTATTGCACTGCAGTTAATCATGATGAGGGAATAGTCCTGAGGTCAATGTCTCTGCCTCTCCCTTCTGAGAGGTTCTGTTGCTTGTCTCTCCCTACTCTGTCAGGCTACAGCACCGTTCTATTTAATCTCATTTTGATAGCAAAGAGTATATGAGAAACTGTAAGTCACCTTCTGAGTTGAAATATGGAAGAGCTAATATCTTCATAAACATCTTTTACTGGTTTTCTTCTGCTTTGAACAGGTTGAGTTCGTTGTTCATCCTTCAGTGACTCCCAGTGATCCACTTGTAAAAAGTGCCATTGAGCAGGTGCGTTTTCGGATCTCCAATTCAAGCACAGCAAGCAGGCAAGTTCCACTGATGGTTTGTATTGTTTCTGGGGAAACTGGCTTATTATGGCTAGTGTTTCCAAAAACATGAAGAGGAAATAAATACAAATTAAGCAGAAGAACTATCAGCCTTCTCTATAACAATAGAGAAATCAGAGTGCAAACATGAAGCAAGGTGCCCAAAGACAGGAAAGAAGAAGCGCTGAACACAAATCCCTTGTCTTAGCTTCAAGTTCTTGGCTTCCCCATTCTCCTTTTGCTTCACATTTCAGAGAGACTTGTCCTGCATGGTATCGTGCACTCAGAGTTTTGCCTTTCACAGAGAGCTTTCCTACAGGCAACAGTAAGATTCTTAATTTTACACCTTGAAGTTAGTAGTGAATTGGGGCCTAAGTTAGGCCTGTAATCTTGGTGAGTATTTAGAGACATAAGATTCATGATACAAAGCAAACAGAAAAAAAATAACAGGAATATGACTGTTGCAATGCTAATGTGATGGAAAGCACAGCAATAATGGTAGAGTGGCAAAGCCCTAGGCTGCAACAAGTGAGAACAAGCCCCAGTACAGCAGCTGTAGACAAAGAAACAAAAGAAGAAATTCTGCTTACCTTTGGAAGGCCTCAGGTATGCAGGAATCCCCAGCAAGAAGGCCTCAACTCCACTGCCAACCCTGAAATGAGGGCTGAGAAAGGGTGGATCCTAGCTCCAGCCCTTCTGGTCACTCAGGTTCATTTCATGCACCTGAGTTCCCCTGGGCTGGCCCTGCCTTCCCACCAGGTGCTCCATCACTGCTTCAGGCCATGACTTTGCATTTCCACTACAACTGTGTAGCTGCATAAGGAGTCTGATCCTCTAGGATGATATTCCAGTCTGTTATTTAGGAACTGTTGATGCATTCTCAAATGAAAATCACCTGCACTTTGCATCTGAAAAGATTAATATAAATAAAGAAATTTTATATCAAGAGAGAATAGTGTTGTTCAAACTAAATTACACCACCCAGCTTATCTTTTCAGATAAGCCCATAAAAGGACTCTTTTTTCTATCAAAGTACTCAATAATGAGTATTGTGTAGTGGGAGCAAGTGTTCAATACAGTCTTCCTTTTGCAAAGAAACGTGCATTTCTTTTAATTACCAGCTGTGGTGATGCCACCTCTTTTCAGCTGAAGCAGAAAATCATATCTGATCTTATGTTTTAACCAAGCGCTGTACAATTTTGAAACAGGGTTAAAGTTCCCCAGACAGCATCATCCCAGGACCATGGTGAGGAAGAAAACCTGGAGCAGGAGGCATTTCCTGGGTCAGGAGATACACAAGAAAGCTCATGTAAAGATGAAAATAACAGTCGAGCAGAGAAAACTGATGAAAAAATGGGCATAACACAACTGAAAAACTATCACCCTGTTACAGGTACATCTTTTTTTGTTTGTTTGCTCCCATCTTTCACTTTTCCATTTATTAATGATCCAATTCAGACATTGGGCTCTCTTAAGATAGAAGTGGTTGGGTGTTTTTCGTCTTTTATAGAGATGCCTGCTATTTCCCACCTTGCCTTCCAGTTTTCATCACATCCGTTTTGCAGGGGTAGCTATTTCTCCTGTTTTAATTTGCTTTTTAATTCTCTTTGGTACTTTCTTCCCAGTTCCAGGACTCGGGCGTTCTCTTGGCTTTCTTCCCAAAATGCCCCGTTTAAGAATAGTCCACATGTTCCTCTGGTACTTAATCTATGGACACCCTTTAAATGGAACAGACCAAAAAAGAAGTGATGCTAAGAAAAAAGGCAGCAAACAAAGGCCAAGTGTGAGTGAAGCTCAGGCAGATGGAACAGTACAAATCACAGAAACTGTGACAAATCCTGAAGCTGCTGCACAGGACTCAGAAGTAGAATTGTCTAATCAAACAGGTAAGAGGTGGCCTTCCTTGGCTTTACTACAGGCTTTGTCAAGGTTCAGTGTAGTATTTCCATAACCATTTGGCAATATGATTTCAATGAAAACACATTAAGGTAGGAACAGAATTGCTTAGGGAAAGTACTGAGAGATTATTAATGACTTTTTCTCAAGTTGAAAAGGATATCATACAAGAGCTTTACTTTATTTCTTAATGACTTAGATAACAAAATAAAATAGGCTTAAATTATGGATGATAACAGCTGGAAGGTTTCTATTCCAAACTTATGGGCTTTGAATTCCAAATTATCTTAAGTAAATTTGGAGAAATGGTTTAGATTAAATCCTATTAGGTCTACACTGAGGCCATAGTTGCATAATTAGTGCTTAAACTAATGTACAAAATGTTGCCACCTTCTGTTTCTTGTACAAAAAGAAATTGTCATACGTAGACAGGCTACATGTCTTCCAAAGTGAAGACAGGTATTGGAGTTGGTTGATAAACTGTTCTCCATACTACTGAGTGTGGAAAAAGAATTGGGTTGGCTAACTAGGTTTTTAATATGCTCAAAGGATAGTTAAGTGCTGGAACCAGATTATCTTGGTGAAAAATGAGGTCTTATGGGGGTAATGCTTCAGAACCTGAGAATTCATTGTATTAGCATCTTTCAGGCATCCTGTAAAGTGTCTGTGTAAGCAGAGAAAAAAGAGCAGACTTAATAGGGTTAAATATGCTTTTTAAGAGTCCTTACCAACACTGAAAAATATAGAAGTCCACTTCAAAAAAGGATTGCAAATCCATGGGATAGGTAATTTTCAGGTAACCAAACAACGAACTACCGAAAGTTTTCTACTTGAACACTCACAATAAAATTACTGATGTAAGAATTGTGTTCATACTATCTGAATCTAAGCCAGTTGTCTCATTCCTAGTGTACGTGGATGACACGTCATGGATGCGCTATGTCCCTCCTCTGCCAGTTCACAGAGAGTTTGGTTTTGGATGGGCTCTTGTTAGTGACATTCTTCTCTGCTTGCCTCTCTCACTCTTTGTTCAAATAGTGCAAGTGAGCTACAAGGTATAGTGCTTTATTTTTTTGTTATTTCAGAATTGGTTTAATTTCAAGTCTGATAAGTGAGCTGTACCTATGAGCAGTAACAAGGATCATCTTAGGCTATTTTAACAAAACTAGCCGTTAGAAAGTAGAAATCTTAATTCCTGATAGTGTCTTTTCCAGAAAAGCTAGTTGTTTGAACAGCCATGTGAGAAATGTGATTCTGTGATTCTATGAAATAGGTACAGTTGTATAATACTGCACATTCTGAAACTTGTATTTTGTGAAGAGCTTTCTGTAGTCCAACTGAATCTTCTGCCCGACTGATTAGAATGGATAATGTTAAACCATTTTACAAAAGCAGTAACCTTTGCTTAAAGAATATTTGAATAGACAGCTCTGATATCAAAGCTTGATACATTAGAAGACAGTTGTATTTGATATTTTGATTAACTAAAGAATAATTTTAGGTGGATGGTCTGGAAGATTTTTTAAACGATCCAGTAAAAAAGCACACACTGATCAGATTTCTCCCAAGGTCAATCCGTCAGCAGCTTCTCTACAAAAGGTAAGAAGAGGAGTCAAAGAAAATGGCTCTAGAGAGGATACAAGGGGTTGGCTGTTTTCTTGGTTATTTCCTGTTTGTGTCAAAGAGAACTTTGTTACTCAAGACAAGGATCATCAATCTTCTAAGGGTAGTGTGCCAAACTATTTTTCTCTCCCAAATAGAAGGTAATAAGAAACTAATAAATGGCATTCATGCATGCTGTCAGGCAGTGTTTGAGAACTGGGAGGCACTGTCCTTCATAACTCATCAGCAGGATGTTATTTCTGTTCAAAACACACTCCTCACTGCTGTGAAATTCAAAATTTAATAGAGTCTAAATGATGCTGTCCTTCATAAATCTTTTAAAAGGTGCCACATTACTTAGCTCATGCCTCTCATACATAGCACTCAGTTTCTGCTTATGTTCTCTCACTGGCATGTCTGCCACTGTTTGCCATTCCTCATCTAGGTGGTTTAGAAATAGAGGTTGGGTTGCAGATGTAAAGGGGGAACAGCATGAAAGGAAACTGATTTGAGTACATGGAATTAATAGCACTGTTAGTTTCTATGCATATTTACTAACTCAGACTCAGAATCATTAAGGCTGGAAACATCAGTTTCCCAAGGAAATCATGGCCAAAGGCATGGATTTGGATGATTGGAGGCTTTTGTACATTTCCCGTATCTGCAAGCATGTCATCTGTGAGTGAATAGTGCTGGACACTATCAATTGTCAAGACTTGTCTCCAGCTGAGGCCTGTAACAGCTAACCTTTCTACTTTACAAGTTTCCTGAGAACTGACAATTCAGAGAAAATACAACTTCAGAAACTCAAAAACCTGATATTCCAGAAAAGCAGCTGGTTTCCTGAAATTTCAGGTTGCTGTATGAAAATTGAATGTTTTCTGGTATTGTTTCTGATTTCATGAATACTAATGGTAATGCTTCTAACATTGCTGCAGGAGGTACATCTTTTCAGTGGTAGAAAACCTTCAAAAATTGTGTTATATGGGACTGATACAGTTTGGCCCAACAGAGAAGTTTCAAGAGAAAGATCAGGTAATCTGCAAATTTAACCATTACTCTTCATGATATCGGCTCTGTGAAACAAATGGAAGATTGGGGGGATTGTAAATGCCCACTGACATTTCAGGCGTATATGCAAACCTTCAGTTTCATGTGACCTACTGTGAGTTGCTTTTTCTCTGGAAATCTTTCTTTGGAATTTTGCCTTTCTTTGGAAAGATAGTGTTCAGATGCTTAATGCTGAAAGTTGCATAAAATAGAACTTGGGAGTTTGCAGACGGGCAGCACTTCATTAGAAATGAGTGTGCCACATTCTTGTTCATTACGGTGTTGGATGTCTTACTGACAGAATAAAGTCACTTATAATAAAATAAAAACATTCATAAGCATCTTTTTTTTTTGTAAATACATATAAGGAGCACATGCAAAGGAGGAGGCAGTCCTATGTACGTTTTATAATAGGCCCAAATGAGAGGTTGTAGGAAGTAGTCACTCTATGGAAACTTGGAATAGTCCCATGCACAGGAGAGAAAAGGAATCATTCTAAATCTATAAGAGAAATCCCTGGATCACTGGTAAAGGGAGTTTGGAAATACAGTGAAACATGGTGGTGGATGTTGGTGTCTTTAAATGGCATTGGAGCATTGGCTCGAAACAGCAAAGACTGAGAAAATACTGATCACTCCTAAACTATATCAAATTTTGTGTTCTGTAAGTTATGTGATTACATTCATCTCTTTATGTCAGCCTGAAGCGCACTGTATTTGACAGGTGTTTGTGTATATGAAGAGAAACACTGTGATAGTTGACACCACCATCTGTGATCCCCACTATAACTTGGCTCAAAGCAGCCGCCCATTTGAGAGACGCACGTACGTCCTGAACACCATGCAGGACGTGGAGAACTTCTGGTTTGATCTGCAGTGTGTCTGCCTTAATACACCACTGGGTATGGTAGAACCGTACGTTCTTATCACCTTTACTGTTCACTCTGTTCATACCACAGTTCCTCTGTTTTTCCTTAATACAAACTGAGTTTTGCAATTTCCAGTGTTTTGTTCTCTTGGCTGCTCCCCTGCTGCACCAAAAAAAAAGTCCTAGAGCTTGGAGTTTTGTCCTTTTAACTATGAAACTTTACACTTAAAGTTCTGAGAGCAGCATTAGAGGAAAAATTATTGCTGTTACACTAGAAGTATCAAATTTGATAACAGCCCCATTAGATTTCAGTCCAGCTACGAAGAATCCTCTTTGAAAATAGTTAGTAGTCATAATCCCCCACAAGTTTAAACAGAGCTTTCACTTGCTTGTAAACATGTTGCTAAACCTTTAGCAAACAGCATGAGTTAGCTGAGAAGTGAAGGGAGTTTTGCACCTCGCTTTTTCAGAGTTGATTTTCATGTTTTTCAGTAGGATATACAGCTACAGCAGATGTACCTTGAACATAATGGAGGGAAGAGGTTCTGCTCCTGATGACACCGTGAGCCAGTTTAGTGCTTTGCACTCAGAGTTAACTGAGTCTCTGCAGGAAGGTGCACTGAGAAGCAGAGCAGATATGAGCGCCGTTAGGTCCGTCACTCTGAGCAGTACTTTGCCATAGCAGAGTGGATTGAGGATGGATTGAAGTCTTAACTCCTCATCCTGATAGTCAAACCCATTTGTGTGTCTAGGAGTCATCCGCTGCCCTCGTTCAAAGAGAAGTAACCCTCAGGAGGAGGAGGCTGCGCTCGCGATGGAGCAGCAGTCAGCAGTGGATAAGCACAACCTGGAGCGGAAGTGTGCAATGTTGGAATATACCACGTACGTCTGCTTCATGCTTGTTCCAGTGCATGGATAGAGCAACAAGAACTGCTCTGGTTTGGGGATTGTTAATAGCAAACTCAGTTACTGTGAGCGTTTGGGGACGTTTTTCTTTGTTTGGGGTTTTTGGTGTTTTTGTGTGGATTTCTTTCACAACTCAGAGCCCCTGTGATTAAATAGAGGAGTAGTTGTGTGTCATTTTTAACAAGGAACTCATCTATCAGGTGGGTTTTTGTTACCAGCCTACTTTTCAGCTTTTGCATTACTATATGGTAACAATCTCCTGCAGTGAGATATTTTGGTTTTGACTGGAAATGACTGCAACACCAGATCTTGGATTCAAGTAATGGTGTGATGTTTTCAGGAAAGTATTGTTCACTTCAAACTTGACTGAAGCCATATTTTCATTGTAACCTTTTGTGCCCTGAGAAAGTTTCTCATCTGAAGAGGTATTTTCAGTACTTCTGTGGTAGGAGTGATAACGATTACAATGTCTAACACAACCACTGCAACTTAGTTAACAATAACAAAAGTGATTTAGGTATAACTTTTAAACTGGAAACTCACTCATTAACTATCAGGCACAACTGCTTAACAAAAGCCTTGCTGTTACTCTACTTCTGGAAGAGAGTTAAAGGAGAAAGTGTCTTGATCTCTTTCCCATCCTGAGGGAGGGCAAGAGGAGGGCTCTGCACATTGCACACACGTGACTTAAGGAATACTTTCTCAGCTGCTTTTACTGTTGTGGAGTCTCCTTCTCTGGAAACATTCAAGACCCACCAGGATGCCTACCTGTACAACCTGGACTAGGGAGCTGCTTTGGCAGGGGGCTGGACTAGATGATCTCTAGAGGTCCCTTCCAACCCCCTTCAGTTCTGTGAAATAATCAGTATATGTTTTGTTACTCTTTCTCTTAGAGGCAGCCGAGAAGTGGTTGATGATGGAAGTATCCCTGGGGATGGGCTAGGAGCTGCAGGACTGGATTCCAGCTTTTATGGGCATTTAAAACGCAATTGGATCTGGACAAGCTACATCATCAATAAGACTAGGAAGGTGAATACTTTATATACTTCAATGTCTGTTCGAGATTTTTGTTCTCTTAAGAACTGAGACTGATTGCAAAATGTTGTTCTGTGGGCCACAAGCACACATTATCAGTTCATGTTGTGTTTTCATCCACCAGCACTCACAAATCCCCTGCAGGATTGCTCTCAGTCCATAATAAAATAGTATTGGGAAGCTCAGCACAGGCAAATAAAAACAACCATCCCAGCTCTGGCTAATGTCCTGTCTCTGATGGTTGCCAATGAAAGATTGGTTGGGAAGGTTGTAAGAGAAAGGGAGATCTATAGTGTGATCTCCCTAAATGAATCTTCTGACTAGACAGTACTGGCCTACTGTGAGTGTGGCTGTTCTTATCACATAAAATGGAATCACATGGTGTATTCAGGCTGTGGCCATCCATGTACTTTTATAGCTACACTGTATTGCTCTCCTTTGCTAAGGATTCCTAATGTTTTATTTGCTTTTTGTCCATTACCAAGCATTGAACAGATACTCTCACAGCACTGTCTGTAATTTACCATACCCTAAACAGTGCTTGAATTAGAGCCTATCACTGTATGTATAAGATGGAAGTTGCTTATTTCTACCCTCAGGCAGGATAAATTTGCTATGAATTTCATTTACTGTCCTCACCTAGTTGTGTAGCATTAATAGGACCTCCTGAGAGTCTTTAGTTTTGGCTCTCCTGTAACAAATTCCTATCACTGTTGAAATCCACACAAGATAAATTTTGCTAAGAATGAAAAAACAATGTGTTACAGTAAGTTGGGGTTCAGATTGAAGACAGATAAAAAATAGCATAGGAGGCATTCACTCACATCTGTGTTTGCATTTTGGTTTTGTGCTTTTTAGAAATTCCCTTGGAATGTGATATATTTCCACACAGCCTGTTAGCAAGGAAAGAAGCAAGCATTTCTTTTCCTGCGATGATTTCTTTTAAATTTGAAGGGATTTGCTGAAATTCAACTCTTTATAATCAAGTGGTCATTTTAGAATGATTTAAGAAAGGCTCTAGAGCTGATCAGACGTGGTAATAAGACAAATGAATTCTTCATTGTAGCCATGGATCTCTGTGGTTTATACTGAAAACTTCTTATACTGCTCAAAGGACTTATTGTGATAACACTGCTGCACTCCTTTTGCGTATCACCTTTTTAAAAGATATCTTGTTCTAGGAAAATACAGTTTCTGAGAACAGTCTGACAGTGAGACTCCAAACCTTCCTGACAAAACACCCTCTTCCACTCAGCACTGGAGGTAAGCTGGTGATACTGGTGGGGCTGTAACTGGACTGTAGCTGCTACTGACTTTGTCACACCCCTGTATCAATTGCATGAGTTGTTTTAATCTCTTTACAATAACCTAGGATGCTCCTGGGGCATTATAATCGGTAAGGAAATAATTTCCTTTTCTGTTCCTGAATATTTTTGTCCTTTGTAATTTCTGATGTGCAGTTTGCAGATCACCCAGAGGGACTAAAAAGAAATGTGCTGTTGAAGTCACATAGCCTTACATCTAATTTAAGTAGGAGGAAATGCTTCAGGTTGAATATAAAAGCTCAGTTCAGTTCAGTTCCCTTGTGCTTTCACGCTGTACTCCAGACTTAATTATTACTTGATAATTCCATATTTATCTGGGATTTTATTCTGTGTAAGCTGCTGAGTAGCATGAAATACCATGCTGACTGAAAAGGGCAAGTAGGAGAGAGCTTCTGTCTTTAAATACACAAAAACTGCTACTTGCTATTTATACCTTAGTATTGGAGAATGTAACTGCTATGAAGATCCATTATCTTAATCATACATCATCTTAGGTAATAAAATTAACATTCTGGAAGAAGCAAAGGTAGTACCTGAGTCTGTTGCCCAGAAAGAGGTATGTATTGAACTAAGTCAAGAAACCACCCAGGATCGAAACAAACGAGTGAGAGGTGGAAAGAACCAAAAGAGGAAGAGACTTAAGAAAGACACTGGAAAGACAGTAAAGAAGAAGAAGAAAGGTAAGTAACCAGCACATACCATGAAAAGGAAGCATTCTTTTTAATGCCTCTGCCTAATGTGGTTTCCTTCAGTAAAGCTGATGTGACAGTGCAGGAAATGGAAGTTGTCTGGGCAGCCCTTTAGTTTGCCACTTCTGTTGAAGAGGT
This sequence comes from Odontophorus gujanensis, assembly GCA_013399175.1. Lineage (NCBI taxonomy): Eukaryota > Metazoa > Chordata > Aves > Galliformes > Odontophoridae > Odontophorus > Odontophorus gujanensis. The sequence goes on from VXAB01009956.1 coordinate 151,957, forward strand.
TCAGTTGTGCAGCAGTTTGTTGTAACTGTTCCCTGTGTGAATCCTGACTGTACTACTGTAAATTTTGAAGAAATACTAATTGTGCCTCAGACAGATGAACATACTGCAATTCAACAGTACCCTCAGACAGCTGGCTTAGAGCATCATACCATTAATCATCTTTAGGTGATCAGATTGCAACCTATAGTGTTTGTTTTCTCATTTCTGGGCAAAGTATTAATGCACTTACTTCCTCAACTGCTACTCTGTAGTTCTTACTTCTTTTGTGTTTTCATTCCTACAAGTTCAAATTTGGAATCGTTCCTAGCCCTCTAATCCTCATCGTCCTCTTAGGAATTCACATCCAGACAGACAAACTTTATTTAATCCACTGGATGTTTGTGCATATCTAGACTGTTCCTTTTTGTGTCTGAGGTTGTATCTAACAATAAGCTTCCCTGATACAATCACTCTTTTACTACTGAATGACAGAACCAAGGCTGACAAAGCAGCATAAAAGGAAAGAAACAAAACAAAGATTGCAGTTAGACTTTCTTCCTATCAGACATTATCTTACTTTAATCTTAATGAGGTTGAGATTAAAAAAAAATCAGCAACAGTAGAGGAAGGTGTGTTATCATCTGAGTTGGCTGGGAAGCTGTTGGTGAGAACTAAAAGCCTAGCTGTTGCTTTTCCATTCTCACCCTCATCATGGTGAGCATCCTTTCCTTCTGTAACTTGAACATTTGTGCTGCATTGTGCTTATAGTGACAGGAACCATTGTTCCTGACCTTCAGTATAAAGCACAGTTGTAATGTTTCAGGTTACTCCTCAGGTATCTTTTGAAGGCAAGTTACTCTGTGTCCTACTCTCAAGCAGCACCTAGTCCTAAGAAAAATTCAGTGTAAATTAAAATGAGATCTGGGGAAAGAAAATAGTTGTTGTTCTGCTGAAAGCAGCTGCTTGTTGTACAAGCTGCACATTATGGCCACTCACCATGCACACAGTCAGGTTCTGTGCAATTCTTTAACTCTTTTTTTCCACGATTTAAGCTGATCTTCAAAGCAGTCAGGTTGTATTTAGCCCAGTAATTCTCTAGCTTTGGCTTTTGCTCTGGGAGTTGCACGTAAACCTTTATGTTGCCTGTGACAAAAGTTGGAATTCATTGGAATATGTAGTGGTGCTGAGCTAATTATCTTTATCTGGATTTGTTAGAAGAAAAATCTGTAGAAAAAAGCAAAAGGCTGCGTTACCATGATGAAACTGACCAGAGTGCCCTGCAGAGAATGACACGTCTGCGTGTCACCTGGACAGTGCAAGAGGACGTCCTGCTCATGCTGTGCAGAATTGCTAGCCATGTGCTAAATGCAAAGGTATTCACCAGGATCTGCTTAACTTCTGTGTACCAAGCACATTTCTGTGGTGCTTGGAGATCTTCTGGTTCTAACCATCACTTGTGTACACAAAAGCTGAAGTTTAACTCGGAACATTTTTGCTCTTCATAGGTTAAAGGGCCCTTCGTTCCGTGGCAAGTCGTCCGGGATATCATGCATGCCAGTTTTGAGGAGTCCCTTGATAAAACTTCTCATTCTGTTGGACGAAGAGCTCGTTACATTGTCAGAAATCCCCAGACCTACCTTAACTACAAGTAAGGAGGTTTCTGTGCTCTACCTTCTCTAAAATTCTACACTCTAAATTCTCCTGAAATTAAGGGCTGCATTCCTTCCACATTATGCCTTGTTTCACAGGAATATAAATTCCTAGTTTTCTGCACACAGACTGCTCAGGTCTGTCTTCTCATTGGGAAAGGTTCATCAAAGGCATAAAGAGTAGCACAAGGAATATCACTTGCCTATATAAATCCATAGTGCACTTGCATCTTCGGAGTTCAGCACACCTCTATCTTAGCTGGTGTTCTGTCTACTTACTCTTCCCTGACCCATAACTTCCAAAAACATGCAGTAAAATTGAACAATTAGAGCGAAGTGAAAGGCACAATTGGATAGAAGTGGATTATTTAAAAAGATTGGCTGAATAGACTTCTTTGTGTGGCTGGAAAAGAGACCTGAGGGGAGATACTGAAAAAAAATATATAAAATAGCATGAGTGTTATTAAGGAGGAACAATTACTTAACCAACATAAGAACTGGGTACATTGCATAAAGGTCATGGCCAGCAGTCTACAAGCAGTGGTGGTTCTTAATGCAACACAGCTGAGGTTAGAACCTCTTGACACAGGCATCAAGGTATTACTCTGTGCACAGCCTCCTCTTTCATCTTTTCAGTCTGTGTCCTCTTGTAACAGACACCAACAGGACACTGATTGAAATGAAGATTTGGCTTGATCCATTATGATTATACCTTTGTTCTTAAGGTAGAAATTCTGCAAAGCCACGAAAGGAAATCCCAGATTAAGTGTGTCTTGATAGATCCTTAGAAATGTTTATAATTGCTTTTTGTTTTTTTTTTTTCAAGCTAGAAAAAAAGTGCAAACACATCAAACAGCAACTAGTTCTACTACCTGCTGATCTTCAGCTAGACAGATGCGTGCAGAACAACAAGCTGAATCTGATTTGGGTTATTTGATTGTCAGGTAGTTCTTGCTAGAGGCATAGGGGTATGAAAGACTAGTGACAAGTGGCTCTCTCACACTTATGTGTAAGTAATGAAGTAGCAAAATGATGAGCAGTTGGCTTGATTGCACTGATGCTGATGGGATCTTGACAAGTTAGACAGAATATTTCCATTCATTCCGTTTTTCAACTGAAGTTATTTTCTTTGAGCAGCATCAAATTGAGAAAGCTTCAACCAGTGACACCTTCAATTTTATCTACTGCAGAGTTTGCCTTGCTGAGGTTTACCAAGATAAAGCCCTCATTGATGAATTCATGAATAGAGAAAATAACTATGAAGAACCACAGGTAGGAGGGAAATAACCTGAAAGGTCACAGAGTGCTGATGTAGCTTGTGTTCCTGAGTACTTGCACTACTTCAATTACTGTGATTTGCTTTCTTATCTCTCTCCCTTGTCCTCTTCACTATGCTTTAAAATAGCATCATTGTAGAAGTGCAGCATCACTGCTGCTTTTGCAGTGAGATGGACACAGGCAGCCTTCCAAAGGCACATAAACAGGGCAACAAAAATCACTTTTTTTTTTTCCAGTGTTTGTTCCTAAATACCCACGACTGAGCATCCACGTGCACAGATTATTTTTTTAGTCCTCTCTGCCTCCTTATTACCTCAACAAGAAAATATTTCTGCTCGTAACTTAATATTTTTAATACAATTGCATGTTGTAATATTGTCTCTGCACACGTGGGTGAATGCAGGACTGTAGGTACATTTTATGAGATGTGATTGATCAGAAGTCTGGGGCTTCTGATGGCTTAATTCAACCACAGCTTCAAATCGAAAAGCTGTTACATTCCCAGTTCCTTTTGGAATTTCAAAACCTATCCAGAACTGAGACAGTGTCACAGCAAAATCTTCTTTGTTTTTATCCAGAAATGGCAACTCACCTTATTGTGAGGTCCCAACCAGTTCTCTCATTGTTAGATTCATGTTTGTTTCAATAAATAGATGCTGACTGGTGAGACTTTACTGACATAAACACACGTCTCTACGGTGCCTTGCAGCCTTACTACTCCATTTCTTGATGCTAATTATTGTAAAGCCTTGCATCACTAGTGATTAGCAGTTGAAGTTTTTACTCTCTCAGACCACTATAAGCTGTGTGAAAATGCAGCAGGAATCACAAGGAGACTGAGTGAGGTGGCAGTTATTGCTCCAGTGATTTGTCGTGCTTAAATTTAAGATACTGAGCATGTATGGAGTGCAGGCAGTACTGTCCTTGGTGTTGTTCATGCCTCTTTGGAAGCAAGGTACAGTAGATACAATTTCCAAAGGTCTAATAAGAGAGCTTATGCTCTTAATTGTGTGTAATCATGTTCTTTAAATACCCTGCTGGTGGGTCACTTATAACTGTGTGCCTGATACAAACAAAACCTGCAACTGTTGAGAACAGCAGCAAATACAGCTTTTACTGCACTTTTTTGAGGCACACTACTGTCTGTTGGACTGTTTCTCTGATTTGATAATTCAGTACTTGTTGTCTCTACTCCATTTTTCCATGAGCACTTCATGCTTTCCCCGCTCTAAGAAATGGACATCAGTAACATTCTTCTCTTCCATTTAAAGGTTTGTGCAGCAGAGTTCAAGCAGTTTGTGGAAAGGCTGAAAGCAAAATTCAGTTCAACTCTGGGGAACCCCAAACTGGAGATTCCTGATACTTTGCAGGAACTCTTTGCCAGGTATTGTAGGGATGGTGGCTTTGACTCTGTGCATGGGCAGGCATTGTGGGCAGTTCAGAGCAGATCCGTGCATGATTTATACTCTCTCATGCTCTCATATGGTACAGAAGTACTGTATATTGTAACTGGAAGTCCAGAATTTCACTAAAACACACCAAGTTTGTATGCATAGTTTTGTACTGTCTCCTGGACATGTTTTTTCTCTGACACTTATACTGAGAGCTGGAGCAGCATTGTTTCAGTACTTCCCTTACTGGCAGTTGCAGTGATCAACCTCTGCATTTCACAGAGAATATAAAACAAAGATCTCTGTATAACACAGATCAACATAAGGCACGTTGCTTCATGTTACTTGTGTTACAGTGTTTTCTTTTCCCTTCCCCTGACTAGATTTCGAGTTTTGGCAATTGGAGAAGACACAAACCAAACCACAAAAGAGGACAGTCTCAGTAGGTAAGGAACAGTAACACCATTTTTTCCATTACTGCTCCAAGGTCATATCAGCCCTCAGATCTGTGGAACACTGAAATGCTATAATGTGATGGAAAGCACAGCAATAATGGTAGAGTGGCAAAGCCCTAGGCTGCAACAAGTGAGAACAAGCCCCAGTACAGCAGCTGTAGACAAAGAAACAAAAGAAGAAATTCTGCTTACCTTTAGAAGGCCTCAGGTATGCAGGGATCTCCAGAAAGAAACCCTCACCACCCCTGCCAACCCTTAACTGAGGGCTGGGAAGGGGTGGATCCTGGCTCCAGCCCTTCTGGTCACTCAGGTACATTGGATGCATCTGAGCTTCCCTGGCCTGGCCCTACCTTCCCACCAGGTGCTCCATCACTGCTTCAGGCCATGACTTAGTATTTCTACTACAAAGACATTCATACAGTCCTCTAGTTCAGTTTCCCTTTCATCTGTTTGGGGTTGGTTTGCTTTTTTCCAACGCAAAACTTTTGAGTAGAAAAGTGCACTTGCAAAGCTATAGGGATCTCTGGATCATGGATTTGATGAATTAATTCACAGCAGGAATGACCTCCTCAAAATTTTCCCATTAGGAAAATAAGGTTTTCAGCATTTATGTGATTTTTATCTCCAAGTTTTAAAATCTTCCTTGCCACTCCAAAGAAACATTATTTCACTTCCTGTCCTCACCAGAAATTAGGAACACAGTAAGAACACTGCAAAGAGCTTCAGGAATTATCTGCAATTCTCAGAACTCTCTCTGTGAAGAGGTGCAGAAGAGATGTCTGCGAACTGCAGAACATGAGGGAAGCACTTTTCAGTAGAGATAAATATTTCTGTTTTCTCTCCCAAAGCCAAATGGAGATTGTCTATTAAAAAACAGCATCTGTTCCTGACTAGAGGTATTCAGTGTTGAGGAAGGAAGAATAAGGGTGGAACGTTTAAATATTTAGACCTGCCCACAACAATTGGAATTTTATATCCAAAAGACTCTCTGTACCTGGGCAGTCTGGTTGTCTGACCTCTCAGGTGATGTTGCTACTTGTGTTGGTGAGAAAGAGTTTTACCAGTCAGGGAATTGCATGATTTCTTGGAAGCTTAATACAAGACATAAGTGCTGGTATCTGTAATAAGAGCTTTCTCATTTGAATATTCTCAACTAAAACTAGACAATAATCTATAATTCTGGTGGGTTGTTACCATTTTTGACAGCAGATTTCTATACCTTAAGAGATGTTATCAAAGATAATTTTGTTTGTTGTCAGATTATCTGCATGGATGCAGAAATTCATGGTGGAGGGTCAAGGAAAATATAACGAGCTCCTTCACATTCATGGTTCTCAGTTGAAGTGATCTCAGACCTTTAGACATCTATTCCAAAGAAGCAAGTGATTGAATCACAGAATCACAGAATTGTAGGGGTTGGAAGGGATCTCCAGAGATCATCGAGTCCAACCCCCCTGCCAGAGCAGCTCCCTAGAGCAGGGTGCACAGGCAGGCATCCAGGAGTGTGTTGAGTTTACCTCTTTCTGTACTAATCTCATAGTCATGTGCTTCACACACAAAAATCATCATGAATAAAAGCCTTGTTCTTTTTCTTGCTTTTTTCTTTCAGTGTCTACGATATTCATTTCCTGGTGCTACAGAATCTTATACAAAGCACTTTGGCACTCTCAGATAACCAGATGAAATCTTGCCAGTCATTTCAGGTACAAAATCCAGCCCAGTCTTTACTGGTCATACAATGCTAAGGAGCTTCTCCTTACCTTGACATATACCTTTTTCAAATGGGAGGCAAGAAACCCAGAAACTTAGATTTGTATCCTTTCTGTGAGGATTATCCTCTTCTGCTTTTAAGAAACAGTATAGTCTGTGCAGCTTTTCAGTATGTTGCTTTCTGTCAGAAGATGAGATTGCAAGATGTGAGGTTGGAAATTGCATGAAATGAACTCCATATGCATTCAGTGCCCACCTGAGCAGCTGGAGGAGGTAGCACAAAGACAGTCCCAGTGTCCAGCTGACAGCTGTTGGTCAGCCCCTCCGTCAGCACCGAGGACCACCAAAACATGCCATCTATCTCTGAAGCACTTCAAAAAATAAAGTTAGAAGTTCAGAAGGAGTTTTATATCTTATCAGCAGACAAGAGGGGAGCCTGAGAAGTCAAGTTCGTGGAAGCGTGTGAGCCTGGTAAAATGGTGGGAAGAATCTATCCAGACATGGTGCCAATGAGTAATTTTCCTCTCTCTCTCTCTAGTGGGAGACTGATCCCATTTTGCATTGCAGGTGTTCTCTAGCATTTAGTTATTTTAATTGGCATCAGCTGCAGAAAGCCTGGGAGCCAATAGAAGTAATGAATAATGAGTTAAAGAATTTGTACGTTTCATTTACATTCTGCCTCGCAGCTCCATGTTCGTTTAGTTGAAATAAACCTCGAGTAAGGGGACCCAGCAGTGGATTCAGAGCTAACACTGCCTCTTACGTTGGTGTTTTCACAGACATTCCGTCTGTACCGCGAGTACCGCGATGACATTCTTGTGAAGGCTTTCCTGGAGTGCCAGAAGAGAAGCTTGGTCAATCGTCGTCGTGTAAACCACACCCTGGGCCCAAAGAAAAGCCGGGCTCTGCCTTTTGTAGCCATGTCCTATCAGCTGTCCCAGAGTTACTACAGGTGGGTGTCAGAAAGGTCACTGTGTGTGAGCAAATAGAGGAACTGGCATGGGAGTGTCTAGAGCAGAGAACCTGACCGTCACCACTGAAGTTGAAGAGATGACACATTGGTACTCTGGTTTTTATTTGGTTGTTCGTTTTCCCCCCAGAGTTTTTACCTGGAGGTTTCCCAGCACAATTTGTACAGAGTCCTTTCAGTTCCTCGAGAAGCTCAAGGAGATAGAAAAATCGGACCAGCCAGATCACTTCTCGTTTAAGGATCAAGAAAGCAAAGCATCAGAAGGCATGATTGCATTTCCCATGGATGGACCTGGTGGTCACTGCGTGGCAATGCTTTCCCTGTTCTCCCTGGGACTTGTGTCTGTGAACGTGAGAATCCCAGAGCAGATAGTTGTGGTGGACAGCACTATGGTGGAAAATGAAGTGATCAAAAGGTAAATGCTGTTGTTTTTATTAGCAGTTAAGGTTTGGGGATAGCTTGAAAGAAATTTGATGAGTGTTAACACTTTTTGCATTGTGTCGTGGCATGTTTTACTGTTGAGATTTCTATTTCTGAGGAACCTTTCTGAAGACTTAATGGTGCTGTAGTTGGTGCCCACCATTACAGCCCTGGATGCCATTTGCTTTCACCTGTGTGACATTTAAATTGCCAGGCACTTCCCTGCCATCAGAGCTAACACAGCAACGAGAGCAGTGTGTGCTATTTTAGTTCTTTCATCAACACTGGAGCTTCCCATTTCAAGGACGGCAGAGACTTAGCAGCAGCAAGGTTTTGCCTTTATCACTGAAACCTGGCTCCACCAGATTTGTTCTGTATGGTGTTCCTTTTTTGATTTATTTATTGATATATTTTTTAAAGCCTGCATTAATTGAGTACCACTGAAAACAAACTCTTTCCATAGGAACTCTAGTCCTGTGAAAAGTTGTCCTGACAACTGGGTTTTGTTAGAGTGCAACTAAAATCTCTTGCTGTGTTGAATCTGTTGCTTCCTTTAATACTGCCAGTATACACGGGAGATATTTGTTCCCTTTCTCTTCAGAGCAGCTTTTCACCTATTTGAAATGGTTATGGTAGTCCTCCTCCCATAACCTGCTCTTTAAAATGAGCAGCCTCCGGTCCATTAGCAGGTCTGTGGTTTTCTTATTCTCCTCTGCACTGAACTGTGGCATCAGGAAACCAATGCCATGCTCTGGCTGCCAGCTCTGTGCCCATTAGGTCGTGGTGTGCAGGTGATGTGCCTGCTCATGCATCCCAACATGATCAGTGCTGATATTCTTGCCCCAAAATGTGTTTCAAGAGAAGATACTACATTTCTAATTCATCTCAGTAAAGGTTGGAAGGACCCTTTTACTGTCTCTGGCATAATCTGCTGAAACCAGTGACAACCTCAGAGTTGCATCAGGTTGTTCAGGGCCTTACCTGCTTCACCTGTATCCAGAGCAGCTCTTGTCCTGTCCTGGAAGGTGGTAGTGTTGGTATGACTAAATCCATTGGGAAATCTATCATGGCTGCTGTTATTACTATTCCTTATTTACTTCGAGGTTATCTACAGTTAATTTGGGGGGTTTTTAAGTACCTGAAGTGTTTTATCTGCAGTGCTTTCTGCTTTTCTCCCTTAACAATAAATCCTATCGTGTGCGACAGACGCATCTCAGCTCTGTCCTGTGTGAGACCTTTGTGCCCTGACAGGGGTTCCCTCGTGGTGATGCCTCTGCTGGAGCAAAGAGATTCAGCACTGTAAGCTATTCTGGGTCCCTTTGAAGATGTTTAAGAGAAGAGAGCATTTCCTTTTCTGCACTGTGCTGTCTGGCTGCTTGCTCTCAGCACTGTCAGTCAGCTGCGGGCACACTGCAGCTGCTGGTGACTAACTGCTGGGCTGCAGGACAGCACATTCTGCCTCTGCTCAGTGCAATGAGTCACTTTCTTATTTTGAGGGGGGAGAAAAAAAAACAACCACCAAGCAAAATGCCTCTGTTTGCCATAGTTTGGGAAAAGACGGACTTGAGGAGGAGGAAGAGGAGGAGGATGACTTAGATGACAGCTCTGGAGGCAAACGGAGAATAGAAGTAAAAGCTCGTCAAGCATCTCATACCAATTACTTACTGATGAGAGGCTACTATGCCCCTGGCATTGTCAGCACACGCAATCTGAGTCCCAGTGACAACATCGTGGTCAATTCCTGCCAGGTGAAGGTTAAGCTGCGCTGTACACCACTGCCAGGAAGACTCAGCTCTCCAGGTTGGTTTCTGTTTGGCCTGTTGTGCACAGCAGTGTGTTGGAGCAGGACAGATGGTTCCTCAGCTCATGAGTTTTCTGATTTGAAGAAAGCTTCTTTTGTCCTCTGCTCCATTCTTCCTCCTCCAGGATGTTTTCCAGTCCCTACCATAACTTAAAATACTATGCCATGTTACACCCAGGCTTTCACCTGTTTAAAGAAAAAAAAAAAAAACCTTCCAGAGCTCCTTGAACAGAAATTCACATTCATTTATCTCTCAGAAGTACCTGAAATAGTGGCGTTCAATCTCTGGCCTTTCACCACAGTAATTAAACACTTTGGTAATATTTAAAGCTTGAACATTTGCAATGTATCAGCACTCTTCCTTCTTGACGATCATCTTCCTTTGTGCAGTAATGCAAATGCATCCAGGAAAGCCTTTAGTTGTTGAGCTTTGTAATGGGATAGTGCTGTCCCTGCCCTTTTCTCATCTCTCTGCTCCCACACACAGCTCCCAGGTCTGCTGAGCTAACAGCTCATTACTGTTGTTCTCATTTTCCCTTGGCTGTCAGAGAAGTGCAGCTGTCATGTAAGTGTCTGCCAGTGCATGATGTAAGGGCAGCCTGCAGATAAAAGGGCAGAGAGCAGATAAGAGCACTGCCAAAACTGACCTCTAATTACCCAGGACAGGAAAAAAAAAACAGTCTTAGGCTGTTTCAGCTTCTGAATACTCTGTATAGGATTGAGTATGGGGTGAGTTTTGATGCAGAGCTGAACCCCTGTCCCCAGAGTCTACTAAGGCACTGTGAATTTGTAGTCTGTCCCATGTTTGGCCAACAGCTTTGCCACAGATCAACTGCCTCAGATTTTTCTGAATAGGGTCCTCCACAGCCTTTCCTTTCCCTAGGCCGTTCACACAACCTTCATCAAGAAAAAAAGAGGTGATTCCCTCATCAATTTAAAGCTCAGCTGGCCTGCAGTTAGGGAATACCAGCAAGTTACAGTGCCCTTCAGTGGTACTTCACTCTGATAAGAGAGTGAGCCCCTATAAACCAGGAGGCTCTGCTCCTGCAGGCCTTGTAGGCACAAATACGTGAGGAGGAAGGAAGCTGCAGTAATGAACACAGAAAGCTGAGCTCTGTTTTTAATCAGAGTGGTCCAGAATACCTCTAATCCGTTTGTCTGTCTCCAAATATTTATCTTTCCATAGATGCACAGTAACAGTGCATCACCATTTAACCACTTGTTTTTTTTTAATTTGATTTTCAGTTTCTTCTCCGCTTGATAACATGGTTGTGGGAATCTCCTCCCTCCCCCAAACTTTTACCAGACTGATAAGAATCCAAGAAGAAAATTACAACATTGATCAGTTTGTTCACGAGTGTACAGAACGCTGTGGATATAACCCCAGGGACGTGGCTGCTGTTCTGGAGATCCGAAATGCCATAGAGGCCACTTCCCACTTTGGGGTTTGCAAAGCTGAGCTGGGCAAACAGTTCTGCAGCTATGAAGAGCTGGAACCTGCACGCACCAGGAACCTGCAGCAGTACATTCAGGTGGTTTAACACAGCAACTTGACACATACTAATGTCTGCATGTCTGGGGTTCCCCACGGACACAACAGTCTCGTAGGCTGTGTGAAGCAGATGTAAATTGAACGAAGCTATTCCTGTCAGGCAAGAGTTAACACAGCAGTAGTCTGATAGCTGTCCTACCTCACAGTCAGGAAGGCCAAAAATTAAAGCAGAGGTAGGAATGAACTTGTTCAGAAGCCCAGAGGTACCAGCATTCACCTGTGCAGGGGAAGTGTGCTTTCCCAGTTACATTTTAAATTAATTTAAGCTGAGCAAAAATGTTTTGGGCTGTAATTTCAGAAAAGTTTAAGGGACACAACGGGGCAGGAAACCGAATATCCCACTGAGCTCCTCCTCTGAGCTCTTCCTCTTTCTTTCTGCTAGTTAAGGATGGCAGTTCCGTGGTGTTTGGTTATACTGATGTTCTTCCAGTGTAACTTCCTCTGATAATTCTTGTTTTGTTTTCCACAGGACCTGATTGAAATGCAGCAGGTTTTAGAAGTAGGAGGCAATAGTGTAAGACTGGTTGCAATTGTGTTTGCTAAGCCGTGGCTATTGCATTCAGTGTGTCCTGTGAATAAAGCAGGTGATTGTGGTCAGCAGCGTGCAGACACAGCCCTCTCAGGGGTACAACAGGACTGCCTGCTGTCAGCACCAAAGAAGGGAGAGGGACATTCAGGAGAGGAGGAACAGCTGGGAGAGGACACAAACTGTCCCAGTGATGGAGAACCCCCAAGGAAGAGATGCAGGACTCAAAGTGATGGCCTTCAGGATGCTGACCAACTCTGCCGGGGTTCACAGAGCAGTTTGCTAAGTGCAAATGAAAGTACCCTGGATACAGATGTTACTGAGCCTGTTACAATGAGGGAACCTTTAATCCCAGAAGGGGAAACAGGCTCCGTGGGAGGGCAGACAGAACATACAGCTGAAGCTTCAGACACTGTCAATGTGGACATGCCCAAGGATCAAGATAAGCCTTGTTTTGAGGACAACCAGCTTCAAGTAGGGAATGATGATCTCAGCACTGAGCACAGCAAGCACATCCCTAGCCCTGAACGCTCCGCCTCAGAGCAGCATGATGATGTTTCCAATTTACAAGAGAACCTAGAGGTCTCTAAAGGTATGTAGGAATGCTCTGCATCCAAGGAATAGCACCTAGCTCATCATCATCACCCAACAGGTACTCTATTACTAGATCCTTCATGAAGCTGCGCCACTGAGAGAGGTTTTCATTTCTCACAGACAACACAGTATTACACTGATTGGTTTGGAAGGTATTGGAAGTTCCAGATACATCAAAGATTCCTTCCCGTGCGTATCCCTGGAATGTTTATGACTAGTCCAGAAATGTGCTTTCCTTAAAAACCCATTTCTGTGTCTTTTAATCTTCTCCAGAGACATATTTGGATGTGAATTTTCTCATCTCTGGCCTCAGTCCAAAGGCTTGACATCTTTAAATCAAAACACAGCACTGCTTGTGCTTTAACTAGAATGCCCATGACTAAAAGCTGTAAAGTCATTAAACCATCCACCAGAATGCAGCACATGCCAGCGAGATTAATATCCTCTGTAGTGACCCAATCTGACTTCATTTTCCCATCCTTCTTACTGCCAGTTTTCTTTTCTGACCGCTAACATTCCTTGCCACGATTCACATGGGGTAGATTGCTGGGGATTTTCTTCTAGTTTCACACCTTGAATCACAAGGTGTGACATTTGGCCACAGTCTGCCCTTACCCTTCATTTACAGTTGCAGACTGATCCGTGTGGTCCTGGAGTTGGGTGCTGGGAAGAGCCTTCCTGCACGACACAGTCCCAGGGCTGTCTAAATGGCATAGACTTGAACAGTTTCACGTTAAGAACTCCTGAAGTACTCCTGTGGATTCAACTTCTACCTGTTTGTAACATTGGAGGGATAAAACTGTAGCCGTTACCAGGCACAGAGCTCTTTCCAGCCTTCCTGGTGATGACCAGGTGGTTTTACATGTGCTTAAGCCAAAGCTGTTTGCCTCCGGGTGCAGCAGAGGAACCTACGTTAGCTAATGGTGTAATTACAGCCCATGGTGGGTTTTAATCATGGAATTTGCAAGGGCAGCCTTCATTTTGAAACCAAACCCCACTCAGATCTCAAGTTTCCATTCTCAAGGCCTAAATGTACAGTCACTCAGACATCTGCTCAGCTTTGCTGTGACTGCTGCTGGGTTCAGTTAACGACCCGTGTGAGAGCAGCAGGCACAGCCCCTGCGTTGCACCTGGGGTGAAACCAGTACACAGAGCTGGTTCAGCCACGTCACGAGACCTCCAGGAATAAAACCTCCTTGCTTTGACTGGGGAACAGAACCACCAGAAGGGGCTGGAGCAGACAGATGTGGTTCTGGGAACAGTGTGGGAAGAAAAGCTGTGCTGGACATGGGTAAAGGTGGAACGAATCATGGAGCTCCCCATGCAACCCAGAACAACGTAGCTTGAATCTGTTGTTTTCTAGCACAAGCTGTTGCCTTTTACAGTTTAGCCACCTCTTGCTTTCCTTCCACTAATGAATTTGGGCTAATTAACTTCAAAACTGCACGTTCTTTTTTTTCCAGGCAGTTCTGTGCCAGGTGTGGCCCAGGCAGCTAAGGACAGGTGAGTAACAGCGATGCCTGCAGTGACTGAGCATCTACAGTTACAGAGCACTGCCACAGTAACTTCTGAAGCAAACGCTTTGGAGACCTCAGTGTTAGGTTCCCATGGGCAGAGCAGAGTGCACAGAGGATGAGCCCCATTTTCCTCCAGCGCTCTCGTTAGCGTTGCTCCTGTGTTCACATGCACTCTCCCATACTGTGCTCCACTATGAGAGGAACAACACTGACTGTATTTCACGAGTGCAGTGTCAGTAGGTGCCATCTTCCACCTGCCCAGGAAAGGCCTACAGAAACTCTGCAGTACGAGAAGTGTGAACTGCCACGCAGGGTCAGTCCTTTCCCTCCAGAATAAGGAATTCAGTTTCCTGTCAGAGTGCCATTGGAGGATAATAGAGCCACCAAAGCCCAGGGCAGTGGTGGTGCCCCCAGACCTGGTGGTATTTAAGAGACACGGGGCACTAAGGGACACGGGTGCACGCTCGGACTTGGGGGATCCAGCAGCTGGCAGAGCTGAATTTAAAGTGACTTTTGCAGGGCCTGCGAGAACGTCTGCTTCATTGGGAGACCGTGGAGGATTGTGGACGGGACCCTGAACAAACCCGTGTGTAAGGGGATGATGGAAGCCGTGCTGTATCACATCATGACAAAGCCAGGCATAACAGAGGGCACGCTGCTGCAGCACTACACGGGGACACTGCAGCCCGTCGCTGTCCTGGAGATCCTGCAGGTACGTGAGCAACCAGCACTGTCACCTCAGCCTGCTTTTCAACGTATGCCTTCACGTGGGTTTTTGAAAGAGATCTTCGATCTCTTATACTTCATACGTTCTTAGCACAACCCACGGTGAGAAGTTTGGAGCTGAGAACGTGGAGAGGATTATGTGCAGAGGGGGTCGGTCCGTTCCCGCAGATGCTTCAGCTGAAATGCAGTTTCTCTGCAGGGTCTGGAGGCTCTCGGTTGCATCAGAAGGTTCCCCATGGAGGAGGCGCCCGCGGCGTCGCTCTTCTCTCCGCCACTCATAGAAGAGCATCCTCACAGCCCCAGAGTGAGCGAAGCCTCAGCAGCGTACTACGAGCCCACCATAGACTGCACCCTGAGGCTGGGGAGGGTGTTCCCCAGTGAAGTGAACTGGAACAAATGGGTGCAGATCATCCACGTGTAGAAAGAGGTTAAACGTGAACCTTGTCACGTTGCTTTACCCCGGAAAGGTGAACGTGGATTAAACGCTATCGTTCGTTGCTCAGTGGTGCTGTGTTTTTGTGTGTGTGGGTTTTTCTTTGGGGGGGGTGGGGAGGGGACGGCGCCGGGGACGGGGGCGCTGCCGGGCGCGGCTCAGCCCCGCGGTGCCGCCCGCAGGTGACGCCGGAGGAGATCGGCTCTCAGGTGGCGTTGGAGTACGGGCAGGCCATGACGGTGCGCGTGTGCAGGGCGGACGGCGAGAGCATGCGTGAGCGCGCGCGGGGAAGCGGGGAGCGGGGCCGCGCGCGCGGGGATGCGGGCGCTGAGAGCGGGGCTGTGCCCGCAGCTGTGGTGGTGGTGCAGAACGCGACGGCGTTGGACCTGAAGAAGGCGCTGCGGCGGCACGTGCAGCTCCGGCAGGCGCGGCGCGGCGGCGTGCAGCATCTCAGCTGGTGAGCGCGGGCAGCCGCGACCGCGGCCATCCGCAGCCCCGCGCCCCGCGCCGCCACCGCTGTTCTCCCGCAGGAGGTACATCTGGAGGACGTACCACCTCACGTACGGCGGGGAGAAGCTGGCGGACGACAGAAAGAAGCTGAGAGAGTGAGCGGGATCTCCCGGCTGTGCGGGAGCGGAGGGATGGGGGGGGAGGGGGGTGCGGGAGGAGCATCGCGCGGGTGCCGGGGGGATGCGGGGACGCGCGTCCCCGTGTCCGTGCATCCCCGCGGCCGTTCTCGGTGCCAGCAGCGCTGGGCAGGTGGAGCTCGCGTAGCGAGGCAGCGCTGCCGTGTGAAAGCTGCGCCTGAATGAGCTGTGCGTGGTGGAGGCGGTGCTCGGGACGTGGTGCGTTTGCAGAGGCGCAGCGGCACACCCTGTCCTTAGGAACACGTCCGCCCCCGGGAGCAGGAGCTGCGGGGTTTCAGGTTGTGGTTTCAGGTGAAGTGGGACGTGACGGCGCAACTCTGTGTGCAGGTACGGCATCAGAAACAGGGACGAGGTCAGCTTCATCAAGAAACTCCGAAAGTGACCTGTCACGTGAGTCCTGAGTGCCCGTCCTTCAGCTCTGCCTTCCCAGGGCCTCAGCACTCATGCTTAGAGCATTGCTGTGTGTCCATGCCTGCACTGAGCTCACAGCCTGGCTCTGGCCCACGTCCCCATCTTGGCTGTGTTGCTTGTGCAGGGAAGGGTGGTTCAAAGCACATCAGGAGCAGCAGCAGCAATAACTCAGAGCTAGCAGAGGTGCATCTCTAACTCTGCTGTGCATTCCTGACTCTGAATTTGCTCCCACAGTGCCCTGAGATTCATTAAATGCAGTGCTCCTATTTGCCCTCGTGATTGCTTCTGGGCTTTGTGAAACTCTGGAAATCTAATGGCCAGGAAGATGAGGTCTCTGTGCTGCTGCTGTTTGATTGCAGTCACGCAGCTCATTGGATCCTCCTCTGTGTGTGTTATTACACCCAAGTGACTGCTCTCCCTCTGTGCTCTTAACACTCCGGTACCATTCAGAGCACCTGCAGCATCCCATCACTGCACACAAACAAATGAGCCAGCAAAGGCTCCTCATTAAGTGCACTCTGAGCCTCAGTTACTGCAAGCTGTAAGGAGCTACCAAAAGCACCTCTGCCTCTGGACCCTGCCGGTTTTGTTTTTTTTTCTGGCTTACACTGCTCTCATAAGGTGGGATAATAGAAGCAGGCAGCTTTTGGTCATGGTGCCTTTGTGCAGCATGTTAGAAACCGTCCCCCTGTGACCACAGAGGCTTTCATCTTCTTTCAGTGCTGCCCATATTTGCAGCACTTGGTGCAGCACAACGTGTGCTGTGACAGCAGAGCTCTGCTTTACCCCACGGGGCCCAGCAGTCAGCTCTGGCCCTCATCTGGCCCTGCAGCCATGAGAGAGCCCAGCGTGCAGTTAGCAGTGCTATTCCCAGTTACTTTTGTTCTTTAACAGAGAATCCATCCCTGCCAGGACCAGACAATGGGTTCAGCACTCTCCAAGAGGAAGAGGTTGGAGGATTTCACAGAGAAGCAAACTCCAGCTGAATGGATGTTCTTCCATGTTTTTGCAGTTGCTGCCTGCCTCTGAGCTGTATGCTTTTTGTAATTAAAGAGACTCCATTTTCTGAGGCTTTTAAAGCTCTTATTTCCAGCTGCAGTGTGTCAGGTTCCTTTGGGTGCTTGGAACAGCATTGGTGGGGTAAAGTAACAAACGTAGCCACAGACTATGCAAAACCATTAGCAGTAGCTAAAACGCTACCTTTCCATTTAATCACCACCTTAGCAGTAGTAAATAACTCTGGTTAAAAATGTAGTATTGAAACTAGTGTAATAAAAATAATGGCAGCAGAAGAGGTTCAATACAATTGAACAAGGCACAAACATTCTGTTCAGAGTCTTCTGAGAAGGCAAACCATGCCTGCTGAGTGCTAGAGACTGTTTAAATTAACCACGGCCCTGGTTAGAAGTGTCACTGGATTAGAAGCTTTGTCCATGTGGAACTAGCACAGCAAATGCAAAGACAGTCCATCTCCAGTGCCTGCTCGAGAAGCCAGTCTTTGCCTTTCAGTGGAGCTGTGCATCCAGGTCGTATTTCTCGCAGAATTTGTCTGTGAATGGTATACAGGTGAGGAACTCACACCACTCACACTTGATGGGGTAGAAATAGAATAGAATCACAAGTCCTGAGAAGAGTGCAATGAAGATGAGCTGGAAGACAATAATTTGGCATCGCTTCCTATACAAATCAAACTTCCCAAAGCTAATGTAGGGCAGGAAGGCAAAGGAGAGGAAGAAACCACTGATGAATCCTGAAATGTGAGCAAAATTATCAATCCAAGGCAGGAGGCCAAAGGCAAAAAGAAAGAGCACCACAGCCAGCAGCTTGAAGAAAGCCCTCCACGGCCGTGCCAGGATTTGCCAACTCTGGAAGAGCTCCACAAAGAGGCAGGCCAGAATCCCAAACTGGGATCCCGCAGGGCCAACCTGCAGAAGAAGAACATTACAGGTAACATCACGCACGTCCCACCTGCCTGGCTTCTGCAGCCAGCTCCAGGCATTAGGGTTATTTCAACTCCCCGTTGGGTGTTAGTTGAGAAAGAGATGCTGCAGCCTGAGACTTCATCCTGATAACAAGGTTCAAGGCAGCCCTCGTGCTGCAGTTGGAATGGGTCAGTCACCTGGGAAGCCTAGAGTGCTCTGGGGTATGTTACTGCTCAGCAGCTAGAGGACAGTGTGGTGTTGGCTTCTAACTACAAATCTGCACAGTATGCGTGCTGCAAAGATAAGTGCAGCTCTGACT
Organism: Odontophorus gujanensis; assembly: GCA_013399175.1. NCBI lineage: Eukaryota > Metazoa > Chordata > Aves > Galliformes > Odontophoridae > Odontophorus > Odontophorus gujanensis. The sequence continues at coordinate 170,257 of VXAB01009956.1, forward strand.
TCCAGGGAGGCACAGCGTGTAGGGGCTTGTATTGAAGCTGCCAGAACCCCAGTGTGTAGGAGACCCACCTCTGCTCTGTAGGGTAGAAATATTGCACTGGCAAGGTTCCCAGTGATGCCACTGAGCAGGTAGATGATAGAGATGCGATGCCATCCTGCCAGCTTCTCCAGGTCCCGCAGGATTGTCATTTGGAAACAGACTGAAACCAGACAGTGCAGGATCCTGCCAAGTTCAGAGCAGAGGAGCTGAAGCAGCAGCCACCAAATTCCCCACAGCGTGCTTGTCTGTCTTCTTTGCTGTGGTCTTTGAGTCCTGTTGAAAGCACCTGGCACAGCCCGTGCCTCTGATATCCCTCCCAGCCAGTTCAGCCTGGTAAGCCTCAGCAGGGACAACGGCTCAACCCCACAGTGGTGTCCCTGAGGGCAGAAACTGCTAGAACAACCCTCACACAACCCCATGGTTCCCTCCCAGACACTGGAAGCTTTGCACCTACACTTACCCAGCATGGAGGAAAAGCGAGAGCCAGAGACGGTAGAACTGGTCAGGGACTTCTGGATTTAGAAAAGGGAGGAGCCCACAGACATCATCCATGCAGTGAACCTAGGGCAGCAAAAGGGGGCTGTGAGGTGTGCCAGCCAACACCACTGGGCATGGCCAGTTATCGTGGCCAGAGCAGAGGCTGCAGCTAGCTCTAAAAATGGGGTTCTCCACTCATTTCTCTGCTATACCAAGTCCCAGCCTTTGCCTCCGGCACCATTTCATGTGTCCCCACCCATTACTTGTGGCAGCATTATGCCCTTATTCATCACCCCAACACATGTACAACATTTGTTCACCTGTGCAGCAGGAAGGCTGCAGTCACCTGCTGCTTCTACAGTGGACCCGTGCTGGGCTTTTGTGGTTGTCAGCCCCAAGTTCTAAACTGCTCTCCCAGGGACAGATGCAGTTTCATCACTACATCCTGGATCAGCAACTTCCCTTGGGCTCAGGGTAGGACTCAGCCGAGAGGCAGGACACAGCTTTCCCACTCACACTACTGCAGATGCTCTCAGATGTTGCCAAGCAGATAGGGGGGAACAGAAGTAAGAAGGGCGGCCATACAAACCCCTGCTCTGCACTTACCTGAGAGCAAAGCGTTGCCTCCTCGTGGAAATAGCCCCGCATAAATTCACAATACTCCCGGGAAGTTATTTCACACCTGGAAGAGGCAGAGTAATCAAAAGAAGGAGCAAGTCACACACGGAAGACGTGGTGGGTTATCCTGTGCCCTCCGTGGCCACTAACTCCTCCTCATCCTAAATCTGTCCACAAGGACTGATTCCTTCAGCAGCCCTTATGCTATACAGCACCTCTGCAACCAAGGTTCCAAAACAAGTGCTAAAACTGAGCTGGTTACAGCTGAGAGCATGCACAGGGAAGTCAGACTGGGGTCAGTGTAGTCTGTTAGGAACAAGCTGGCCATCCCAGGGAAAAGCACCGGATACATTTAATCCCCAGGGCTCCAAGTCCCTTTAAACTGTAGAATCAGTTGAGTGAGATACCCAGCCACACCAAACTCAGACAGGCTGTTACCCCATACTTGTTCCAGAGCCCTGCTCTGCCTGGAAAACCCATCAAGGCTCCCAGCCAAATTCCTTTCCCCAGCATGGCTCTGAGCTGCAAGCAGGAAGGACAAGGAAGACAAATGGCTGTGCCTACAACCTTAAAACAGCCCTCTGCTTCTCAACCCAGCCCCAGCCCCTCTCCACACAGATAAAACTCATTACCTTCCTTTGGTCCCAATGCAGCAGGGCCTGCCTGTAATCACACAGTCCATGTGAAGGTGGTTTGTATAATTCCCAGCACTGTTTTTTGTGCAGATCTGGAAAACGACAACAGGCTGCAGTCAGAGATGCATGGTTTGGCTTGCTGCCTGGGTAAGGTCAGAATAGCCTCTTGAGAGGAAGCCAGTCCCACAGACACAGCCTCCCAGGGCTCTGAAGGTCAGATGGTACCTGACACACCACCTGCCTGGGCTGATGGAGCCCAAACCAATGCCTCCTCCCTGCTGAGCAACTAAATAGCCCCTAGATGGAGTGAGTATCCATCATCCTATTACCCTGGGAGGGCTTGGAGCTTTAGCAGATGCAGTGGGAACTTCTGCTGTTGGAGGGTTTCAAGCCTTGGCTAGGCAAAGCAATTGCCACCGTCATCTGGTGTTTGTGATGAGCACGGGGCTGCACCAAGGACCCCCCCCACTAACAGTGCTGCAGCTCTGCACAGAGGGTTGGAAATGCCATTTTCCAGCACAGGCCCTGTGCCACCAGCAATGCTCACCGGCCATTTGGTGATGTCATCTGGCCACTCATGTGGCTCCATCGAGGCTGGCTGCTCACACACCCTGCAGCAACAGGAAGTAAAGATCATCCTGAGAAATGACTTTCCCTAACACATCGTGCTGTCCCTGCCCCCAGGCTACACTCCCATAGGTCCCCTCTGTCCCTGGCACACTGGTGACACACTACTTCAGGTCAGCCAAGGCCGTGCTGATACAGCTTGCTTCCCATGACCAGAGAGCACAGCCTCAGTAACAAGGCAGCTGGCAAAGAGCACACAGCTGTCCAACAACATAACAAAACCCCAGACGTGGACCTTCAGCTGGTTTCAGCCCTCCATCAGCCCGTGGTGACCAAGGGCAAAGGTGGCTGCCAGGGCTTGGCAGGAGAGCCGAGCTGGGAACATAACTGCTATCCCCTGGGGTGGCAGCCCATGCGGGCAGAAAAGGGAGCAGGTGAGGAGGAGAGGGACAGGTAAAGAACCCACAGCTGAGAACAAACCACTGCACACATGAGCAGCCAACAGCAGAGACTGCAAGGAGCACAAATGTGTGCACACTCTGGGAAGCTTCCAGAAGGAGTTGCTATGCACTTTGCAGTGAACTGGCCTGGGACCCCATGCCTCTGACTTGGCTGTCACAGCATCCCTGGTATCCCCGGGATGGCAGGTGGGACAGGCAGGACCCACCTGGGGTCCTGATGACAAACAGAGCCAAACTGCCTCTTGCTTCCCGCCAACAATGGTGTGCTGGAGTGGTGGGGCCACTTCACCCACACAGCCAGGGTGGACTGCAAGAGAACGGAGAGGAGAGGCATCACTGTGAATCCTAGGGTGGGAGAAAGCATCACCAGAAGTGGCCCTGTGCCTGAAGTAACAGCAGGAAAGCAGCCACCACACTCACTGAGCACTCCTCCTCTGAAGTCTGCACGCAGCCGGACTTGTCATTTCGTACACAGCATGCTGAGTGCTTCTCCTTCTCACGCTTGGCCTTAATGAAGCTGTGCACTTGCTGGTCCTGCCTCATGCATGGTGAGAACTTGGCCCCTAGGTGGATCAGGGCCTCCTGGGAGAGAGATGGAAAAGCTCATCTCAGTCAAGGTGTAGACAAGGACTGCCCAGGGCAGAGCAGGTTGGGAAGAACAGCAAGGGGTACCCCCCACAGGGCCAGAGAAGTCCTGCACGATGATGTTCAAAACACATCAGGTGTATTCTCAGTATTTGCCTCAAATAAATGAGCACAAAATGAGAATCCAGAATTTGCTTGCCTGTGGCCCCAGAAAGGCCTGTTCTGTGGCCAGGAAGGAAGCTTTGGGACATTACAACCATAGCCCCCTGCCAGCCCCAGATGATAACACTCACTGAACTGGGGCCGATCCAGAAGTTTTCCTGCTGAACGTATTTGACATTTTCATAAACCCCTCTGTTTCGCAAAACCTGCAAGGACAGGAAGTGAGAGTGCCATGAGCAAGTGGCAGGACTGGTGAAAACAGATCCCAGAAGGAGCAGAAATCCCCATGTTAGATGACTGGGTACATAGTTCTCTCAAACCAGCCTTTTGTAGGAGGGCAGGTCTAGGCACCTTCATTTAAAGATTTCACTGAAAATGCTTATCTGGCTACTTCACATTCTCCCGCAGTAGCTGAGATCCTGTACAAAGCTTCACACAGCTCAGCAACACAAGCAGCAGCTGTCAGCAACGCAGGTCCAGATGCTGGTGACACTGCTGTGAAAGCTGTCTGACTTGTAGGTGAGAAGTAACCCTGGGCATCCCCTGCTTGGAGCAGGTATGTGGTGCTATACAGATGTACACCTCAGAGAGAACCTCTGACAACACGTGGGAAGGCTACAAGTAGCTCCAAGATCAGCTCACTAAGTCAGACAGGTCCGTTCTGCTCCTAGCAGAAGCAAAATCTTGTGGCTATTACAGAAACTTAACTGGGGTTCGAAATATTTCCCTACCATGAGCAATCTCCTGGTCCCCACCAGGAGGGGAACAGGTTCTTCAGAAGGGTTCCCAGCACAGATTCAACCAGAAGCTGCCAGGAGCACACCATGCTCTGTGCCAAAAGCCCACTTGACACAGCTCGATGTCAAGAGCAGTGTGACTGCAGGAAGGAAAGCAGGCAGCACGTAGGCTCACAGATGCTGCAGGCATCTCCTGTGTGCAGCCAAAAAAGCCCTCAGGCAGGTGGCCATTGTGCTGGGGGATGTGACACAATGACACTCCAAGTCAGGGTGATTTACTTACTGAATCAACAGTTTCGTGTTGTGAGAACCCCACAGGGGCAATGCCATAGATGCACACAGCAAGGATGGTGATGAGCGAATGCACAAAGGTGACCCAGTATGTGAAGAAGGGCCTGGATGGAGGGAAAGGGAAAAGATCAGGGGCAGAAATCCAGGCACGTTACATCTACTCACAGAGCAAGGAAGAAAGCTGTTTTCTTTCCTAGGAACCCTGGCAGACTATGGGGACTGAACCCAGATCACCTAGGGTATACAAGACTGGGGGCAATAACCTTGCAAGCAGGCACCCTCTGTGTACTGACTCCCCCAAACACTGGGCAAGCCACTTTTTGCCACGAATACAAAAGCCTAATGCCAAACTGCGTCACGCATCTGAAACACCGACTTTCTGCCAACAACCAGAGGCAGGAATCCCTGAGCCTTCACACCACAGCGCAGCAGCAGTGGGGAAGAGCCACAGACACCCAAAGCCACAACAGGAGGAGCAGGGTGCGTTCCTAGTGCCCGGTGTTTATTGGGACCCGACTGCAGCTCTCACCTGTGATCGTCCATGTCCTCAATCTGCCGCTTCACGTAGCTGTCGATGCGCTTGCGGTACGTACGGTTTGTCAGCTTCCCCACCATCCCCAGCCCGTACGGCCGCTTCTCCTTGGCAAAAAGCTTCCTGACCGGCACGGCGATGCGCTGGCCACGCTTCTGTGGGCTGACGCTCACCACCTCCTGCCTCAAGCGGACTTTGGGCTGTGCCAGGGCCCCGTCCTTCTGCTTCCTCCAGCCTCGTTCCAGCGGGCTGGAATAAAAAGGGAGACAGCAATGGTTTCCTTCTCCGTGGCACAGCAATAGGGAGCAGGCCTTCTCTGGTCTTTGGTGGCAGCACGCCTTGTGCCTGTCCCACCGCAGCTGAGCTGAGCAGCAGCCCATGGCAGACAAGGTGCTCTGATGCACAAGTTGCATTTCCAAGAGCTACAAAGCCCCAGCAAATAAAAGCACTATGTGCAATCCCACTGTTGAGAAGGTCTCGCAGCTTTAGAGTTTTTTCTCAGCAATGGGAGACTGTAGCTCGGTGTCAGTGAGCTTCCAGCCTCCCAGCACTGACACTGCAGCAGGGAGCAAGAACAGCATCCTGTGGTTGTGACCATCTCTTACAACTTCAACCGAGAAGTCTCTTTTCTGATTCAAAACAGATGGAGAGAAATGGAAGCCATGTGCTACACGCTCAGCATCTCCAGGGCCAGCTGCCCAAACACGCTGCTTTAACACTTGTACGTCTACTTCTTCCTCTGCTTCATTCCTCTCACTCTGTTCTTTCCTATGAAACAGAAGTGCAGTGGAAATCCCAACCCTTGAAGCACTGCACTCTGATTAGACTGGCAAGTCAAATCCTCATGCCCATTAAACCACAAAGAGAAGAAGAGCAGGAACCAAAACCAAGCCAGTTACCTCTCACAACTTGTCTTCCACTCATCCCTTTATTTGCACTGATCCACACATTTCTCAGGGGAAAAACAAAACCAAGATTCAACAACACAATAAAAATCCCTGTCTACTGGAATGCTTTCTTACCAAAATAGAGCATGAAATGAATGAACACTGCATAAGCTACTGATGAACACTACCTGCTCTGGGAGTCTTCTGATGCTTTTTGTATTTCATTGCTCTTAATGAACAGTCTGGAGGTGAGGTACACAGCACTGAGAACTGCATGCTATTTCCCCCTTTCCCACCGCCCAGCACTCTGTCCCTGCCAGGTGCTCCAGTCTCTAGATAACAGATAGCTCCTGTGGCTTCCTAAGTGACCACCTCTGCACAAAGACAGTGGTTGTCAACAGTGGTCACAGAAACCATATATTTTTCTGAAAGATAAGCAGAGTGTCTTGGAGAAGTTAAGAGAGCTCTGCAGTATGGACAAGCAATAGGATGAGGTTCAAGTGGTTTCTGTGTAACGGACATGCTATTTCCCAGTACTTTCATGCTGGACTATCTGCCTATGCCAAAATAAACAACCAGGCACCTAGAAGGACAATTGACTGCAATTCTGATAGTAGCTCTCTAAGTGAGAAAGGAATGTAGATTCAAGAAAATCCAAGTGGAGCCAAGAAGACTGAGACCATCTCAGAGGAGAGGCAACAAGCACCCACCATTTGCTGCTTCCACTTCTGTTAAAGACTAAGTCAAGTTCTTGGAAACACTTGAAGGGAAAACTCCTGCACAGCAAGATGGGCTGTGAGCAGCAGAACCACAACAAGGACCTCCCTGTCTGCTACATGTTCACACCCAGCACTGCTCTCTGCTGAGGTGAGCTGCCAGCTAAGTCAGAGCTAACTCGGAAACGACATAGAGCAATTACTCAGGTGGAAAAAATCTAGGCATACAGTATGGTACCACCCACATATTTGTAGGGCTCTCAGCATCAGTGCCACACCTTTCTCTGGTTTCAAGTGAGGAATGTAGCTCAGCTTGACACTCAGCAATGCTTCACTCCACTCCTCTCAACAGTTCCTGGTGACTGTGGCAATGGCAACAGCCTTCTTACCTTTGCTGCATTCTTCATAGCTGAAGGCTGGGCCTTCAGCACCTTCACTGCTGATTTAAAGCATCTTTTGTTTCCCCAAGCCATGATACAGCCTCAAATACACATCACATCAGGAGGCTACTGGAGAGGTGGCCTCAGAGTCACCTCACAGAGGCTGCTGGAGCAGGAGGACTCTCATCCTAAACATCAAGAGAAGGATGCAGGGCTTAAAGAAGCCCCATCACTGCTCTGCCCTTTGATGTCTGCTCCAAATACCCTCGGCACTTCCCTCATGAAGGAGCAATGGTCTTGCCCTAGCAGCTGCCCCGCACCAAAGATTCTACTCTGAGTGGGCAGACCACCATCCCATGTTAGGCTTTGGCACCTTACAGGAAAATACTTACAGTAGCAAGTGGCTTCTTTCGAGCTCATTTTTGTCCAAGGCACCTCCCGTGAGATCTGTCTGATCTAAAGGTTTCACTTCAGTATCTTTGACTGCAGCTTCTGATGGCGACTCAAACACCTCATCTGGGTAAGTAGAGAGCTCCTCATGAAGGACTCCTTCCTGGGCAAAGACACAGAAGTCCCATCAGAAGGAAGAGGCATCACATTTGAGACACCAGCACCACACTGCAGCACACAGCCCTGCCAGAGCAACAGTCTTGAGAAGTCTCTGGAGTCAGTACCATACCACTGCCATGCCCCTCACCCGAGCAAAGAAAGAAGTGTCAAGCTCATCTGGAAAATCCACTGTATCCTCCTCCATGAAACTTGCTGGGGTGAAGCTGCGTCGCTGAGCCCTCCTCAGAGTACTGTCCTTCACAGAGCGACCCTGCAGAGAGACAGAGCAGCATCAAGTTACTGCCAGACACCCCAACCCCAGGCCCACGCAGGGTCACCCTGGCCTGCATGCAAGGAGCCCAAGCACTGACCATGTCACACTGATCCATCAAGCACAACAGTCCTGCCAATGTGCAGCACCTTTCAGGTGACACCTCCCAGTGCTACCCCACTTCTTGATACACATCTCCCATAAAGACTTGCAACATGCTCCCCTACCACATAATGTACAATGACATCTGACTGAACAGCAGCCACAGAGAAAAAGGGTCCCCCATACAACGATCCTTAGGAGACTCAGAAAAGAGCCTTGCATGCCAAGAGGCTCAGGCACTTCTACTCTGCAACAAGCAGGTGCAGACAGACCACCCAAAGGTCCCAGCAGGCTTAATCCAGCAGGCTGGAACACTCTAAGGCCGCTGACTGTGGGAATCACAGCTGACCAACAGCCAGCAAGACCTATACCACAAACCAGCCAACATCCTAGCCTCTAGTTCATCCTGCCTGCTAGGCTGCTGAAATAAGAGAGGACATGCCCTCGTTTCTTCTCCTCCACCACTGCTCTCCTCCATCCTCTCTACTCACAGAAAGTACCTTTTCCTACAAAAAAAATAGCTCCCTCCCCCTCACTGCTCATCCAGGCAGGGCCGCATCCTGCTGCCAGCCTGGCCCCTGCCCTCCCACAGACAGTACCTTCACCAGAGCTGCAGCTGCTCGGAAGCTCATTTTGGCCACAGATTCCCGTTTGCGCCGGCGCGGGAGGCGATTGAAGCCCGAGCGCGAGCTGGTGAAGGAGCAGAGCGACGTGGCACCCGGCGTGATGGGTGTGTGGGGGATGCTGTAGCCATCGTTGTCATCAGCCATCCGGAAAGCTCGGCCGCGGGCCAAAGGGTCTATGATCTGCCAAAGAAGAAGCCCATCAGTACGTACAGCCACCCTCCAATATTCACCTACCAAGCCCTGCTCCTTCCAAGCCTCTATCATCTCCCTCTTAAGACCAGGACAGTGGCCAACCAAGAACCAGGCCGGAAGAAACACCAACCAATTCCACATTAGGAAGATAGGGAATAAGTTGTTGTAAGCTAAGCTTCCAAGTCCCAGGCTCAAGTCCTCAAACCCCTCATTTATTTTGTTTGTCACTGGGTTGTGTTGGGTTTTTTTTGTTGTTGTTGATATTGATTACTTTCATCCAGAATGTTTCTGATGTTCACAGACAGCTTCAAACCTCCTTCAGTCCTTTCTAAGCTCTTGGATTCATTCATCTTCTGTGCCACAGAACTCTGCAGTCAGAGAATGTGATGTCTGATCAGGGCTTTGAGAAATCCCCAAATAGAGCCATGCCCTTTCAAGAGCTAGTTTCCTTTCTGTTGGTGTACAGCTCTGGATTTAAACAGTATCCTGGTGAGGCTTAACTGTATATTTACATCTGTTTCTGTTAATCCTAACAGCTGGATAAAGCAGGCAAGCTTCCAGGAGCTCCAAGCCCTTCTCTGGGACTCTTCAGACCAAAGCTGCCAAACACACGAATCAACCTAATGAAAACATTGCCTTCAGCTACAAACCTTTCCTCTGTCCTTACATCATCACAGCTGTGGTTTCTTTATGACTTCTGTGCTTTATCCTAATGTTTTATGAGCCTTTTTTAATCCACAGTTGCACACTCAATAGGACGCTTTATGGAGTTAAACCTACAGAAACCAAGTTCTGTCTGAATGTAGCCCACACAGAGCCCAACAACATTTCTCAGTATCCTGTGACCAAAGCATTCAACAAGGTGACCCTGGGTTGAAAGACACGATATTCTCCTGTTTCAGCAACACAACCAGGATTCAGGTCACAGGTCAACCTGCTTTATAAGGAATTCATTTCACACTTGCCCACACTGCAGTGGTGTTCACTGATGCTCTAATATCATATGGATTACGCTGCTGAGTGGAGTAAGGAGTCTTCCCTTTGCTAGAATATTATGGGTTACTTCTCAATTGCTGGTAACTGAACGCAACTGACAGGATCCTGGTCCCCTTGGACCACACTTGAAGGGCTATCAGATGCTTTTTGCAGGCACCCAAACCAATTTCTGAGGACTCATGAGCAGAGCTGTAGTACAGCTGATGCAAGATATGGTTTTCCCAAGTCCTATAACATAATCAAGTTTTCAGTTTATAACCACTGTTCCTTGTTCTGTCAGTACAAATCCTGTGTCACTACAGACTCCAGTAATGTCTTTCTCTGTCTTACCTATAAGCCCCCTTTAAGTGTTGAAAAGCACCAATAAGATCTACCTGGAGCCTTTTCTTCTCCAGGCCAAACAACCCCAACTCTCTCAGCCTGTTTTGTGTGAGAGCTATTCCAGCCCTCTGGCCATTTTTGTGGCCTCCTCTGGATCCCCCTCTATCAAGTCCCCATCTGTCTTGTGAACTGGTTGCAGTACTCCAGGTGAGTATCAGAAGAGTGGAGCAGAGGAAGAAAATCGCCTCTCTTGCTCTGCTGGCTACATTTATTTTGATGCCCAAGATACAGCTGGCCTTCTGGGCTGCAAGCTGCTGGCTTACATGAGTTTTTCATTCACCAGTACCCCCAAGTCCTTCTCTGTAGGGCTGCTCTCAACCCATCTTCATTGACACTGAGGAGTGCCCCAACTCGTGTACAGCACCTCGTATTCGGCCTTGTTGAACCTCATAAGGTTCACATGGGACTACTCCTCAAGACTGTCAAGGTCCCTCTGGATGGCCTCTAGCATAACAACTTCACTGCTCTGACTGGTGTCATCTGCAAACTTGCTGACATTGCACTCTAGCTAACCCCACTATCTATGTCATTGATTAAGACATTAAGTAGTAACACTCCCAGTACAGACACAATAGGCTCCACACTGAGCCACTGACTGCAACTCTTTGGACAAGACATGTTCAGGCAGAACTAAGCCCACAGATGGGTTAAAGATGGTGAAGACACTGTGCAGGAAGCTCATGATGGCCTTGACTCTGTCCCAAGCTACTCACCTTCTGCATGCCCAGCTGGCAGGGCCCAACATATAGTGGAGGGGGGGTTTCTGTGCTTGTTAGAGAAATATTGTCCTGACTGGGCAAGTCCATTTCCCGGATGACCTGAGGTTTCAGCTTCCCATACCGCAGGCTGCAGTGGCGAAGGCTCTTTCTCTGCCATTTCTGTGTAGCATCACTGTCTTTGCTTACTCCAAACCAGTCAGCTGTGCCTCTGAAAAATGCCAGCATACAAGTAAACAGGAGCATCATGTTTGCTCGGATTATGCAATTGAAAAGATAAAACCCACAGTGGTCACTTCCAGCCAACCCCAATCCAAACATAGGCAGAACTGTCCCCCACGAGCATCTCAGAGCCTGTCCTCAGCCAGTGCTAGCAACCTGACAGGTCCTGGGCAGAAATGTTTAACCATCAACAGCACACTCTTCCCTTTAAGACAACAATGACAACAACAAGAAATTCAATGTGTGTAAAGGACAGTCGGCTCTGACATTTTCTAATAAGAAAGAAAAGGAGATGGAACAGAAATTCAGAGAAGAACTTGGTGAAATGTTGTTTTTTCTCTAAAAGGCACTCTCAAAAAACACTTACCGTCTTCAGGCCAGCTCTAGGTCCCCATTGTGGGGCTGTAGTTTTTCCTCTGTAGCTTCTACCAGCAGCCATCAGAATTAATTGTTCTCTCCCAGCCTCCCATCACACTCCCAGAATATCCCCAACTTCTCCATCTCATGCTGCAGGATTCCCATCCTGCTCAGAAGTAACATTAATGGCAAATGCTCGCTGTGGTCCTGCCCTCTCCTGAAGCAGGCACACGCAGCTCTGAGCTGCTGGTGGCAAAAGCAGGAGCACAAGGGCTGCAGCCACAAAGCAGGTTTGCTGCTGTTGTGGAAGAGCATTGGGTCAGAAGCACTAAGGCAGGCAGAGGGATAGGTGTATGTCAGGATAACAGATTTCAAATACCGCAGGAGAAGCTACAAAGATCATCACAGCCCTGCCAGCCCTTTCCCACAGTGGCTAATCCTGTGTCAGAAGATGGCAAGTTGCATCAGTCTACAGCTGGCCCAGGTGTTGAAACCTGAAAACCCTTCCAAGCCAAACCCAAAAACCTCACCTCAGGCCACTGCTCACGGGTAGGATTTCCTGCTGCTAAGAAGGAAGACCTCACAAATCACAAAAGGAGCATCAAAGCATACAATAAAGTAAGAAGTGGGTTACATCTAGAAGTAGGTCATACTGGTGAACAGAGTCAGAGCATCAGAGACAGGAAACTAAATCCTGGTTTTGCTTACTGCATTCTGCAGAACAAAGATACATATCATCAACCAGCAACTGAGATGTCCTGCCACTATGTAGAAAGATGTGAATTCAAAACACAGACTCTTCAAACTCACATCTGCAGATGCAAACCACCAACCATTGCCAAAAGCACTGTTTATTCTCCCAGCATCCCAGAACAGTGGGCACAAAGTCAAGAGAGTCATTGCTAGCCTTACCTGCCCTCACTGAGGCAAAACTTGTCCAAAAGTTTGTTCAGCTCCTCCCTAGGTGCCAGCCCTCAGAGAAGGGGCTATGCAGGTCTCAGAGCACTGCTCTGTTATCACTGAACCACAGCAATCTTTGCCTCAGCTCAGAGTGGATGGGCCTGGGGTCAGAGCCTGGCCTGCAACACCCGAACCAAGCCCACAGACAGGAGCAATGTGCCAGCTGTGCAGATGCGCAGGCACAATACACACCACAAAACATTCTTATAACACAATTCCCAACTTTCACAACCAATATTTAGACATCAAGGTGACCTTGGGTGACTATTAGCCTACTGATGAACACTGTGCAAAGGGCTGTGCCTCAGAGCTCTCTGGAACTACATTCCTGGAAGTACAAGCACTACCACAGCTGCTCTGCACAGCAAACATCACTGCCAGACTGCCAAGGACCACTGCTGGCCCAGGACTGGGATAGGGATCTGTCCTACTTTCTGATCATACTCAAGACAGTCCAGGAGAACCTCATAAACTTTGTTTAGAGCATCTGGAGCACTCTGCAGAAACAATGAGAGCTCTGTCCGGCCAGGGAGCCCCATCATCTGATACAGATCCTGCAGCATTAACCAGCAATGCACCAATATCAAGGACTGGCTCTTCTAATAACTTAAGGGCCCTGAAAGCTTGAGCCCAAACACCAACAATTGTAAATGCTAACAGCATCAAAGTGGCACCTGGCAACAGCACAGCGAAGAAGGCAGGATGGGAAGGGACACGTGGGCACTGGGTCCAGACCTTGACATGCACAAAGTCACCATGTCTGACTCATTCTGAAGTTCACTGAGCTCTAGTCTGGGAATGGTGGCTGATGGGCTGCTGAGCTACTCCAGGAGTCCAGGGCACATCTCTTCGGTGCTACATAAAATAAGATCTCCACTTGAAAAAGAAGCCAGTCACATCAGGATTAGAAAAAGTCACGCTGTCGACAGGAAAAGGATGGATGCTCTACTGAATTCACCAGCTCTCAGCTTCATCCAAACCACATCTGTCTGGTGCAACTTTCTCTCTTTCCACTTGTGCTCTGAGAAGGCTTTGGGACCAAGATACACATATTCCACACATTGCAATAAAGCTGGCAAGGACAGGCTGCATGGTGGCTGCCCCAGAGTGATACTGCAGTTATGGTGAACACCAGGATGTTGTCAGCTTGTTAGGAAAAACAGAAGGAAGTGAGGCTGGAGAGTGGGCAGTTAGTTAGTCCCATGCTACTTATTGACAGCTGCCTACATATTTAGTAGGAGTGACCACTGTTTTCTGTTAGATGCACACAGGAACTTTCTCACTCCCATCCATTTGCAGGGCTCCTTGTCAGGCCCTGGAAGGCAACGTGATCTCAGCAACAGCCAGAATTGGTGCAGTTCACAATAGCCCTTGCACACACATGCAGGGGTGGGTTGCACACTCAGTTCTACCAGTACCTGAAAAACGATCGGGGCAGGGACTGCCGCTTTCTCAGGGAACTCCTGCCCACCCGGTTCCCCTGAACAGGCAGGGTCTGACTTCTTTGAAACCGTACCTGTCTGCTGCAAAGAAAAGAAAGCTGAACAGAAAGAGCCCTCTGGGCCGTGGAGGCAGGCAGCAACCTATGTCTAACATCACCCCATTTCTTCATTTAACCCCATCAGCAGTGACTGTGCCACACTGCACAGGACAGCAGGATCCAGGAGGTTGCTGAATCCCATTGGTGCATCTGTATCTCTGATGTACACATCCCATTGGTCTTGATGACATCACGGATGCTTCAATCCCCTTCCATCCCCAGACCTCTTTGATCTGCCTTCTTTAGCCCAGACATTCAACTTCAGATCACACAAGATGGCTTTGGACACCACCGAGTGAAACACTAGAGGTGTCAGCAAGCTAAGATATAATCTCCTTGGATACAGGATACAAGTGTCTGATGCCACTGGAAGTACCCTGGAGTCATTCCGGTTGACCCTGGGGGTCTCACCTCAGGCACAAGGCTATCTGTGCCACGTACACTGCCTTGTGTGGACATCTTGGATGCTGTAGGAAACTGGAAACAGCATCAGATGCCAACACCGAGACACCTACAGCATGTTCTGGACCACACACAGTTGACCTTAGGCTCATATTTGATCTGTGTCCTCCAAGCCATGTGAACAGGAATGTATGGAGTCCTGCTGCCAGAACAGCTTCACATTCTGTGTTTAACTGGGGCTGCATTAAAAACAAACCTGGAAGTCAGCCTCCCTAGACTCACAAAACAAATCCCAAAGACCCTTTTACGGATATATGGTCTACAATTCTTTACTGCATACCTACCTCTGTTGTTCACAGCACTGTTATTTAGGCTATCTTCAGTACTTTCCAATTCCCTGCCTCTGTTTCTGATCCTTTTATTTCATGCTTTTATTGCTTGTTTCACATCTCGCACATTTCCTGCAATTCTGCCTCTCGCAAAGTCCTTTCCTCTGCTTCACCTGCCTCCCTACTCTCATTCCACAGTGCTCTGCAAAAAACTACATACAAGCTGTGATTCCTCCTGGACAAAGCCTTGGACAGCCTTCATGTTGTACAACAGCCTGCACGAGAAAACTCTGCACTGCAGAATGGCATCAACTCCCTGCACTCAGGTTTACAAAACCACTACCCAGACCATTATAGGCACAGACATGGATGCTGCCACCATGCACACCCCAACATCGCCATTACAGTCTGTGCAAGCATGGGAGGACACGAGGGGTCTGTCAGTGCACCAGCCATACATGCCTACCCACGGCCTCGATGCTAAGTAGGACATTGGCATCTCCCTCGGTATGCAGAAGCTTCACCATCACTGTCCAGCACTCCTTTGCTCATTGTAGCTCCACGTGCCCTGTCTGTAAGGACTTATAGGGGAGGAGGCTGCCCTGCCCCTTCCACACAATGCATCTTATCGAGGCTCCTGCAGCACTCTCCCAGGATGTCTCCTCAACCTCGACATGCCCTTGTCTAAATGCCCTGGCACAAAGAGTTGCAGAGGCCTGATTTCAGGCCATGTTGAGGGCTGGATGGGCAACGAGGTGGATAAATAAATGCTTGAATGGCAGAGCACAGACTGGTGAGCAATGGCACTAAGTCTGACTGGAGGCCAGTGACAAGCAGTATATCCCAAGAGTTTGCCCTGGATCCAGTCCCATTTAATATCTTTGTTAATGATCTGGACAATAGGACAGTGTATCCTCAGCACGTCTGCAGATGACACTAAACTGTGAAGTGGTGGATACTCCCCAGGGTTGTACTCCTGCCTGGAGGGACTCTGACAAGAAGAAGAAATGGGCTGGGAGGAAACTCATGAAGGACAACAAGGAGAAGTGCAGAGCCCTGCACCTGTGGAGGAACATCTCCAGACACAGGTATATGTTGGGGGCACCCAGCTGGAAAGGAGCTTTGGAGAAAAGCCCTGGGGGTCCCAGAGGACACAGTATCACATGTTGCTAGCTACAGCACGGCCTGAAGCAGCCAGCTTCTTCTGGCACAAGGGCAATCAAAACTTATCTCTAATTGAAAAGGACCATTCACTGTCTGTGATCAGCACCTATTTTCCTCTCAGGACCTTGCTCCTCGCTTATTAAAG
Organism: Odontophorus gujanensis; assembly: GCA_013399175.1. NCBI lineage: Eukaryota > Metazoa > Chordata > Aves > Galliformes > Odontophoridae > Odontophorus > Odontophorus gujanensis. The sequence continues at coordinate 186,296 of VXAB01009956.1, forward strand.
GCAAGCTATACAGCACCAACAGGCTCACATATTGGCCACCCAACCTCTGCTTCGACCTCATGATAGGTAACAAGAGAGACAACTCAATCCTACTTTGACAGCATGCCATTAAGTGCCGAGCAACGGGAGAATGAGAAGAACAGAAAAAAGGATGGCAACGGATGGCAGAATCCACTAAACCAGGCTCCAGGAACTCAGCAGCTCACCTCTTGATGGTCTGGGTGATTGAGGTCTGTCGTTGTAGCACCGGTCTCCTCACTTCATTAGGCAAAGAGGGCACACGGCTGTTGTCAGCAGGCATGCTCACGCTTCGTAGAAAGGCCTGGCGTCTTGTTGGCTGCAAAGGAAAGCAGAAGGGGAGTCAGCATTCTCAGAACTATGATCTACAGGGCCAGCCAGGATGTGAACAACTTAGTCAGCAGCACAACAATCCCCTTCTGCCCCCAGCCCAAGCCACAAGCTGGGTACATGCAGCTGAGTGGTAAAACCATCTTAACAAGGACTGAGTTCATGACTGGCTACTGTGAAGAAACAGGACTGGATCTGTAGAACAAAGCAGTCAGCACTTGGACTTGGCATCTGTAGAGGTGTTTTTTCCTTAGTTTCAGTGCAGACTGGCTCTAGCTTAGCCCACAGACTGATGTCCATCTGCAGATGGGTGTGTTACAGAAGCTCCTGCATCCTGGCTTTTTTCTAGCCAGAAGGAAGAGATCACAAGCTTCTAGGCCACTGCACAAAGTAAAGTGAAGCACACCAAGCAGGGCCAAGTGAAATTAGCTTTATAAATAGCTCTGCATCTGCACTAAAAGGCTATGAGAGCCGTGGGTGGGCCTGTGTTGCAGCTGCTGCCTGGCACAGGCTAAGCAAGCTGGGAAAGCCACATCAGCTTTGTTCATAACCCAATTGTCTGGATGCACTCAGGTCTGAAAGCTCCTAGCACCTCCTGGCTGAATGTCACCTGACAAACCTGACACAAATCACCAGACTGCTCTCAGCCCATTTTGCTAACCGCCCAGGGCTGTTCTGCATTAATTTTTCATTACCTTAGCAGATACCATCCCATTTCTAAAACACAGACTGAGCAGACTGCCCCTCTGCTTCACTCACCAGTGAACCGACTGCTTCTCTGGTCAGACACTATCTCAAATTGCTTGAAACTCTAGTCCTTCTAGACAGAGAGTTAATAACTTTCAGTAATCTTAATTTTTAGTCTAGTTTTATGTTAAAACAATGCCTAGACACTCAGGATATAAGTCATGGGAGCCTGTATGTACCTGTATGCACCGGACTTTCAAAGAACATCACCTATGCCAACTTCCACTCCAGAAGAAGCCTATCTGGATTTAGAGATTTCAGGTAAGAGAACATCCATCTAAGCCTTAAGCAATTCAGAAGGCTTCAACCTACAGTTAAACCCCACGTTGTCTTCTAATCTTCTAATCTAATTCACACTGCACTCACGAACCTGCTTTGGAGCAGGCAGTCTCTCATCCTGCAGCGAGGTCATGAGCAGCCAGCAATCACCTCACCCACGTGTCAGAGTTTTTGCCACTCTGAAGCAGAGACTACTTTATGTTATTCCTCCTGTTCGCAGCAGAAACATGGGTGTTTTACTCACTCTTTGCAGAGTCCCAAACAAACTATCACTTCATCTCTACTCTGCCTGTCTTCAATAATGCTTATTTCTCTTCACATGTGAATTTCTTGTGCTCATGCTATTAACAACTTTGTGTTGCCAGTAACTGTTCTTTCTGTGCTGTTACTGATAACAGCCTGTCATTATCTTGGCTATTCATAAGTAGGATTAATTCCCTGCTCATTTCAGCAGGAACTCCATCACTTTCAGGTTGGTGTTTCTCTAGGACCCCTTCACTTCTCCAGTTGCTTTAAGGAATTCTTGCTTGGATCCCTCACTCCCACATCCACTCCCTACACAAGGCCACTTTCACAATCCTCACACCCAAACGGTCACATCCACTGAGCTAGAGAGAAACACCCATCCTTCACTTCAGACCCTCCTTCCATATTCCCTTCAAGGGGGAACCCGTTACTGATCCCAATGGCCATCACACGCTGCCTTTCCCTTGGCCATGACCGCTGGAACCACAGCAGAGGCATGCTGCCAGCACAGCAGGGCTCTGCACACCCCCCGTGTGACCTGTCCCCATACCTGCACCGGCTCTTCGGGCACGGGCACGGGCACCGGGATGTCCAACTTTAACCATGGTGGCTTCTTCCGCTGTAAACTGCTCGTGCTGTCATGTCGTGCCTCCGACATTGTCCCGCGTTTGTCTTCAGGCCTAGGAGAAGGGAGAGATCACATCTGGGAAAGGGTTGGACACATCCCTGACGTGGCACGTGCTGCAGGGCCAGGCTGATGGCCCTCCTCCCTGCTGCCATTCACAGACCCGAGCCTTGCACGGGACAACTTCCAAGTGCTGGCGAGGGCTCAGAAATCACAGCTCGTGCAGCCCCACTCAGCCAGGACCACGTGCCTGGAGCACACAGCGTGTTTCTGAGGCCACGGGACACCACGTCAGGTGCCAGAGATCACAGCGACAAGTTTGAGAGTTACTCCCCATTAAGATTTTCTGAGACTACCGTGAAATCCAGATTCCTTAAGAAACAGTCGTCATTAAATCTTAATTAGATCTGGATCCAGTCCAACCAGCTAAGTAACTGCAGTGCTAAAAGCAACTGACCTCCCTCTAAAAGCAGCCTGAGACTCATGCAAGCTCCCTTGCCCACCCAAAGCCAAGCACCACCAATTCCCTACTAATTGCTACTTGGGAATTAGCAAGTGGCCACTTAGAACTGCTTCTTCTCATCTTCTTTAAATGTAATCATTTTCCAGAAGTACAGCATAGCTCACAGAGCAATGCAAGCACAGCACGAATATTAGCTCAGCATGAATGCCAGTTCTCTAAGAGTGGTTTTCATACATAAATAATGATGATATGGTATTTAAATAAAAACCACTGAGTAACAGAAACACCAAAGCAACCAGAGGAACTCCCTGCCCACTCTGCAACCTCTCTGCCCTCTTCGGCTGTTCAGGCTGCATGCAGTGAGACAGAGACTGCACAACTTCTCCAGGCTGTGCAAGTAATGACTTTGCAGCATATGCTAAAAGATAAAGGTTAGGAAAGCTGATATCACTGGAGGAATGAGATCACAGAGCTCCACGAGTGCCTTCTAACCTAAGCTGCTCCACAAGCCCATATTTCTTTCCTCCTTCCCTAGCTCGTGCACAATAGCAGGCTCGCAGTGGGAAGCACATGGGCTGAGTGGGCCAGTAGATCCAATTCCTTTCCAGTTCCCTTGTATTGTCCCAGACCACAGATACCACAGGAGACAAAAACCAGTGGGGTGTCAGCCTTATCCTCTCCCCACGGCAAACAGATGGAATGAGCATCCCGTTAACTTTGCAGGTATGCATGATTTGAAAAGGAGCAGAAGAAAGCTCTCATTGGATTAAAGCTCAGCACTGTTACAACATTAACACGATTTATTCTGAATGCAGGACAAATCTAAAACGCAAGGTGGGAATTCTTCCTTAAGCATGAGCAGGACCAGAGAGGCAGTGAGACCTCTGTCTGTCCTCAGAGGCACCCAGCACTCAGCTAAACAAGGCCCTGAGCAGCACAGCACACAAAGCAGCCAGCGTGCGAGGGCCCTTCCAAGCTAAACTAGGCTCCAGTTCTCTGGAACCTCCTGCCTTCCATGGCACTTCCACCGACTGCTCTAGAAAGGGAGCCACACAAACAGCTCACCAGTGCAAAAGGTACATGGTAGAGAGGGGGAGTAGGTCAACAAAAGGGAGAGGAGGGTGACCTGGACTGGGTTAGGAGAGGAGAATCTCATCTAAAAGCGGGTGAAGACCAGCTGCTAGCACAAACAGGCTGGGCTGGCTGCCAGGAGCACAGGGCTCAGCTGAGCTGGAACGAGGGGAAGGGACAACTCAGCTGTAGGTGGATGAAGGTTGGGTTTCAGCAAATACCACAGGCCCCCAAAAGTCTGGGAATTCACAGTGTGGCCTGTACAGACATACCGTTGGTACACACAGCACCATCCTGCGTGCACAGATGCAGCACCACACAACAAAAGGTCACAATTCCTCACTTTGCTCCGTTTATAGCTGCAGAGGTGCCTAAAAGCATCTGTTCTAACTTCCTATGAGATGCAGATAGCAAGGGTATTAGGAGGGCTCCTGCCTGCTCCTGTGTACTTCTGGAGGGGATTTGCTGGTGCCCACCCCTGCCCCTTGCCAGAGGATAGCCCAAAAGAGTAACAAATAAGGCAGTTAATACCTCTGTACTACCAGGCAACAAACCACCCAGTTTCACACTAACACCTTGACTATTTTCAAGAGGTGTTTCGGGATACAGTATCCATGTACTTATTCAAATCAGTAGGCTTTGTTTCAAAGCTGATTGCGTCGACACATACTTCATCTGAATGGTTACATATCCTCAAACAATCCCCATTTCTCAGCACTGCCCTAATCAGTATTTTCAAGAGATCACTGACAGCAGCAGGATAGGATCATACACAGTACAGCCATGCAAGGTCAGGCCAAGTGTCTGCCTCACTCCAGTATCTGGTTACCAGAGGATGCCTGGCAATCAGTACAGAGCACAGGATCACTTGACAGTCGTATCTCCCACGACAGTCATTGCATGTGCTATGAATAACTCAGGGACTTCTTGTGCCAGAGATGTTTGCGCATTTAACCACTCTCTGTTTTCATCTTTATGCCAATGCAATCTCTGATCGCAGTCTTTTAGTACTCAGAACTGCCTGTGGCAAAGAGCAGAAACACATGCTGTGCGACAAGCTGTCCTCCTCCGTTTGTCTTTAAACCCGATACTTCCTGCATTCACTTGATGCCTCAGAGTCCTTGGGCCAGACGAGTGAATGGCTTTTCCCTGTCCCACTTCTCCACTCCAATCCTGGCTGTACAGATCTGCTCCGTGCCCTTCTTACCATCCTCTCTGCACACACAGAGGGATACCCCACTGGGTAGGAGAAAAGCACGAGGGCTGTGAGAAGCAGCTGGGGGGAGGCCACCTAAAGGTGATTAACAAGGCCAACCAAACCTCCATGGTGCACATACTCTGAGAAGGCAGTCTTCAAAAGCTCCATGCGAAAGCAAGGCCACAGTACCCGAGTTAAAGCAAAACTCAACGTGTGAGGATGGGAAATCAGGGAAAATGGAGGAAAGAGGGAGAGCACACTAAACTCTGAAGTTGGTGTGTGATCAAGAAAAGCTGCTTAGTGAATTCTCCTGACCCACAGAGTGGAGAGCCTCGTGCAGAGTCCAAGGATGCTCCTAGGGCAGATGGACATCTCACACAGTCTGAGATCTGCGCGCCCGTTTCAAAGCCAGGCACTCCTTCCACTTCCAACAGACCATCAGAGCTGTTCCCATAAACGCCTGCTGCTTCTCTTCTTCCAAAATTTCCATTTTTAACAGCATTTCCATTTAAAAATAAAGCTGTTGTTTCCCCTAAAACGTTCCAAATGACAAAAATAAGAATAAATAAATAAATAACGCCCTTCATCCAACCCTCCCACACAAACTCCCATTGGGAGCTTTCTCCAGCACAGCACGCACGTGTTCTTGCAGACATTCCCAGCAGGTAACAGACACTGTCCCACTGCAATCCCTTCCCTTCGTCGTGTCCCACATTCAGCCCCCACCAAGCTTCTGGTTGGTCTCCACTCTTTACACCCCCAGCACTGCAACAGCTGTGTGTGCAGTGCCGGATGTGCTGAGCCCCCAGCAAGCCTGCAGACCTGAAAGGTGTTTGCTGTGCAGTTCCTCTGGCTGAGGTTGGAAGCAGCCTTCTAAGCAGAAGGGCCGCAAAGAAGACAGGGTCCTCGATATGCTCTCCAGACAGCAGCCAGGAAGGCAGCAGGATTGCTGCTGGCCCAGCTAGCAGGGGGAAGGCAGGGAGTCCAAGAAGAGGAGCAGCAGGGTTTCAGCCTCATTACTGCCAATAACATCATCTAGCATGGATCAGACCCAACCAGTTACAAGGACTATCTCAAACACCAGGCGCAAGCCAGACCTTTAAAAAACAAGCCAGATGGAGGGGCAGAGGGCAGGCAGGGATGGGGAAGGCAGAGCTGGATCGTGACCTTGTTGCTGGAGGAAAGCTGTCAAGGGACCAGCACTGCCCAGGCTTTGGCTGAGAGCTGCATTACATCCCACACTAAGAAACCCCATTGGAAATAAAGCAAGAGCATCAGCCCTGCCCTGGTGGGGATCTCTCCTGCTTTCCTCACCACTGAGCTCAGAGGAGAGGCTGTGAGGCTCTGCAGAGCTGCTGCCCAAGGGGCAGATTTACCCCAGTGAGCCACCTCGATGTGTTCCACCAGCACAAAACTAACCCTATCCAAAAGTAAATTACTTCTTGTTGATCTGACATCCCAAAGAGGCTCAGAATTGCAGATAAGCTCTGAGCAACCTGAGACAGGAAGGGTAGGACCTGCCTATTCAGTGATGGCTCACCACGATATCAGCTTAGCTGAAACATCAAACCAGGTGTGAGCCTTTGTCATCCGCCACCCAAAACGCCTCTCCTCTAGACCAGCTTTCACACAGGCTCCAACAGAACCGCACACCATCTCCTTCCCAGAAACATATGTTGTCACCACGCACTGACCCACTGGTAGCTCTTATGAGTGCCCTCAGGGGGTCAGAAAAACAGGTGAATTCATCCTGAGACACTGTGGGGACAAGCAAACAACACAGCCTACAAAACGGGGACCAGGAAGCAGCTGTAATCATGGTACAAGTGCTACTACTGAGACACTGCAGCAAGACTCAGCAAGGCAGGCTGAATGCAGAAGCCATGGGGAAGTTCTTTAACTTCTGTGGCTATATAAGCAACCAAGCCAGCACTGAGGGACCTCACTTTGAACCACTTAATGTAATTAGCTGAGAAATATCAGTGGAAACTTCCTGTCTTGGAAGGCATCAGGGAGACCCACAGACAGGAAGTACGAAGCTGCATTAGAAACAGAAAGAAGGAAAAAAAAAAAAGGTTTTGGATTTCACGGAAAGCCCTGTAGGCTGACAGCAGTATGCAAGAGGCACAAGGAGTGCAAAGCCCCACCCGGGAACCAAGGATCCTGTACAAGGTCCAGCCACACAAAGCTAGAGGGTTTTAAACACAGGCCATCAGAACATCTATCAGTGAGGTGCAAATGGATGTGAGTCAATCAGATGACCACAAACGCAGATCCGAGGTCCCATGGAGCAACTCGTTTCCTTGATTTTCAAAAGACGTGGATCACAATGAAAACAAACTGAAAATGAGCTCCTATGGGCTTTCAAAGCAGCTCTGTGGAGGAACTGAGGGGCATGCAGGCCTAGTGCCCTCATATGGAAGAGGTGAAAAACAGTGAGCTCCAAAAACCCTCCTGATTTCTGCTAGTGCCTGCTGGATCTGTAGCTGCGCTTCTCCATAAACTGGTTAGAAGATGACTCCAGCTGCAATCTGCAAACACTCCCACATGCAGCAAGCTCTGATCTTCCAGGTCCGTCAGTTCCAGCAGACAAAAGGCAGAGAAGTCAGCACACAGAAGTAAACACTAAAATTCCAGCTCTGAAGACATCACAGCCACTCACAGGAGAAGCGAGCCAACAGCAGCAGCAGTGTCCCCAGCTGCTGGCACAGCCACCCCCACAGCTGCTGGGTGCAGGAACCAACACACATCACCCAGCAAAGAAATTGCTTTGTTCCAGCCCAGGTTCCCCTCCTCCTCCAAGTCACCGCATGGCTCCATGAACACTTGTGGCAGCACAAGGAGAAGGGAAGCAGCAGGAGCAGCTGGAGCCAGATGAGGGAATCACTTCTCCAGGCAGCACGATTTGAAGTGATCATGAAAACATGGCCAAAAACTCACATTTATAGCACTGTGGGAAGCTAGCAGTTATCATAAGGGGGAGGTGATAGGTTCTGCATCTCCTGAGGCTTATATTATTTTCTCAGTGCAGGTGCTGAGTGCAGCAGGAATGAAGTACTACTGTTTCACCAGAGGCAGAGTGAGTTTTTGCTGGAGTCGTTGGACAGGAAAACATCTCCACAGACTCCTCCAGAGCTGACAGCCAAGCCTCACACACAGAGAGCTTCCACAGAAGGGCTTCCAAGCTTCCCCTGCTAACCTAAGGGCAGCAGCACCAGCAAAAGCAGCCAAGTACAGCAGACTGGGCAGAGGCACCACCTTTCCCATTCTCCTACACCATGTGTGTCCCAGGTGACAGAAGGACACTCACAGCACTATGCAGTCAGTGCCCCAGAGCCCAGACATGGCCCACATAGTGAGCAACAGGCACCCAGCTCCATCCCTGACAACACAGAGCCTCCACAACCTACCCTGAAACCAGCAAGGGGAGCAGCAAGCACAAAACACAACCAACAAAGAGGAGGGAGCAGCAGGAAGCTCTCTGAAGCACTCTGGTGCCTTCATCCTGTTTGTGTTTCTCCAGGAACACACCCTGCAGCTTTGCATAGGGAATCCTAGCCTGGCACAGCATGTGATAGCCATGTTCCTGCTGCCACATCCTCATGCCTTGCTCACAGCATGCTGCTTATGGGTTGCACATGGGCACAGGCTGACAGCACAACCGCCTAATAGCTCCAGCAACAGCACATCAGGCACCACAGCTGAGCAGCACCTCCCTCCCCTGGTGAATGACCACTGCCTGCTCCTCCAAACAGAGCTGGCTTTTACTTAGATCCACCACCAGCCCCCCACGCAGCTGGCACATCTCTGTATGCTTATGCAGTATCTTGCTGCTGGTCCAGTGCTACACTGCGTGCAGCCAGACTGGATAACAGTGTAATCATATTAACAATCCAAGTATTAACAAATCCAATTATAAATAACCGACAGCCCACACTGGAAGTTTACGCACAGGAAAGACCATCTATACAAACCTCGCTCTTGCAGCCTTCCCAAAGGTGCCTAGCTGAGGCAGCAGAGCACTGGGCTCCCCAGCAGCAGCACAGCAGGCTCCTGGGACTGTGTTCTTCAGCATCACTGGAGCTCACCGCTAACAAAGAAGCAGGAAAGAGTGAGCACAGAAACTATTTTAGAACACAGCTCACTGCAAAAGCTCACTGAGGCTCCACAAGGCACCGTACTGGATTGCTTTAGTAGCACAAGGGATGTGCAGTGAGGGGCTGGCTCACCCACAGGTACCATGGGCACAGTCACTGCCTCGATTATGCAGTCAGGTAAGGTTCAATAAAAGTTTTGTCAGCACAGCCATAATCCCAGATTAGAAAATAAAAGACAACAAAATCCTACCTACGGTATTTTAACAAAGGCATCCTTTTTTACTGAAATTCTGCATTTGTAACTTTGTTTTCCTAGCAGCTTGCACATTCATCACAAGTACTGTAGTTCAGGACACAAGGAAAGCTAAGAGCAAGGCACCAGGATAGGTTTCAAGGCAGAGAGACTGCTGGCTCTGGCTGCCTTTGGAATAGCTGCTGTCCATGCACTTAGTATGAAAAGCAGCTAAGAATCGCTATTTCTTGCACTAAATAAAAATACCTCACTGGCAAATGAGATCAAAACTGCCACAGATGACAACATTTCCTATGGAAAGTTACATAGATCCACTGTGAATGGCAATCTAAAAAAAAATTCTTAAGAGGAAATAACAAACCACTGCTAGAAGACATTGTACATTCAGAAGGGATGGAAGCAGCAGCATCTGAGCCACTGGGCCATTTCTTTACATGCTCCTTTGAAATGCAGTGCATCCTCACTCAGCATCATGCATTTGCTTTCTCCAACATGACAGTTCTGTTCCCCTGAATGCAACTAAAAAACTATGCCCACAGCAATGAGGACTGTTCTTCTTACAAAAGGAGATGCTCCCGATGCCTCGATTTCTTCTCTTGCTGGGACTCGACAGCTGGCCATCCGTCTTCTCTTTCACTGTCCAGTGGGAAAGCAGTTGTGGGAAGAGCTTTTCTTGCTCTGCAGGTGTGTGCTCGCGTAAATTCATGTGATGCTCCAATTCAGTGCAAAGAAAAACATCACCACTCTAACTTTGTTTCAGTTAAAAAAAAGTGAAATGTTTTTACAATCTAATGTCCTGCCTGAGCCAATGGCACTTTGTGCCTCACTGCTCTCCCTGACCTTCCAGTCCCAGGGCAGCCAGTGAAAGGGAAGACACACACACACCTTTTGGCAAAGCAATTCGGAGCCAGCTGTCTTCTGCAGCTCACTTTAAAGCACTGATCTTTCTGTTCAAGCAATGGAGAAACATATCTCCCATCTGCTGAATGCTACGGGGCAATAACACCTGAAACACGGAAGCTGTATTTACCAACCTGACATCCGAGCCCTCAAGATTTTACAATTCAAGCTGCTGTGAGCAGCAGACCTGCAGAACTGTAAAAGCAGCATCTTGTGCAGCTTCAGGATGATCTCATCCAGACTGTTCCTTCTAAAAGGAAAACCTTCCAAGCAGGGACTGCTGCTGCTGACCAGCAGAGCAAGGGGCTGCCTTGCAGCAAAGTGGAAACAGGAAGGGGAGGAGGCAGCTAGGTAGGCTACCCAGAAAAGGCATGATCAGGCATGCCTCCAGATCTCTTCTCCCCTGGGAAGACTTTTGCAACACACTTCTTAGAAGATCACTGAGAAGAAGTTACATTTCCTTTAAAAATCGCTGTTTTAGAGATGCTGATTACTAAGTCCCTGTACCCTCAGGTTCTGCTCACACCTATACTGCAATAGGGGTAACATTTCTGCAGCAGGCACAGAATAGCTTCAACTAAGTTTGAAACAAGCGGTGCATCTACATAGTAGAAGAACAAGCCCAAAGGAAACTAGCACACAAAGCCTCATGTCAATTTGGCATTTACTGTCCCTACAGCAAACAGAGCACACAACCAATAAACTTGCACTACATAACATTTGGGGACACAACAGCTAAGGTTGATATGAAGAATAAACTCTGCCTTCACCAAGCAGCCACTATTTGTTATTCATAAGGATTTGACCAGAGTTTGGGTGATAAAAAAAAAAAAAATCCCTCTTCTGCTGATTTGTTCTTTGTGGTATCACCTCAACACTTGAACAAAAATAAAAAAAAGGGAAAACCCACTTCCTCATTCCTACAGCAGCATGGACTGCTGCAAGTATCAGAGCATCATGGACATGATCTTAAGCGGGCTCCCACTAGCCCTGGTGAGCAGCCAGATGAGGAGGACCAAAAAGCCCCTGAAGTTCAGCTAGCAAGGACACAGCAATATGCAACCTCAACACAAACACACTGCGTACTGAAAGCTACTGTCTTGCTTTCAGAGCTGCCCCAGCCCTTCCCAATGGCACTGCCTGCAACCAGAGGGAGAGCTGTCAGACGTGCCCTCCCTGAGCTGAGTGAGGGGTTCTGTGTCTCCATGCAACTGGTGATCCACACACTGAATCTGTTCAGGGATCTTCAGGGAACATGACCATGGGGAATGATACCTAACTGATCCACTCACGAGGTGAAATCTTGCCTGTTGCCTCCCTCATCTCCAGGGTCTGACTGCTGCAAGGGCTGGGAACACCTTTCCTAAATATTCTTCAGTCACTTGCATAGTGGGTGTTGACCTGAGAGAAGAGCTACTGGACACTAACAGACTGAGCAAACAAGTCCTAACATCCGTTCAGTTCAATTGATTCAACCTGCTAGTTCCACTTTCCAGGAGCACTGAGACATTTTACCCATGAGCCAGACACAGTAATTGCCACTAAATCCAGGTTGCAGCTCCCACAACGCAAGTTGTAGCTAGAGAGGATGCAACACAGCTCTGTGAGCTGGCAGGCAATGCACACATTCCATGGGTTACCTAAAACAACAAGTATATACCCAGCAGCAGGGAGGGAACCTTACGGTAACAGTGCCAGATCTGCACAGTTCCTGTCTGCTTCATTCCAACCAGATGATGACAAAGTTACACAAAGGGTCTGGCACCTCCTCAGCTGAAAAGAAACTAATCCTCATCTGAGCTCAGAGAGAAAAAGAAGGAATCCATCCTCAAGTTTTAAGTACTTCTACTGAAATAGGTCATACGACGGTGACAGGCAGGTGGTGCAGGCATTAAAAAGCATTGCGTTTGGGTACAAGGGTGGAACCTCTGCAACGGGTGTACAGCTTCTACATGATGCCAAAACATCCATAGATAACTGAGGAAGAAAGGTAAGAGATACAAGGATTATGGAAGACTGTTCTGCCAGGGAAAAGTTCTGGAGATGAAGACAGAGACATGTGTTGTATTGGGCAGCTTGCTCAGCCCCCAGCCTGTCTCACACACAGGCAGCACGCTGGGTGCTCTGCCAGCCCTGTCACTGGGTGCACTGAATAGGAAAGGAAAACAACCCGGGACTCTTGCTCATGTTGCCCATCTCAGACGTTCAGCACTAACCAGGCTATGTGCTCACACTGCAGAAAAGATCCAATACAGTGAATGGAATCAAATCTTTACTATTTATATCCAAGCATGTGGGCTCCGTGCCCAAAATAAACTGTCCTATCATGCTACACTCAGCAGACCCTGCCTGGCTCAGGGCAACATGCTGGGACTTGCTGGCTACTCTCCGGGGCTGGATTCCAGAGGAACAGGACTGATGATCCCAAAAGGAATTCCTATTCCTGCCTAGCGCTCACTCTCAGCTGCAGCACTTACAGTCTCCACTGCAGAAGTGAAATGTGCCACCAGCCAAACCCAGTGACAGGGGCTGTTCCCCTCCACAGGCTGTCACCCCAGGGGCTGACCTGCTCAGGGAAGAGGTGCAGGCTGCACTCCAAGCCCTGTAGCCTGGCTGAGGCCCACCCTGCAAACAGCAAGGTGTTGCTCAGCCCTGGGCCACGGCTTTCCCCAGAACCTGAAAAGCCAGTTTGAAGGCAGATCTCCTCCGAGTGTATTGCTTAAAAAAAATTAAAAAAAAAA
>VXAB01009956.1:199284-275380 GCA_013399175.1 Odontophorus gujanensis
AAAAAAAAAAAAAAGCCTGTCATGGGAAGTCCCAGAGCAGAACCAGTTTCGTGGGAGTTGCTTCTGCATGGGAACGCACTGAAGCGGGCACACTGCTGACACACGGCCACGTGAGAGCTGCTCCTTCCAGGGGACTCAGGACCAGCGAGCTCAGGGACAGCAGCAGAGCTCGTTCCCCTCTTCCCAGTCCAAACCAGGTCGCCCAAACCCAGCACAGGGATGGTAGAGCCCTATTGGCCATGGAAGACCTCAGCAGCCACGAGGACCTGTGTGCAGAGCAGCAGGTGGGGGAGATTCTGTGAGAGGATAACTGTGACCTCACCAACAGATCGGAGGGACAGCAAGCACACAAGGCTTCAGGCCCACGGGGCCTTTCTTGAAGTCCTTCCATCAGAACTCTAAGGAAGGAAGCACCAAAAAGCTCACCTCTTCTTTCCAACTACATCAACATACCTAACACAGCTTATCAGCTCCTCTTGCAAACACTGCATCACAGAGATACGTTGCTTTCCAGCTCTTCTGTTTCCACACAGAGCCAAGACCCAATTCTCCTTCCCAGGGTCCGCTCTCTAGCTAGCCCCAAGTGGGCCCTTCTACCTCTGCATTTATTGTCTCTGTATCAGCATTACCGTGGCAAAAACACAGTTTCCCTCCTCAGCCCATGCTTCGTTCCAATGCGTGCTCAGATCCCTTCCTCCAGCTTTTGCTGCCTCGTCCCTTCCCATTACGTGTTGCTTTTTTTCCTTTACTGCAGAATGCACAGCTTTCTTCCCAGAGGAAATCAGCAGCCAAGGGGACAAAAACAGGAAGAAAAGAACCAACTTCCTGCTTGTTGGAGACCCAGGCTGGAGACATCCCCAACCAACACTGCCACAAACCCAACCTGCGAGAGCAGGGGCAGCCAGCACCACAGGGAACGCTCCACTGGGCACCTTCCTCTGTGTTGCTGCTACCACTCGGGTTACATGAAAGGAAAGCACAAGTCAAAAAGCGCTCAGGGGACCCTTTGGTGTACCATTACGAGGGCATGCTACAAGGGGGAAAGAGGGTGGGTGGCTTTCGGGGAAGCCACCAAAGGGCTTGGCTCTGAGGGTGCAACCTTGCAAGAGCTTCAGCCAGCACCATGCTGTGATTCCGTCACCGCGCTGCAAAAAGTCAGAGCGGGACTGAATGCGGAGGAAAACCTTCACATACAGAAGCCACGATCCCCGCTCAGCTCCCAAGGCAGCTGCCCAACGACCAGCGCCAGCGGGAGCAGCGGGTGGGAACACGGGGCTGGAAGGGATTTTCAGCATGGACACGGCTCAGCTGAAACGAGCTGTGAACAAGCTCCTTCGCCAGCAGCCAAACGCGCCGGGGTCACCAGGTCCCCCACACCACCGCCGCGGACCCTGTTGTCACTCCCGATCCTAAAGGCTGAACGGGTCCCGCGCCGCTGTTCCCGCCCGCGGTCGGATGCCGAGAGCTGACGGGACCGGGCTTCCCATACCGCACCGGGACGAGCCGAGGCTCCGCAGCAGTCCGAGGCGGCCGCAGGGGCACAGCTGCACCCGAGGGCGCACCGGTGCCCGTTCTGAGAGACCCCGGGCCGCGGGCTGAGGTCGAGGCGCCCGGCCCCGGCGCTCGGGACAACGATCCGAGCCGGCACCTGCGCGCGGCACCGCGGAGCCTTCTCCCGCCGGCGTTCCCNCCGCCTGACTCACGGCGCTGGAATGCGCCGCGCCGGGCGGAAGCGGCCCGTCCTCGGCCCCCGCCCGCGGCCCCCGGAGCGCGGAGGCCGTCCCACTCCCGCTCCTCCGCCTCGCACCGCCGATCCCGGTCGCGGGTCGGGCCCGCGGGCTGCGGCTCGGAGCCCCTCCTGGGGTCCGCCGGCGCGGAGCTCAGCCGCGCCGTGCCGTGGTGTCGTCAGAAAAGCTTGTCCCGTTACCTCCGAGCCTCCGGCCGCCCCGGAGCTGCTTTCTCGGGGCGCCCAGCTCCTGAGCAGCCGTGCCCGGGGGCTGTGCGGTTGACACCCGACGGGCGCTTGCAGAGCCCGACGCCAGGAGCTGGGCAGTTTGCGTTGCCGGCAGCGTGCTGGCGGAAGGGAGCGGCATTGTTCAGACCTCAGCCGGCCCTGGGGTCCCACCGCTATGCCTGGGAGCTCCGGAGGCTGCCCCTGCACAGGTGTATGCTGCCGGCAGCTGGCACTGGCTGTACTGCTCTCAGCCACCTCGCTCTTTCTTTCCCCCCAATGCCCCTCTGTTATTCCTGCTTTTCCCATTAAGTCCTTGACACCTTCTCCCGCAGCCACGTGGTTAGTTTATCATCCCTTCCCTGAGCTGTTTCTTTCCACCCGGCCCAACCATTCTCCCTCCTGCATGGCAGGCTCCAGCTCACTGCTCAGCCTTTGGCCTGGGACTGCTGCTGACAGTTCCTCCATCCGGCCTCCGCGGAGCATTGCTCAGCACACATTGCTCACACTGAGGCTTGCTAGAGACAGACGCTCCCATAAGGCCAGCAGCATGTCCATCTCCATCTGGTCCCAAAACAACAGCTCCATATGGTTTTTATATCAGAAATCACTGTTGGGAGCATACTTTGCTATACTGCCATCTCCATCATGCAAGGGTGATGGAGATGAGTGGGAGAGCTGCACGTGCTGGGAGCTCAGCGGTGCTATGCTCAGCAGCCCCCAGGGATACATGCTGACCGCTGATCAACCAGCTCAGAGCAGCCCCAGTGAGCTTTTGACAAGGTGGAAACCAAACTGCATGCAGAACCCCAATTGTCCACAAAGCTCCACAAAGCTTAACAGACTCAAATTATTTCCATATGTTTCTACCACATAAACAAGGAGAAGGAGCGCCCAGTAACATAAGAGAGATGAACTTGCAGGCCCCTCGGAAGGAACGCTTGGGAAGCAGAGCTGCTCTGACCCATCCCTGCTCTCAGCCTCCTGCCAACTGCAGCTGTGTTTTGCGAGGAAAACAAAGGTCTTGCACTGAAACATGATTTCTCTTGCTCCTGTACGACACCACTGCAGACAGCACTCCTCACACTACTCCAAGCTAAGGTGTTTCTCCTTCAGTACACTGTATCTTATAAGCCTAATATGTAAGGAATGAGGCGACTTAAGGCCTGATTCTGACAGCAGCAGTCAGCCTGCGGTCATGACAGGAGGCATGTCCGTCAGATGTGTGGGCACAGAACAGGTCCCACGGGGTAGTGGTCACAGACAGTGCTCTCAAACATAGGGTTTGGGTGGTCCTGTGCTGGTCCAGGAGTTGATGAATGTACTTCCATCTCTGCTCACTGAGCATTGCTTCCCAGGAAGGCCTAAGAAGGTTCCCTTCCAAACCTGGTACAAGGTGGGGTGGGTTGGCCCCAAGATGCAGGGCTGTCCTTCTCCCGCAACTCTGAGAGTGGTTCCCTCTGCACTGAGGTGGGATATGAGGTGTTTGCCTTCAGCAGTGTTTCACGTGGATGTCAATCAGAGACAATGCAAGCCCAAGGCTGATCATACCCACCCTGACCAGAAGAGCTTCCCAGATGCACTTCTCAGGACAAAATAAACCTCCTGTGTTTGCTGTTTGGGTCTTTGGTTTCCTTATCTCAAAGAAAAAGAGTTCTCCTGAAAATAAAGAGGAGTATTCGGTCTTTTTCTGAAAAAGGAAATGCCCAACCTAGGTCTCAGCTAGCAAAGGGGAGATGATTAACTAACTCCGTGTCCAAAGGGCTACCACGGGGAGGAATGTTTTCAGGAGGGAGCAGGGAGTGCTTCTGTTTCAAATGGGGCCTCTGAGGACCAGCTGAAGGACAGCCATCTTCTGGTGCTTGTTATGTCAACGTGAACATGTGATTACATGATTTTGCCTCATCCTTCTCTGCTGGAAACTGGCATTTCTTCCCTGCTGCTTAAAATCCATGAGAAACTGTGCTCCTGCCACAAGATGTGGTTGAGACCACTCGCAACAGCCACAGCCCTCTGGTTGGTAAATTGCAGAGCCACACAGCACTCGGAGCCAGCACAGCCCCTTCTCCATTACCCTTCCATATCCTGTGTGCACTGCCCAGCAGCTCCGTGAGGACAGCTGGGACACATCAGGAGCACGTAGGTCTATTTTTATCTGTATCACTTGTTATCTAGACAGATGGTTTGATTTTGACCTGCTTTATTCAGTGTTTGGGCCAAAAAAAGTATCCCAGTATATGGCAAGCACAGCTGAGAGCATCGTGTTGCAGCCTTCAAGGGGAAAACAGAGCTCCCCTGGCCCTCTGGAAGCACACCAGCTTCACAGTGCCTCCTGTGCTGACACGAAGCAGCAGCACAGCCCTGGCAGCTGGCCTAGCACAGAGGGAAGAGGTCCAGAACAGCCTGGGTTTTCTCACGGGGAGGATTAATAACACAGAAACCCAAGTGAAGTCCCATGGACTTCCAAGCACAGGTGGCCTGGTCAGGAGCCAGAGAGGGAACTGCCAGGAGCTTGATGATGGGGATTCCCCTTGGGGAACGCTTTGCCATGGTGGCTCCAAGGTTACCTGCAGCCTCTTGTCAGGGAACAGAGGGGGTTCCTGGGCACCCACATCAGGTTGGGTTTTCAACTCGAGCCAGGAAGGGTTCTGTGCTCTTGTACCCCATGCACTGGGAAAATCCCATGGCCTACAGAAGTGGGACTAGTACTGTGGGATCTGCTCACCAGAGCTGCTACAGAAATTGTCCCCTGCTCATCCTTGCTACAGGTGTATGCAGCTGGCACTGCTTTCTGCCACAGCCTCATGCTGGGAGCACACTCAGCCTTTCCTCCTTCTCCATAACCAAGGGTTTAGCAGGTGGTTGGACTAGAGGTGAGAACATAATTTAGGTGCCGGTGATGTGATGGCCAGGGCATGCCAGGCACTAAAAGGCTCAAGAGAAGATATTAATGGGTGAGGGCTGACCCAAGTGCCTGTAGCACCCTCCTGCCCCAGTACAGGTGGATGTGCAACAGTGGGGGTTCTGACAAGAAAACAATAATACTGTCACTCTTCAGAATGCAAAATAATTATCTTTTTCTTAATAAAATAAAAGGCTACTAACACATAGTTGTGTCACAACTCAAATTTCTTACAATCCACTCAATTTACATTAAGTTCAAAAAACAAATGTCGGTCTGAAAGGCTTTTGAAGCCTCTGTCACCCTCAGGCACAAGCAAATATTGCCAACACCATTATCTTTGATCACGATGTGTCAAGGAGGGGCACGGAAGTGGATCCAGCTTGGCAATTTCATGCAGCTCACAGAGCAATGGGTGTGCTCGGGGTTGAGCTGGCGGCAGTCCTGCGGGGCTGCACACAGCAGGGACTGGAGCTGATCCAGGCATTAAGGCCCAGAGAGCAGCCCGCAAAATAAAGCCAAGCCCCATTGTCCCAGACCAGGACAACTAATTCACATCTGAGGCACGTTCAGTGTGTCCATGTGGGATGTGGGGACCAAAACCAGAGTTCTCCCTGAAGACAAAGCGGGTGAGGGAGAATGTGGGAAGCTGGTGGTCTCCCTGACCACGTACAGCCACAGAGGCTGCTGCCCGGCAGGAGCACGAGGAAATCACATCAAAACTCAACCCAGGCATTTCCTGCCCCAATTAATTGCAATTGATGATTCCTAGTTCTGGCTGAGGGAAATGTGTGTGTTTTCAGTGGCAGAAGGAGGTGGAGGAGTGGAAATAACATAAAACTATGATTTCAGTGCCAGCCCTTACAGAAATATTTATTTTGAACTACATTTCACCCAGAAAAGCCATTCAGATCAAAAGGGCAATTTTGATTTTGGTCAGCCATTGGGGGAACTGGCACAAATAATATATATAAAAAAAACATGTGAGGAAGGACATTATATCCAAAATATTTAGGAAATACCACTTAGCAAAATAACTCCCTTCTCCCCAGTTTACCTTACAACATCAAAAGAGTTTTTAACATATATACATAAAGAGAACATACATATGTAGATATGTTTCACAACCAGGGAAGAAAAATGTCATGGGGAAAGCAAGATGAAACCCCCCAAATATCTGCTACATAGCATGAAAGATTCTTATCATTTCCCAATCCACTGTTGGCAAGAGATTAAATCATACTGCTCCAGAATTTCTAAACTAGACAGATTTATTCCAGAGGCACACGAGGGCTCTTACAAAGCAGTCAAATACGGAGCATACTCACTGAGCCTGTGATCAAACCTTGCAATGCAAGAGCATAAGAAGCCAAATTCAAATTGCACAAATTACCTTTCAGTTAATGATTTGTAATTCTGGAGTGCCTCCATTTGAAATGGTGACCTCCACATCCAACTTCTGCTGAAGACTTGTGAAGAACCCGCTCAGCCAAAGTAACAGAGCTTTGTACAAATCCAGTAAATCCTTCGAGAAATCTTGACAAATACTTCTGGCATAGGCAAGTAGGAGATAAAGTAAGAGGCTGAAATTTCAAAGTAAAATCCTTTTCCCCTATTTCTGTTACACAGCTTAGATCCACCCTTCAGCAACAAACAATGTAACCATATCACAGTTTTGCAAGATATGCCATAGTGAGTTAGACTTAAAGAGCAGTATTTATCATCATATCACAGAATCAAAGAATGGCCTGGGCTGAAAAGGACCTCAAAAGATCGTCTAGCTTCAGCCCCCTGCCATGGGCAGGGTCACCAACCTCTAGAGCAGGCTGCCCAGAGCCTCATCCAGCCTTGCCCTGGAAATTATACTTCAAACAATCCAAGTTCACAGATACTGGCCTAAACTGATGGATCCCTGTGCTTCTCATGCATTAGGAAGAGAAGCAACTGGAAAGGACCCTTTCCTGGTCCATTATTAGTTTGGCCTTTCTGTACTAGTCCTCAGATTATCTAGTTGCAATGGCAACCAAAGAAAAAGGAGAAGGCTTGCAAACCAGGGAAGGCAAGCAAAGAAAGAATTCTTAAGCTGAAGAAGAAAACAACAAAACTGAGTAGAAATCTTGACTCCTATCCAAGAGTTCTGCATATATTACATTTTATTATAAACATTTATTTCAAGAAGTTTTCACTCGGAGCAGATGAGCCCAGTGGAGCACTCCCAGTGGAGTGGTTTAGCACTAGCCAGCCTGCAATTATCCATGCTGCTTGTTTATCCTCCCCTAACATTCTGGCACACAAAGCATTTTGAAATCATACGGAGTTTCCTACTGCTCTAAGACTTGTCAAGTCCCAAAGCCAGTCACTCCTTAAAGTCCCAAGTCACTGTTTGGAATACTTTTGGGTTTATGTGTGACCAGGAAGTCTTCTCAGAGCCTTGGCTAAGGCAGACCATCTGCTCCAGAGGTGGTCTTCTTTAACTGGGCATGACAACTGTACCAGTAAATACGGTCAACGAGTCAGTTAGGCAGAGAACAAATTAGGCCAATCTCCTGCAGGATTTGGAAAAAAAAAAAAAAGTGTCTTGATTCCAGATTGCTACAAAGCCCCTGGATTTGAGGCTGTCCACAGAAAGTCTGTACAAAATGTCTGTGTCTTTCACAAAATAAACCCCAAAACACCAATGTGTCGACACAGCCCATTTTTAATGTAACCTACAGAAACATCTGAAAAACTGGGTGGGGAATTGTTTCAGAAAAGGGCAAAGCCTTCCAAGCTGCTCCCTTCCAAGATCTCTCAGTCCCATGGACTGAGATGGATAGATGTTTTACTGGTATCCCAGCACAGCCCCCACAGGGCACACTCAATTCTCTGGGGAAGGACAAGTTTGCAACTTTGCTGCCCCAGTCCAATTCCTGCAGCAGATGCGTTGTGCCCTCTGTGCATCTTTCCAGTAGTGGGGCCTTTCCTGGGTTCTGATGCCTATTTGGATTGCAGCCCTTGGTGCTAGCAAGTGAAAGAAGCTGCTCACTGTCTCAATCCTATTCTCCTCCTGAATACAGCCTTGCAGGAAAGGGAAGGGATCATTTCATTTCTTAAAGGGCAGCTGACTCCCCTCTAAATGGCCACATTCTTGTCCCACTTGCAGAGTGCAGCTAGTGCCAAACTTGGTCACAAAGACGTATTCACGGCTTTTTCCTTCCTACACATTCAGGAGTTGAAAGCCAGTTTGGTACAAACTCTCCGAAATGACTTATTCAGCAGCTGCTCGCCAGCTTCCTGTTTGCAGAGCAGTGGAGCTGGAGCCAGGGCACGAGCCCATACACTCTGCAGGCTGCCATAGGGAGATCCTGCTCCTCGGGCAGTCCTCATGCCAGGGAGCCTGCCAGCCATCACTGGTGGGGCTTGGTTTGGGCAGAGGCCGCATCACCACCCTGGATTTTTCACCTCTACTTTTGGTTTCATCACCAAATTTGCTCTTTCTTGAGGTTGCTGCTCCCTGGGACACGTTCCAGCTGTAATGAGGATCTTTTCGGCAGTAAATAATTCCTGCTGTCTCCAAGGGAATGAAGCAAATACTCAGCCTCAAGCTACTGAGCACTGAGGGCAGCCAGCTCCTACCCTTGCCAACAGCCTTGGAAGCTATTATCCTCCCTGGGATCAAGAGACTGAATATCTTGTCTGAAATCCTACAGGAAGACACTGGAGGAACAAGGACAAAGCTATCCCTCAACTCTTAGGTTCATTTATAGCAAGGAGACTGGGCAAAATGGACAAGCTTTGCACAAAGCCTCTGCTTAACACAATGCCATCTTTGCTCTGGCTCCTTCCTGGTACCCACTCAGCTCCATCACACTTTGGGAAGTGCAGAGATGCCAGGCTGTCAGACTGGCCAGGTGCTTTTCAATGGTGGGCTGACTGCTCCCAGGAGTGGCTTGGGATGGCAGGGTGTCCGTGTTTTGAGGACACCATTGGTTAACAAAGGAGAAAAAAACCCTCAGTCTGTGTGAGGAAGGTGAACAGCTCATGGGAAAACCAAGTGTTTGTTGCAAGTGTTGGTGGCTCCTGTTTGCAGGGGATGGTGACCAGGAAGTTTTCTCAAGGGCAGCCTTAGGTCATGTGGGTTCTTCACTGCCAGCAATATGGGTTCTTCTCTCAGCTTCCTACATGGTCTTCTGCCAGAAATGCCTGCATGGGTCTGAAATTCCCACAGCCACGCTCACTGCTCAGGTTACAAGGGGGAGCTGAGAGCACCTGTAAGTGCACGGACAAGCACAAATATTGCTCCACTGCTCCCAAGAAATACAGACACCTTTGAAGGTGAAGCACTTCCTTGATATTCTGGTGAAGAGAGAGCCAAGAGTTTGGCACCTTTCTGTATTTAGGATAAAGATCTGGAGGGTTTTCCTCAGAACTGAGGTGTGCAGCTACCACAGTACCAAGAAAAGAGATGACACAGAGGAATGGCCGTGGAAGGGTCCCAGAGATATTGGCCAGGAAACAAGCAAGTCTGCAATGAACTTCAAACTTTCATAAGTGTATCCTGCATATGCACATGTATGCAATTACATATGGTCAGAGAGCCAGCATCAGAGCAGTGAAAAGAAAACTCAGTCCTTGATCTAAAAGCCAGAGAAATCATGAGATCTTCATAGCATTAAGTCAGACTGAGAAGTCAAATGATCTCTTCTGGATTTGAAATCTATGGTTGTATCACACACACTCTAGGCCAGCCCTTATTTATGCAGAATTAGCTGCTAAGAGCTATGTTGGAAGGGCAGGGTCTGGGGAAACAGCCCCATGAAATGCAAGGCCCCACAACCCTTTTAGGGAATCTTTGAAGACACATTAACAGCAGTGCTCCACATCCCTGCACGGTCCCTACTCACACCTTTCCTTAAAGAGCTCCTGTAAGGTGAAATACCTGTAAGGTGAATAACCCAAAAGAATAGCATCCACAGAAAATAATGAGGTAGCTGGTATATTTTGTATGGTTTATCTGGGTGGCATACAGACAACCAGTAAATAAAGAAAGGCTCACCTGTCACTGATAGTCAAGGCTCATCCAGGACCCCACAGGGGACAGATCTCCAACAAAAGATCTTTCTCCAGTGGTGGTCAGCCTTTAAATGGCGTCTGGGAGAGGTGGAGCCAGACCACCCCTTCCA
This sequence comes from Odontophorus gujanensis, assembly GCA_013399175.1. Lineage (NCBI taxonomy): Eukaryota > Metazoa > Chordata > Aves > Galliformes > Odontophoridae > Odontophorus > Odontophorus gujanensis. Next base: position 209,300 of record VXAB01009956.1, read on the forward strand.
GTCACACAGGTGAGTTCCCTTCACCTGTGCTCCTGTGGCTGACTCGGTGCTTGCCTCAGGTGATCAATCAGTGGTTCAGGCCATGATTCAACAGTTCCCATACAGCTCCCAAACTGGGAACTTGCTCCCAGGGTAGCTCCCTGCCCACAGACTTGTCTACACAGCCTCCCTAGCAGTGATGGTGTTGGAGGATCCCAAAGCTGCTGTCACCTGCACTTGGCTGCGTGACCTGCCCATGGGAATGCACAGCACCATGCCCTGCCATGGTGCACTCCTGAGATGAGGATCAAAAATGCCTCTGGAAGGAGCAAAAATGACTGCCAAGGGTGGATTAGAGCAGGAACAAGGAGGGATTTGGCAGCCCAGACACCAGAAATGAATGATTTGGGCATTGCAGACATGGAGCTGAGGCACATCGGAGCTCACGTCCCTTAGGCACAGTGCATAGATGGTACCAGTGGGACCTGAGCTCTCCTGGCCAGCCTTCATCCAATATCTCCCCCTCTTCTTCCTGAGCTGTTTGTGCTCTCCCTTCGGCTCAGCTCTCTCTTGACCCTGTAGCTGTCTGGCTCTGAGCCACCCAAGCCCGGGCATCCTCTAGTTTGGACCTCCTAGCCTGGGATATGGGAGTTATTACATTCCTCTTAGGTTGCAAGGTGTGGACCTCTACTTTCTGGAAACAGGCCTATCCACGTCAGCATCCTTTGCACGTGATTGCCATGGAGAACACAACAGAAATGTTTTTGTGCCATTACACACAGCAAAAGTCTGAATCTAGCTGCAGCTGGAGTTGTTGATTAGCAAAAGTAACTTGATGTCTTGTTCAGCTGATCCACAGGGTAAGGCTCTGGGTGCCAGGCTGAGCTATGTGCGGGGACTGCTGGTGCTGATTCTAAACAGATATTTCCAAGGAAAAACACCACTGTTTCCAAAAGAAACAATATAAAATCCCAGTGGTCCTTGAGTTTGAAATAAACATTTAAATTTCTCCATAAGAAATGTTTGAAGGACAGGAGGATGCAGCACAGCACTGAAGCCAGGAGTCCCTCTGTACTGGGGAGCCAGCAAGGCGGACAGAACGAGACATCTGGTGCTGCAGAATCAGGCTCAACAGTCACAAAGTCACAATATCTCATATATTTTTGTTGCACATAATCACACCAAAGCAGTCAGCTCCTTTGGCACACTGTAGGTGAGTGCTGTTGTATGTGAGGCCAGTTTTCCATGGTATGTTATATATTCTTGCAGCCACTGATTCAGCTGAAAGGATGTTCCACCCTGGGGCTGGGCAATTACAAATTTAGCAGCTAGAATTGTATGTCCATAAATGTTTTTGTGGTAATTTTTCTCACTGCATCTGGGAAAAGCCCAAACAGGAAATCTCAGGTAGAAATGGGAAATGAAACCTCATAACTTGAGTCATCAGTCCTATGGTAAAGTTAGGAAAGGAGCTAGCCTTAGCACAGAGCAGCTTGTCTCTGGCAGGACTTCTAGAAATAGAAGCAGCAATTTCTTCTAGTTTCCTGGAAATCTTGCATTTGAGCTTGCTTTTAATTATCCTGCTGGAAAGTGAATAAAATCTGACCTACTTTTGCACAAGGGAGCCACTGGAATCAGACTCCTGAAGTGGGCTTTAGCATAGATGCTTCCTTGGTGCCCACTGAAGATGGATGTTTGATGCAATGATAACGAAAATGCCTCTGTGGAAGAATTTTAAAGAAGCAGATCCTGTAACTGGAGCTTCAAATAAAATTATCTGCCTTGTTTGGAGCTGAAGAGTCCATATTAATATTGAAAAGCAGTTGTGTTTTCTGTCTAGAGCTGGAGCTTGTCATAAACAATAAAAAAAATCATAACCCTGGTAACCAAACTGATGAGAACCACTGTGAAGTCAGACCCTGAAGTCAGCCCTCACAAACAGTTGCTTTGCTGGCCTTTCAAAAACAGCTCCTTACAAATGTGTGATTGGGCATTTGCCAGGCTGCTCCAGATACTTCCCCAGAGGTCCAGATGGTATCAGCAGACATGGAAAACAAAATATGTCATTCTTAAGTAAGATAACTGACGTTCTGCCTTGCTGTAAAATACTGTCATTGTGTTAGTGTTGCTTGGGTGCATGACCCAAAGGATTTGCAAACAGAGGGTGTTGTGCTAAGCAGGAGGGATGTGTGCAGGGCTGCATGTGTCCGTGGTGTCAAACCACAGTGCAAAGCACCAGGGTACCCAAGCAGTCCAGTCCAGCTGGAGGAGGTGAGAAGCACTGTCCAAACCATCACCATGACTTCCTTTAGCTTTAACAGCTAACCACGCAGCCACATAGCAAAGGGTGAGCCTTGGGGGAGTCCCTCAGAGCCCCTGCCTCAATCCCTCAGCAGGGTGATGCTGAGAGCTGTCCTACATACACCAGTGTCTGAAATTTGCTGCTTGCTTTGGGCGAGGAATTCCAGAGAAGGGAGTTTGGGAAAAGTTGCCATTCCGTTTCACAATGAAGACCAGATTGTCAGTAATTCCTACTGAAAGGAAATTCCACCGCATTTGGAAACTAATTTTGGAAAACAGAAATATTTCCATCTGTTTGGGGGTGGGAGGCAGTGTATGCCCCGCACAGCCCACTGTCCCCAGCACAGCTCTGAGCACCAGGAGTTCACCTGTAGGATGAGGGCTCCTGGCCAGCTGAGGACCACTCCGAGGGCCCTGGGAAACATGTGGAACACACAATCCAACAGCCCCAGAACAAGCTGTCACTGATTTGGGTGCATCTGCTTCACATTTTTGTTTGTATATCTCCTTTCACAGGCCACCACTGGTCATCACCCTCGTGCCCTGCTGCAGGCCCCAGGAATGCTTCAGGGGACAATGATAGTGCCATGGAATCTCACTGCCCACTGGCCTGCTGCACACTGCTGCTTGCAGAATGCTATTTCTGGCACCATCACCAGCCTAAAACCCAAACCAGAGAGCTACAGCTGGAGTCTGCCCAGTTCCCAGAAATTCCAGTGACTGATGAGACAGGGGATTTTTCTCACACACCCACACAGGAACTCAGAACACAAAAAGCTAAATACAAATGTAAAGCTATTGGTAGGGTTACTTAGGCCTGGATGCCTGGTGAAGCTGCTTTGACCTGAGATGTGAAATGATCTCTGGGTTCTTCTCAGGAGTTTGCTCGTGGCCTCACCCCAGCTGCTGGGGTCTAGTTTGACCCACCTTGGGGAGAACGGTCCATCTCTGAGCTAAAACGTGTCTGCCATGTTGAGAGGAGAACAACTTGTGGGGAAGGTGAGAAATCAGAGTTTCTCCACAGATTATTCTAATAAGACACTAGCTATTTTTAGCCCATATCATATGTTGGAAACACAACTAAAACCACTCACAGCAGCCAAGTTAAATACTGTAATAACCTTGAAAATAGGGTTAGTGAATTTAATGGCTAACAATAACATTACTAGCAATAACACTAAACCAGAGGCAATAACTGCCATGCTTCTTGGCACAAGCTGAATACCAGGAGAGTCAGGAAATAATCTGCAGCACTTGATGGAAGCCCACAACTATCTTATTCTGTTCAGCAGAAGCACTGTCATTAGCCACTGTGAGTGATGGCTGTCCGAAGCCGCTTGAATACACACTGTCAAATTGTAGAAACAAATTATATTTACAGCCGCTTCTATATTTATGAATATCACTGCAGTAAGTCTCATAAATTATCCAGCAAACCAGTGATTATGGCTAATGGGAAGGAGGCCAGTGGCTTAGTGCCCGGAGTAGCACAGGAATCCTGGGCTCCGTCTCAACTTGCTCTGGGACCAGGAAGGAGCAGCAGCGAGTCCTCCGAGTCCTCCACAGTCCCTCTGTGCTTTAACCCAGCAGAGAGCTGTGGACCTGTAACCATAACATACTGGTGAGCTCACTAGCAAAAGCTCTGGGGGGAAATAATCCCTTCTTATAGCACACCTCTGCTATAGCAGCCTAATCTGGCAGTCCTTCAATTACTTGAGTGTAGGTTTGGAAAGATCTGCATCAAACAGCTCCAAATCTACAAGTTTGATCCTATTTTATAGCCACAGAATTCCTGCCTGCTTTAAAACCTTCACGCTGTTCCCTGAGGAACAGCATCAAGCATTGTCCCCAAGTGCCCCCTGGCACTGGGGAGCCTTACTCCAGGCTCCCAGCACAGCCTGGGCAGGGAGCTCTGTCCCCAGGTTGGGTGCAGGCAGAGGTTGCTGGAGTGGCTTCTCTCTGGTTCACTATCTCCCACACCTAGAGCCAGTTCAAGTCCCAGTTCCCTGCAGGTATCCCTGCAGATCTGTGCAGTACTTGTCATCCTCAGTTATTTTGTCTTTGCCCTCCCTTATCCACTCTGCAACCCTTTATCTGCCTTCCCAGAGGTTAACAACTGGACCTCGTTCAAGCCACCAGCTGGAGATTCAGCTCCCAGACCAGCTGTGGGAGCCGCTTTATGTTGATAAATTCCCTAATTCTGCCTGGACCAAAGCAACATAGCGCACTTCTTTTCTGCACCTGTCCCTCCCAAGGGCTCTGTTGCTGGGGATGCAGAAAGCCCCTCGGGATGCACAGTTGGAAATGTCCACAGCAGTCAGATTTCAGGTTCCCATGCATCTGACTGGGGAAAGGACTGTCAGTTTGCATCACCTTCAGCACAACTGTCTGCAGAAAACTGAGATTTCAGTTTTGGAGGTTTTTTGGTTTGCTTTCCTTTTTTTGTCCATGCAAGTCACCCTCACTTATGCAGGGTACCGATCTTTTTCAGGGAGTATGAAAGTTTTGATCTCAGGGCTGTATGAGAGGTGCCTGCACAGCCAGCTGGCCTGCACTGCATTTTTCCATACATCCCTTAAAAATATATGCTAGCTAATCCAAGCAGCACAGCTGGAATGTGCCCCTCCCCATCCACAGCTTTTGTGTGCAGAGCTCACAGGGGTCTCTGACATGAAGGGATTTTCCCCACACACATCACCACGAGGACCAAGCAATTATGACAGCACTGGGAGAGTTAAAGACAAAATGTGTTTTGCTCATTCGGTTGTGGTCTGCCAGTACAGTGTCATTTCAGCATGTGCCCTGAGCACTGGAAGCAGGGATCCTGGGGACACCACCACTGCCCTACACACAACGAGGGACAATACCACTCAGCAACCAATATCTTTAACCCCTTATGTTTTTGGCTACTGTCACCCATTACGCCAGCATCAATTTCTCTCTTGCTGTGGAACACCTGCACAGCCCAGGTCTCTGGTTGCAATCTCACATCTGCTGGTGTCCCCTCCTTCCCACACAGTTCTGAAATCATCCTGGCTTTCCTTCCAGTGGTCCCAAAAGTAGTTTGCATTCTTTGCACTTCTAGAGACCACCCACTGCCAATGCAGATTCTCCTGGCACCAGAGACACAGGTGCCAAAGCCAAGGAGGGTGAAGCCAGACCGTGGGAGCCACGCCGTCAGAAATCACCCCCCTTGAATGAGACCATGGGAGCGTGCTGATGTGGAAGCTCAGCTTCTCCTGTTCCTCAATGCACCAAGCCCTGAGTATCTATGTTATCCCAAAATAGTAGCTCCAACCATGTGCATGGCCTTCTCGTGGGAAAGGGCAGGCATGCAGCACGCTGCGGGCTGATGGGGCAGGACAGAGGAGGCACTCGCTGCAGTATTTCCTTTCTCGTGATCACTTAGTTCATCTTTGATTACAAGAGACTTTTTTTTTTCTCCTTTACTTTAACCAGTCAGCATGAGAAAAACAGTGTGGCAGCACTTCAAACTGTCCAGCTAACTGTTCTCCTGAAAGCAATTGCTTCAGAGAAACAGCGCTGACTCTGAAAATGGATTCCACAACATGCAAATTCCAACCCTTTGAGCTGGAGAATGAATTTGATTCCAACAGAAACCGACTTGTAAGTGAATTTAATGATGCCCATGTGAGCTGTGTAAATATCATGTGTAAATAACACCTTAGCTATTTGGATGTTGGTGACTGCAGCAAACACACTGAGCAATTCTGCTTCCCCTGTAAACGCAACAAGTTGGCGGCTTTAAGGAACTTTTCAAAATCATTTTCTTGCTGTACACATGAAGAGAAATTCTACATCCACCTCTAAGCCTAACTTTGGTCATTTTATTGACACAAGGAGGAATTCTGGAAGTCTGAGTGAACTCTTTGGTTATCTTTGGTTACCCCCCATCGCTATACATTTGTTATGACTACAAGAGGCTGACCCACAATTCCACTGAAGGCATAATGGAAAGTTTTATGTGAAGGTTTAACTAGCACAGCCCACAACGAGTAGCAAGGCACAGCTCCTGCTGCACTTGCAGAGAGAAAACAGATAAGTAGGAAAAAGCCATGAGCTAAGTAAATGTGATAAATTTTCAGGAAGTAGGAACAAATAAATTGGGAGCTTAGCTATTTTGAAAGTAATTCCTATTTTTTCAGTGCATATTTATATTGGCTCCGTGTCCCTAACTTTCCAGTAAAAATTCTGTTCCTCACCATGTGACAACGTATTTTAACACACAGCCAAAAGCAATCCATATTCCAACTAAAGCAACATGGACGTGCACATTGCGTGTACAGAAAACCTCCGTGATGGCTGCCTGGAGAACAGGGAAACGTTTCAGATCACCACATCCAGGTGTGATTCGTACCTTAACCAGCTCTGGGACTAAGCCTGAAGGGAGCACCTATGTTCCACAACAAGGGCACAAAATGCCCCTGATGGCAGCTCTTGCATGTCTTCCTTTGGCCAACCACGACCACAGAAGGGTGAGCAGATGGGGAAGAATCAGACCCAGTGTGCTAGTTAACCCTGCTATTCAATGGGCATCAAGGCCTTTAGTTAGGGAAGATGTTCTCTGGAGGATTGCTGATTTCAGTATAATCACCCCAGACTGAACAGAGGTGATGGGAGGATGTGGCACTGGTTATTTGATCTTGGTTACCCACACAAGGCCATTTGAATGCTGGAAGTCCTGAAGAGCAGGAGGCCCTCCACCACTTTTGCCATGTTTCAGGAGCAAAGCTGATCCCTTCACTCTTTGATAAACCTTCAAAGCCTGTTAAAAAGCCTTACGGAGGGCTTTTGTCTTATTCTGCCCAAAGGTTTTCCTTCTTAGTAGAGAGGAATTACCACCTCAGACAGGGTAAGATCCCTTAGCAACGGGACTTTTTTTTCATTAATAATTAAACTACACCGGGATTTTCCCAACAGAATCTGATTGGTCAGAGTACGAATTTGCTTTTCTTGGCCAGAGTATGATTTTTCTTTTCTTTTTTCTTTTCTTTTTTTCTTTTTACATTCCTTAAGTAAAAGCCACAGTGTAGCTGCAGCACAGACCTGTCCTGACTGAAGCAGATGTTAAAAACGAGAGAACGCCGCAGAAAGCTTTAGTGATTTACATTCAAAAGCAAACTTCACCTATCTTGCAGTTATGCCCCAGGACTGCTTTCTTTTTTTTTTTTTTTTTTTTCCCCTGGGAATATCCAAGTTCCCATCTCTTCAAAAAAAAAAAAAAAGGCATTTGTTTTCAGTGACAGTACTTGGAACTGGAACACTACGTCCAATGCCAACTGAAAAATTGATATGCAGAGGGTGCACCCCAGTGCTCTCCAGTTCTTTGAATTCTCACCCCAGAGCCTGCACGCTTCTGCAGGAAATAATTGCATCAAACCTAGTGAATTTCTTTCAGATTTGACAGTGTAAGGGGGACCTCAGAGAGAAGCTGGAGATCTTTCCTATTTTAGGTGCTGTCTGAGCAGTGGAACAAAGCACAATTTAATATGCTTCCATGTCTGATTTCCCTGTTTTTCCACAAAAGTCTCCACCTGCTCCTGTCCTCCTGAGGACCTCACCATGCTACCAGCTCCACCGTCCACCCATCCCCACCTCTCCCTCCCCATATGCTACCTACCCCAATGGCCCATAAGCAGCATGGACAGGAGGGTGGCCAGTACCCCTGTGCTGGCTGCCTGCAGCACTTTGAGCAGTGTAGGGAACTGCTGAGCACTTTCTTCTATTTCTAATGGCAGGGAGGGCAATGTCATTCTAGATCTGTATCCACTACCTACAAACTGGATTTCATAAGATCTACGGGAAACTGGTCTGTAGATTTCAAAAGGGAAGGATATGGATATTTAGGCAATGTGAGAGCATTAGGATTTCTTACCATGGAAAAGGTTTAAAGGGGAGTGAAAGAATGATTTTAGTTACAATTACTACATTTAAAATGAAAAACCCATCAGAGGGAGGGGATCTCTGGTTCTTGTTTGGCTTATGAGCCCAGAGATGAGCCTCTCTTATGCAGCATTTAGGATCTTTTCTCCTTCTATCTATCGGGACACACAGCTGGAGTTACCAAGCACTAGGAATATCATTAACTCACATGTAAGTCGGAGCTGATCTTTTTGCTGCGAGCACTGTTACACAGGCAGTACACCCTTTCTCAGATCAAAGCCCACATACAAACAGCTCTGGTCAATGATTATCCCTTGCAAAAAGCCTGTGACATCATCCCTCCGGTCACCTGTTTACATCCCAAATGTTCTCAAGTTCTGCTATTTCAAGCTTAACTCTTCTGACCTTAGTCAACGATATTCAATCCAAGCCCTCCTTCCTATATCCTGCAAGGCAAACAACTTCAGGTCAGTTTTAGCAACCCGCACTATGTCATGCCTGTGGTCAATGACTAAATATGCCCACGCCCACGTCTCCTAAATTTGGATGTCTGTGATAGCAAACAACAGGGTCTGGCTGGGCAGTTCTGTTTCACTTAAGATGATTTGGGGCATTTTTGCTCTTGAACATTTTCTTTCACCTTCAGACTGTTGCCTGAATGAATTCTGACTGACTAGAAGGAATCAACAAAGCAGGATAAGCAAAACCATCGTGACTCCTACAGAATGCCTCTACAAGCAGATGAGTCTGATAACAACTCCACGAAACAGAAGATATCTGTCTCCAACAGAGCAAAGTACAAAAGCTTACAGACAGTACAAAACCAGGTCAGATTGTCATATTTCTTCTAAGTACTGCACAGACTCAGCAGTTTGAGGCTCAGAGACTTCCTGGGCTGGAGATGCTGTGTCTGGGTTTAATACCCCTGAACAACCCTTTCTACCAAGTATTTACTCAAACAGTTCTTGAGCCCCTACATATCCATAATGCCTTACAGAAATAAGCTCCTCAGCTTACATGTGAACTCTTTCTTTTTGATCCTGCTCTTTCCATTTCAGCCCTTGTTCACTCCCTCCATGACAAGTTGTGTGATGAGTCCCCAGGACAGCGAGTGACTGAGTGCCATTCAGGATGTAAGCACCTGGTCTTGTTTGGAAAAAGCTCTCTTAAATCCCCAGGAGATCCACTCAGTAGGTGACCAGTCTTTATTCCTGTACCCTCATACAATACAAATGTCACCTTTGCAAAGTTCCCTTTGGTGGATACCAATGTATGTAACAAAATGATTCCCTGCAGCTTTTCTGTATTTACAAGGGGTAAAGGATTACTCCTGTAAAAACAAACGTTCAATAGCAGCTCAGCTGCATCTTAATTCATATACTTTTCATCTCTTCTGAGACAGTGGTACAAAGCTTATCTGAGCTACTCCTCGCCACTTCACGCTGACATTGCACAGGTTGCAGAAAAAGGGTTATTCCTCAGCTTACTACCCTGCCCTCAGCTCTGCTGATGCATGTCATCCGTGCCTGCTTCTCCTCTTGCTGCTCTAGCCTATGCATGCCAAAGGTGATCTGCTGCTGCTCCAGGGATTAGACATGCTTGTGTGCTTTCACACGGGTAGGTAGCTCTGCACCACCACACCACTCTCACACTTCCCCTGCTCAGAAGAACCAGTCCAAGGAGCTGGTTTAAGCACAAGACTGCAAGTTATTGTACTGAACAGAGGAAGGGAAACTGCCCGGAAGCGAAGAGCATTGCAAGAGGCATTTCCCTGCACCCAGCACATTCTGAGCACTCTCAGCAGAGGGGCAGTGCTGGGGGTGGCTGGCAGCTCTCAGGCTTTCAAAGCTCTGACTTTATATACATTCATACATACATACATGCACACATATGTTCACAGTTCCTTCCCACTATACGCTTCTTCTGTTTCAACTGTTTTTGAGTCATGCTAGCAGTATGACTTCTCTTGATTTAAACAACACTGACTAATGCATCTTTAACACCTTCAGAAAAGAAAATACAGTTTTTAGAAAAGCCTGGCTGCTGGCTCGTGGCAGCTCCACCTCGTGCCTCCCAACAACAAACCAGTTCAGCTGACCCTTTGGTCTCTGTTTCCAACTTCTCACCCGCCCTGCCCCACGCAGCTGGGAGAGACCCCAGGCACAGTTGCTCTTAGGACACCACCACAACCCAGCAGACTGCTCTGCTTGCTTGTTTTTTTCTATTTGTCACTCTGCATTGAGTGATCCCATGAAGCAAAACATTTCTGTCATCTCAGAGAATCAAAATGTCCTGCGTCCAGAACAAAAATAGAGACCCAACAGAATCCATTAGCGTGTTACTAAATAAGACTTGCCTGACCTCTCTGGCCTGGAGCTGAGGTTCCCAGGAGGTCTGTTAATATTCTGTTTTCCCATTACATGCAATGCACTTGCTAGGATTCTTTGCACTCTGAGTACAAAGAGGGTGGAATGATGTCCATCATGGATGTCACCAAATTTAGGATAAAACATACACATTTACTTACATAACAAATTGAATGGGCTTGGTTCACAGATATATTTGATCCATGGCTCAGTTTGGGTGTGGGAGATACCAAAGTTGCTATGAACCCTTCTCCTATCCAGTAGCTGGATAGCTCTGGTACTAATCTGAGGGCCAAGTGTACATACCTCTAACAGACACTGGCTGGGAATAGCTCTGAACAAGACACATTGGCAATCGAAGAAGCAAAGGAGACAGCAGCAGCCAAGACTGGATGTCACGGGAGGCCAGGAGTGGATGTCACAAAATCCCTGTGCTGTTTGGAACTTTTTCATCCACAGGGATTCTTCAAAAGTTGGCCCATTAAATTTTCCAGCTGTCTTACAAATCCTGGTGAGAATCCTGTGGCCATGGCAAGCAACCACTCAGCAGCCACGACTTCATGCGACTTTCTAACTAAACACAAAATCCATTTTTCTGCAAATATCATGGAAGTTTTGGTATCTTACGCAGAGAAAAAAAACATGGACACCTGTCCCTGGTGCTTTCTTCTGCTTTCATGCTGATCTGCTGTCCTCACTGTAAAAGGAAGGTAGGTCAGCAGCCTGCACATCCTGGAAGCTGTGGTGAACCACTTTGCAAGTACTGTGCACATGCAGTATGACACAGAGCCCAGGACTCCAATAGACAGATTTTCTAACAATGGACTCCTAGTAATTTCTTTCAAGGAAAACATAAACAATACTTTTGTCCAACGGAGGGGGAAACTTTAATCTCCCCAAACTCATCAGCTTTTACAGGAGGCTATTTAAGGTGCTGATTCTGTAATAGCTAAGTTACTGGACAAATGAAGAACGTGGCATACACTGTAGCTTTGAGTAATTCGCATTCCTCAGGTGCTAAAAGCTTGAAATACTACCTCTGGGCATGAAATAGATCTGCCATCAAAGCCAGCATTCCTGACACTGCCTGTCCCACAGACTCCCACAGGAGAAAGTCTGCAGAGCTGAACCGGTCTGACCCCAGGAAGTCTTTTCCATATCTCTCATTCTTGCCTCGTTTTGCCTTGAATACTCAGGATCTGAGGAAAGGCCAATTTGATGATTGGCTGTCTCTATTTCCATACACATCCTTGGCCTTCCTTCTTTCAAGTAACACCACATTAAAGCTGGGATGTTAACCATGTGAGCGAGGGGGTGCAAGATGCTAACAAAGTTCTTCTGGAGACATTCACTCAGTCAACATTGTTTACACTTTTTTTTTTTTTAAGAGTTCCTGATTTCTTTGCTAATAACACAAGAAACTGACTTCAGATTGAAGCCAAGTGCAGACAGACAGCAGTATCCCTCCAAGGAATCCTAACTGTTGTGAACTAATCTGCAACTACTTTAGCAAAACGAAGTGCTGTAGAGATCTCCAATTAAAATCTTCATAACTTTGTGTGTCTGTTTTCTTCCTTTTCTTGGACCACTGACAGGAAAAGCATGAAGAAAATAAATCAAGCACGAAGAGTTGCACGGAGAGCTTTGGATGCAGCAGTCTCAAGCATTAGAAGTGAACCAAGGAAGAACCAACCCAGCAACTCCATCCTTCCTTTACTGTGGGATAACTACATTCTCTCTCCCTGCACGTTGATGAATTGGATAACACGAAATGCTCCTTCTCCGCGCGGCTGCCTCCTGTACACCCCGCACGACTTGTACTGTCCTAGATATGGTCAGGACAGTTTATTGGAGGAATTATTTATGAATTGACAGCCCAAACTGTGTGTCAGCAGAATGTGGTGAGGAAGGCTGCATTCTGACTGCGTTCTGAGCCTGTGTTCCACCTGGGTAAGAGCCGAAGCTGAGAGCCAGGCACAGGGAACTGAGGGATCAATTAATGCAGCCCTCCAGAGTGCTGGCTTGTGGCCATTCGCGTCCATCGGGATGTACATTCACTCCTTGATTTTATGGTTCTGAGTGTTATTAATATGAAAGAGCAGCGTGCTGGAGAGGTGATGTTGAAAATCAGGAGTTCAAAGACAGACTACAAGACCCCGGGCGCCCAGAGGAAAGCCTGCAAATCAATTTGTGGCGGGCAACCAAGAAGAGCCATTTTTCACCCGGCCTACACGACTAGAAACAGGCTCCCTCTGTCTGGACATAGGCGACTGCGAGGCAACGCCAAAACCCCACACGCACCTGCAACAACCAGACCCCCTCCAAGGCCGCCGCGGCCTAGCCGGGCGCCGGGAGGCGGTACCCGCTGCTGCCCGCCCCGCCCCGCCCCGCCCGGCACAGCTGCGCCGTGAGGCGGCGGTGCGGCCCCGGTAGGTGCGTGCGCGGCCGGGCCGCCTGCAGGCCGCGGTGGGGCCCGGAGCGGGACGCCCCGGGGTGCCCCTGTCCGCAGCGGCCCCGGGTGGGCGTCAGCGGGTGTCGGTGGGTCGGGTGTCGGAGCATCGCAGGCGGTGTGCGAGCGGATGTGTACGTGCCACAGAAGTGGGAGGGTTGGGACCGAGTCAGGAGGGGAAATACCCGATCTACAGAAAAGCCGTCTGGTTGGAAAATGGTTGCTCTTCTAAACAATTGCCGCGTTAGAGTCGAGGCTGTTGTGGCGTGAAAGGGAAAGCGTGTGGTCTGCTGGTTCGTATCTGTGTTTGACTCAGATTTTCGTGGCCTTTACAGTAAGCAGTGATTTCATAGCTTTCTGGAAGCATCTTGTTAGAGAAGAGGCTTTAGCTTTTGTTCCTGTGTTATATCATCCTGAGTCTTTTATCTCTCTCGCCAGGAGCAGGCTCCTTTTGTCACATACAGCATATGATCCAAAGCTGTGTGGGAAATTGTCCCCACTGCCGAGATCCTTTGTTGATATAGAGCCTGAAGGCTTTGTTCTGGAGTCCTAAAAACTATCTCACTATCATGGTGGACATTACATCAGCTATTTATCTTAACCTGCTTTTGCAGTTGTACCTCTGCAGATCGTCATCCATTAAGGCCTTGAGTCAGTGTTTTGTTTTCTTTCTTTAATTATTTGACTGTGTCTGGTACTACAATACAAAGCACAGACAAATATTCTCCCTGTAACCATACAGATTAATCCTGAATCCCTAAACGTAGGAAGTCTTTCCTCTGAAAACAGAAGAACGGCACTTTCTCACTTGCAGAGCTCATAGCACGTGTGATTTGACATCCCAGCTGAATCTCCTGGGGCAGCATCGTAGCTGTTACTGATGGCAAAGTGTGATTCTCTGCACCGGGTTTTGCTGGAGGGTTCAAGTTGTTTGTGCAGAGCTCGAATACTAAGACCTCTCTTTGAGCACTAGCTGGCCTGAAACCTGGAGGAAATTATCTGTCCCATCCCTCTGCCCACCTACCCATCAAAACCTCATAGGACTTCAGATATCACTCCTCTGTAGGACTGGGTGTTGGATCCTTTCTCTGGGTGTGAGCTGAGTGAGGACTTCTTAGGAGGAACCATGAGAACCCTCTGCTTCTGTGCTTGTGCAGGCAGCAACTCCAGGATTCTTCTGAGGGTAAATCTTTGTGCCTTTCCTCCTGCTCCTTAAGTTACTGTACTTCAATAGAAACTCTGAAGTGGAACTCTCTGGAAATTATTTGGATGTTTGAGGGTTTACGTCGCAGGCTTTCCTTTTTATCAGTGCATTAATGAAGGCTTTGGAGAGACATCTTTAGTCACTCAGTGAACTTTACAAATGATGGGTGTTTTCAGTGCCGTCATGCAAGTGGGAAGAAATTACTCATAGTTTTTGGATCATTAGCCAGATATTCCCAAAGGACATTTGCTACATATAATGTCCATGTATATGAGAAAACTGAACTGCAGATCAGTGTTCGTGGCCTCACTAAATGCTGCTTGATAATGGCTTGGTTAACTCTGGGGACATCCATTGCCAGGATTATACTTCACTTGTGTGCTTCCATTTCATGCAGCTTTGTCACACGAAAATGAGAATCAAATAAGGTGACTTGAGAGAGTCATCCAAAATTAAGTGTAATTTTGCTGATGGATTGTTTTTCTTTGTGATGTTTCATTGCTTTGTCTTCTTTGCTCTTTACAGAAGGATGACTGTTTTACTCCAGGAAGCTCGAGGTGTCCAGCAGGCAGTAGGAGCATAGACTGGAGCTGAAAGGACTCTGTGCAGGAAATGACATTGCCAGTCCTACAGAGCACTCAGTGAAGTGTGTGCAACCATTGTTTATTTTGCCATCCTTTGGAGGTATTAGTAGGACTGCAAATACTGTCAAGTCTCTCTCTGAAGGAGGTTGATGTAGTACTTGTGATTATAGTTATCAACCCCTGGCTGTACTCCTCCTTCAGGAAGGTTTGTCTGCCTCTTCTCACAGTGTTGTCCAGAGTGATGGCTGCAGCCCTCTGGTTCAGTGTGAGCAGCTCCTGACACAATAAGATGGTTCCCATCCTAAACACTCTGTGCAAAGATAGGAAAGAGTAAGCAGGCAGCCCTGGTGGTGAGTGAAGGTCACCTCTGGAGCGCTGCAGGGATGTGCTGAGCAACCTTTTGCAGTGACCTGGAAAAGGGGCAGGGTGCTGACTGCCACAATGTTTCCAGCTGGTTTAACATTATTTTAGGTGGTGAGGAGGAAGGGTGGCTGGTGAACTGCAAATACAAACTGATTCACACGGCCAGGGTAGCAGTCCTAATTTCACACATAAAATGAGTGAGCTTTTGGAGCGGTAGTGCCTAGTTCTGTGATGCTTTCTTAAAGCAAGCCATGCTTTACTGTGTCTTGAAAATACAAGTAGGGAGCACCAAACTGCATTTCTGAGAGGCAGGTTCAGAACTCCTTAAGGGAACTTGCAGCAATGTGTATTTCAGTGGGTGGTGGTAGTTGCAGTGTTCTTTGGATGATTTTGCATTGGTTCAGAGGACAACTGGATGAAGCTCGTGGTTACTAAGTATGTGGAACTGTGCCTGCTTCAAAGGTTTCTGGCCAGAGAAGTGGAGGATGCTTAGAGAAGCACTGTGTCAGTTCTGTTCTTTCCTTGGCTTCTGCTTTTGACCTGTGATGAGAGCAGGATTCAGGAAGAAATGTCCTTTGGTTTCACCTACTATGCCATTCATATATACCCATATAAAATCTATACAACTGGTAATTGAATGAGGAATTATTTCCCCAGAAGCAGCATTGTAGTCTTGCATACACTGCCTCATCTTATATATGTCAAGAACATTTGGCAGCTGCAGGTATCTGGACCTGACAGTAGATGCAAACTGCTGATGGAATTGCTTTGTCTCACTGAGTACACAAGGAAATACCATAGAAGGATTAAAGAAGTCTGTGTAGACTCAGTTGTCCCTTGTCTTCAGGGGGATCTGCTGCTGAGCTGTGTGTTTACACCAGTTTCAGTGTTTCTGATTCTGGCTTATAGGGGCCCTACACGATTACCTGAGAACAGCCAAGGAGGCCTGAAAGCTTCAGGCACTGTACAGAGCTGTTCAGCTCTTAATCTTCCTCTTCTGACTTCCCTGCTTCTCTGTGTATGTGTACACAGGGAAACTTGTGCCTGGTTTGGTTACAACAGGATTATTGAAAAGTGATTGAATCCAGAGGTGATTCTTATTTGGGGCACACAGTCTGGAGGCTGTGGGATTTTCTGCAGACCTGCATGTGAGGAGATGGTGTCTCTTACTTCCCAAATAAATGGGGCTTGGGTACTTGAAATGCATTGTCATCTACAGTGTGCTTTTTCATATGCAAGAAGGGTACGTACAGGTAACATCTTTTGTAGAAAAATCAGATAGGCTTTGAGATGTAGAGTTTTAAGTCTCATATCTTGGCATGAATGAGAACAAAGAGTAGACTGAGGCTTCTCTGGATTTCTGAGGCAGTATTGCATTCCCTTCAGTCTGTTTTTGTTTTTAAAGCAATTACATGTCAGGCTGTGAATTTCTCATGACTATAAGGCACTATCCTACTGCTGCTTCTAATGAGAGGTTAAGATGCTGAGGTCTGTGTAGGATCAGCCCCTAGCAATAAAATTACAAGTGCCCTTGGGCTGCCAGTGTAATGTCTGTGTAAGAGCACTTGCAGTAGGTGCCAGGCAGCTCAGATCTTGCTTCTGATGCTGCATTCCACAAAAGCACAAATTACTGAATGAGTTAATGCTCCACAGGAATTGGCCATGTTTTCAGCATGTCTAACAGTTCCAGTTAATGCTGTCAGAGAAGCCTGGAAGCAGTCTGCAGTGGGAAACATTCACTTGACTTGACTTTCTAGAAGTTAGCCTGATATGGAGAAGTGTCTCTTTTGTCCCTTCCTTCCTAAACTTTCTGCTATTTGCATTCTGCTTCCTAGACAGGGCTCACATTTGCAAAGGCTATCAGGCAGCGTAGTGTGAGGGAGGTAGGTGGCTTGGAGTGATGTTTTTAAGAGTTGCCACAAATAAAAGCTATAGCTGAGCAGAACACCTGGCATGGAGCTGGCAGTCCTATGGCAAGACTCTAACATCACTGAATTACTGCACTAAAGAATGCAGATGTTGCACTTTGCAGTCTCGGTGCTAATCCATGACCCCCTGCTTCCACATCAT
This sequence comes from Odontophorus gujanensis, assembly GCA_013399175.1. Taxonomy (NCBI): domain Eukaryota; kingdom Metazoa; phylum Chordata; class Aves; order Galliformes; family Odontophoridae; genus Odontophorus; species Odontophorus gujanensis. Next base: position 226,520 of record VXAB01009956.1, read on the forward strand.
GCTGTTAGCCAGCAGAGATTTCAGAGAGCTTTACAGAATGAGTAAGTTTGCTCCTGTTTGACAAACACAAGGACTGTGGCACAGGAAAAGACACCCTACTCTTTTGAAGCTCTCATAGTAAACTGGTGACAAAAATGAAGAACAATTTCAGGTTATGTAGTTGTCACAAATACACACTGTAGTTTGGAACACGTGTTCTTCACCTCGTTGGTAGGTGAGCTTAATTCAGCCTTACTTTGTGGTCTGAATACAAACATTTCTGCAGTGTGAAGTCTGACTGTAAATCAGGCATCTCCCAGCTCCAGTGTTCTGTGTCCTGTGGAGATTTGGATTCTTACCCATTACATCTCTGTTTAAAGTGAATGATGTCACTTCTGTGGATGTTTTGGACCAGGACAGTTTTAAACATGTTTTCATGTTCTCTCATCTGCTTAATAGATGATTTAAGCTCTCAGTAAAAAGGAGATGGTTCAGGTTTATCTTTGCCTTCAAAATTCTGGATTTCCCAACCTAACAGTTAGCAAACATATTTTTACTGCTACGTGGACCAGAGTTTATTTTTATCTTAAGCCCTTAAAAGATGAAAGCTCAAACTGCAGTATTCTGTTTGCATGTCAGTAGAGCCCAACATTTACCCAACCTGACATAAATCCAGCTGAATGTGTCACCTGCTCCTGTGGTTTGCCTGCACGTCTGATGGGTAATACCTCTCAGACCCGTTATGGAGGGCTGTTAAAAATAAGAATTTGTGAGAATGTAAAGGTTATTTTAAAACAGTTCATTTCCAAATATGTTTGCATCTGTTTCCTAGAACTATGCCAAGAAAAAGAAAGCTGTTAGCTTCGTTAAGCACCCTCCCAAGCGACCTTAGCACCCCTCCTGCTGATGCCTTGAAGAACCCAATCACCACTCCTCTTGGGAGCTCTTCTCCAAAAAGCAGCAAATATTTTGCAACAAAGAAATCTTCCCAGCTCCAAGCAGATTTTTTCAACCAGCCCTGTATTAGCCTGGCCAAATCCTTCCTGGGACAGGTAAGACTTGAACACCAACGTTACTGTACTGGAGCATGTACTAGCTAATAATTCAGTGTAAAAGAATGATCTTTTTTTTCTGTAATATGCCTTTGGGGCTTTGCTACTTTAGGAGTACTGTTCTCATTACTTTTCTTGTATAATTCTGGTTAAATTGAAGACTGGTAGTTAAATCTATTTTGGATGTTGTCACAGAGCTATCTTTTTAGGCTTAATTTACTGTCATTCTCCAGAATTAGTTTATTTTTTGTGGAGTTTCTCCTTTTTTTTTCTGGTTTACTGAAATGCACTTTGCTGTTTGTGCTTTGAGGGTTGTTTAAGGCCAATTATTTTCCTTTCAGGTACTCCTTTGTTTGTTTCTGGCTCCTGCTTTTCCCAGTGGAAAGTAACGCTGCGCAGCCAACACCATTTCCTTCTCTACCTTCATGTGATCATGTCATGATGCTAATAACATGGCAGGTCCTTGGCCTTTCTTGATTGATATCCACTGTCATATTTTATTCTTAGTGGGCAGTTCAGCAAGCTGCTTGGCACTTTCTTTTATGCTGCCTCGTATGCTTTAAAAGTTTGATCTACCTTCTTTTATTTTTGTTGTTCTGAATAACTTGGGATTACCAGTAGAGATGGGGAACTCTCCCACACTATTAACAGAAATGTGTGAGGCAGCACATCCCCTCCATCGAGGCCTCTGGGGCTCCACAGCCCTGCACTTAAACTCCATTCACTCTGAAACGTGCTCTTTCTACCTTCAGTTTCTGAGTTTTTAAGTCATTACCTGTTCATGAAAGGACCTTCTCCCTTCTGACTGAGGAATCTTTAGACTTTGCCAAAAGCCTTTAGAAATGGGAGTCAGGGAACTAAACTGTGTCTCCTGCTCAGTGAGTCCTTCAAAACGCTCTTCTCATTTCAGAGAGTTCCTACAGTGTAGTCCCTATAAAAATCTTGAGTCTGGGGCCTTCCAAACACCACTGCAAATGTGTTTTTAGTTTCACTGCTGTGATCTTACTTTCTATGAGTCTTTTATAATACTGTTATTACCTGTAAGGTGAAGAGACTCCCTGGGTTCTCATTGCTTTAGATACTTCAGGAATTTGTTCCAGTGCTTTCTTTTGGCCTGTGTTACTGTATCTAGCATTGGTTTTACTTCTGAAGAATATTGTCTTGCATGTAATTGACACCTTTGCTCTGCTCTGCTCCTGCTGGGTTTATTTTTGGTCTTTCTCAACCTCTCTCTTATACATCAAATGTATTTTCTCTCTTTATAGACATCCTGCTAGAAGTTTCCTGCTTTGACTTTTGGCTGTCTCTTTTAAGTTCTTCCTAACAAGCTTCCTTGCTTTATGTAGTTTCCCCTTTCTGCTGATAAGCAATACTGTAATAGATTATTTTTGGACATTAATGCTCGTGGAAGGACACTGAATTTCATGGTCATGATGCAAAGTAGTTTTTCAATGCTGAGTCTTTAGCAAAGAGTTTGGATCAGTTCGAGAGCTTTGCTTTCTCTCAGGAGGTCCCTGATTACTCACTCTGCAAAGTACTTTTTGGTGTCTAGAAAACACTGTCCATGTCCCCACCACTGTGAGATTTTCTTGCTCTGTATGAGGATACCTGAAGCTGTCCAGTACTGATGCATTTGTTGATGTCTCAATGACTCTAACACCCTCCTACATTCCTCTCTCTAGGCAGATAACACTTTAGCCCTAATTCTGTACTTCCCCTGTTTAGGCCCAGAATTGCAAACCAGGCAAATTCTACACCACTTGTATTTTCTTTAACTTCCATTCTCCAGTGACCTGATCCATGCTCTTGTTTTCATATTACTTTGTTGTTCCTGATTTTGGAGGTACCTGCTATCCCAGTACTGCTCTTTATATTTAACTCTTTTAACTGTAGATATTTTTTGTCTGAAGAGTCAGGGAGACATCTGCATACTCCTAAAACTGTCACCTTACCACTGCCTTTCATCATTCTGAAAGAGCACTTTGGCCATGTGCTTTTGGAGTACTCATGGGCACCGGTGCTTCTCTGAAATCAGTTTTTCACAAAAATGAAATCCTGATGTTTTCAGTTATTTGGGAAGTACTGCAGGGAAGGTGTGAGATGCAGGGATTGCAGTGACTGCATCCACGCTGCGTCAGGCCAACAACTGCAAGAGCAATCCAGGAAAAAAAACTGTTAGGAAGTAAGCTTTGTTTCTCAACAGCCATTTTTGAATGGCTGTAGTTTAGGTATGGAAGCATGGTGTAATTGAACTGATGAGTCCATCCTGCAGTATGCTATAAAGGCAGATTAAATTAAAAAAAATAGGTTTAGACATCAGGGCAAACCACAGATAGCTTTGTGTGGAGTTTACTGATTGCTTCGTTTTCTTCAGGAGAATCTTTTCAGAGTTGTGGCTGTTGTTTTGTTTTTTTTCCCCCATCTACTGGGTTTTATTTAAGGAGCTGGCAGCAACACAGAGCTCTGCAGTAACTAAGACTTGCTGTTTCTGCCTGAGGCCAATTACCAGTTCCCTACACTGGAGAAAACAGAAACAGCACTGATACTTCAGATATGGTTACCTCTATAGTTAGGTGCTAGGACCCTTTTGAAACACCTCACGGGGGAGAGGCTATCCAATCAGTGTAGTTATTTAATGCTGCTGTCACCTTTCTCCTGATGGAACAAATATGTGTTCATGGTGCTTTGTATCAGTGGTGCTTTTTTGCTTTAAACTACTTTCTCTCCTGGTGGTTTGGGGTGAGAATGGAGAAGATAACCACAGAAGCAGTTCCATGGGCTGTGGAGATTTGTTGTACATATGGCCATGAATTTATTCTGTATGAAGCAGACCCAGGCATTTTGCTGGGTGAAAAATAGGTAGAAACTCCTTGTACTGAGATGTGGTCCAGACAGTAGAAAGTGGAGAAGTTCATGCTAGCTTACAGACTGGATTCAGAGAGTGAAAGAGTGGGCAGTGCCACGAGGGCCCTTTTTCTGACTTCCTTGCTTGGGGAAGCCTTGTGCTCCAGTTACTTTGCACTGGGGGGTTCCTAACTGATGCACTCTGTCCTCTGTTTCAGATTCTAGTTCGCAGACTTCCCGATGGCAGGGAACTCTGGGGGAGGATAGTTGAAACAGAAGCTTATCTGGGTGGGGAAGATGAAGCTTCCCACTCAAAAGGAGGGAAGCAAACTGAACGGAACGCAGCCATGTTCATGAAACCCGGAACTCTGTACGTGTATCAGATCTATGGGATTTATTTCTGTGTGAACGTTTCCAGCCAAGGTAAGCTGGGGCAGAAGGACATTCAGTGCCTATGTGTTAGCTTCAAGCACTGTGAGCCAATCTGTGGCTATGTGACCAGGTGGGATTGTGGTCCCAGCTGCAAGTTCCAGGAGATGTTCAGATGCAAAAGTAAAGATCAAGGACTGGAAGGGAATCTTTTCAGGACAGTGCTTTCAGTTTGGATGACCTGAGCTGCTGCCCTATCCACTGGATTTGGTGCACTTTGTTCCTTTGGAGTGGTGATGTAGAAAGAAACTTGCAGTCTAGTGAAAGTCTAAATCTTGGTGTCTGCTGTCATGAGAAGATCTTCTGTTTCCCACCTTTATCCTCAGAAACTGAATGCCAAGGGAAACAGAAGGGTCAGAGGGGTCTGAGCTTTAACATCCGAGTCACTACAGGAGCATTTCAGCTGCTTTGCTGTATCTTAAAGAAAAACAAACTCAAAAGGAAGATGCCAAAAGCAGGCTGTGACAGGATCTGTAATCCTCCTTTATTGCTGTCACGATAGTAAAACCAATTCCTAATCAAATGATTCTCCTTCTAACAAGCAGGTGTTGCTTTCTCTACAGATGATAACTTTTGCCTTAGAAAAATGTTTTTGGTTAATTAGATACTTTGAAATGGCAGTATGTGTTTCTTAGATCAGCACTTAGTTTGAAAAATCTCAAGTGATTTCCAAGATACAGCATGCTGTATATTCCACAGCGGAAAGAAGTGTTGGAACAGTGACCATTAACCCTCTGCTTTTGGCCTGTGGAAGGCAGTCAAGCAGAAAAACAGTGCCAGGTAATACTGTGGGGGAAGAGCCTGTCTTCCTAAGTGGAAGTCTGGAGTCTGATGGATGAACACATGTGAACTGCATTACCAAATCTGTTCAGATAACGAGAACAGAATGGTTCTTTGTTCAGAATGGGGCTCTTAACTGGGAATAATAAGGTTTGTTTTGTTTTGTTTTTTTAAAAATGTCTAACCTTTGAATTCTGAAAAGATTTGCTTGAAATTTATACTCTTGGAAAAGTTCCCTTCTGTACCTGTGTGTAGCTTTGTCCTGAAGCAGTTGAGGAGCTCACTGCTTTGATGGAATTCGTTTTCTTGTCAAGTTGTTGTTGGCCAAGTTTACTCAGCTCTAGTTTTGTGTTCGTAAAACCATGGGGAGCTGAAGGGTGGTCTCAGGTATTTCCTGTTACAGAGGAAGGGGGAATCTTTGTGTGCATCACTGAGATAAAGCTGAGTCCTGTGGGATTTTACTGGAAGAGGCCTTCCTGTTGCTGTGTCGAGTACTGCTGCTGCCTGGAGCTGTGTGGTGTATCTACACTGTTCTTAGGAGAAATCCTAAAGGACAGCAAAATATAACCAGTGTCTGTCAGTGCACATGAGTCCTGCAGCACATCTTGGCACCAGCAGCAGAATCATCTCAGTATACACAGCCTTCCCAAGAGCTGAGAGGCACACTGGGCTTCCCTCACTTCAGGAAGACAGCAATTGCTGGTCAAGCTTCTCTATGACTCTGCTGTGGTTTGTTTCTCGGGAGTTTGCCAATGTGAGTGCTTTGCTTCCAGAGCTGAAGCAATCTCTTGTAAAATGGGGATCCCGGGGATTCTGTACCCGGGCGCGGGGTCACGCAGCGGGGATCCCAGAGCGGGGCTTTGAAGGAGGTGTTTTGGGAGCAGTGAGTCAGATGGGTGGAGAGAGGAGAAAATCGCCTTCTCTCCAGCGGCCAAGAGCTGTTTCTGAGAGTGAGAGCTGGAGTGAGTCCAGAGAAGGAGAAGCGAGCAGCGCAGTGCGGGTGTGGGACTTCCTTATGGTCCTTATGGCTGCCCAGGGACAGCACAGGGCTCTTCTGTGTGGTCAGATCCCAGCTTTTAGCTCTGAATCTGCTCCTTACATGGAGTGACTCTGTGGAAATAAGCAGTGTTTCTGGGCTGGAGCACAGCGCTGCTGGCAGTGTCTGTCAGGCAGCTGCTGAAGGAGGTAGCCCTGGGAGTGAGCTGGGATGGCTGCAGTGCTCTGGCAGGCAGGAGGTGAGCCAGAAGGGTGCAGCTACTGCTTAATAGTTAACATAAAACTGATGTGCAGGCACACACAGGAGGTCCTGGATGTCCACCCGTGGAGGAGTGGGCAGAGGAGGCAGTAGCTCACTGTGGCATCCCTGAGCTCCTCTCCTCCCCTGATGGCCATGCTCTCACTGCCATCTGTGCTGCATGTAGCTAGAAAGAGTTGGAAAGCTTGCTACTGGAAATGCTCCCAGAGCAGCTGGAGTGAAACACGAGGTACCCTGCCATGCTGCACGGGGGTCTGGAGTGCTGCAGCTGCTTCAGCACGTGCCTTTGTTCACCTCAGCTCACAGGGACACACCTGAGTTCAAGAGCCCACAGTTTCCACTTGCGTTTGTGACAGATGAGAGCAAGAAGTGTCATCAGCCACTCTTCAAGGTCTCAGTTGCTGGTGAGCAGGAGCATCTGAATGTGAAGGATGTTTCTGTGCACACGGATGGAAAGCACAATGAGGACGTGGAGGATGTTCTTAAGAGTCTGAAATGACCTTTGAGCTCTAAATCACTGGAGCAGCTTTTGGCTGCCAGATTAGCTTCGTTCCCTTCCTTAGCAAAGGGAGTGTCTGCAACAGATTGCAGACAGCTGTTGGGAGTGAGCGTGTTTGCTTCACCGAGCTGTGCAGAGGGCAGCTCTGCAGCACAAGGCAGCAGGCACACCTCGCAGAAGCAAGAAATGAGGCTCCCAGTGTGTGAGCTGAGAGCAGCTCGCTGTGGCACTCGTACAGAATAGGAGTGGGATTCTATTTAGGGAAGCTGCAGGTCCCTGGGGATCTGCTGGGCTACGAGGGCCTTTGCCAGGCTTGAGCACTGCTCCAGATGTTGGAGGCTGGAGAGGGAAAGGAAGTCCTTGTGGTGCAGCATCCCCAGCACTGAGGCGGAGGGAGGAATGTCGTGGGCGGCCCCGCACAAGAGGCACTGTGTGGGGCAGCACACAGGCTGCATTGCCAGGCCCTCACCTCACCCACTCGGGGTCAGAAGACCTTCCCCGCTCTCTGATGGAAAATATCAGGGAAGTATTTCTGTCCCTCTCAGGATGGAAATCCTCCTTGCAGGGGATTGTCTCTGCTCAGAGCTGTGTTTGCTTCGCCCTCACCGAAATGAGGGGGAGCAGCCAGTCCCAGTGGCTGTGGGGAGCAGGAGGTTCCTAAGGCTCCTTCCTGGCAGGGCAGTGAATCACACTGGAGAAGAAAATGGTCAGTTTTCTTCACTTCTCATCACAGAAAAGGCCATCTCTGCTGCGGTGACGCTCCCAGGGCTGTGCATCCCCTGCTACCCCAGCACCCATCTCAGAGAGCTTCCCTGGCACGAGGATGCTGACCTCACTCCTCTGATCACCCAAGGCCGTGTTTGTCACACCTGCACCTCAGTCTGGTGCCTGGATCAGTAATGCTTCCACCCAGGGCTCCTTCAGAGCGGCCTGGCTGCTCCCCAGCCTGCAGCTGCACTCCAGAGCCCCTCCTCCAGCCCAGCACTGCCTCAATTCTGTTGGCAGCATCTGGGCTTTCTTTCTCCTCTCACTTGCTGGCTGGAGACCTTATCATCAGAGTTTATTATAAATCCACTGGGTTTGGGAGCAGCTTTAGATAGTTATGCCAAAACCAAACCATATGTGTATTTATTCCTGAACATTGTGGTGACATAAGAAAAACCTCTTGCCCTCTGGCAAGCCTTGGAGCTGCAGCTTGGCCTGGGAACATCAGGAAGTGGGGCTGGGTGAGGGCAGATGAACCAAGGACACAGAGCTGCGGGATGCTGGACATTCAGCATGGGGAATGGAACTGAAGTGCTTCTGCTGAGATGTTCCATATGAACAAGCCTGTACTAACACGTCTCTTTTTTCTGCACAGGGGAAGGGGCTGCAGTCTTACTTCGCTCTTTGGAGCCTCTGCAGGGTTTGGATGTGATGAGGGAGCTGCGCAGCGCTTCAAGGAAAGGACCCACAAAGCCACTGAAGGACTGGCAGCTGTGTAACGGGCCCTCCAAGCTCTGCCAAGCATTTGGGATTGATAAGGCTTTTGACCAAAGGGATCTGACTCAGGATGAGGCCATCTGGATGGTTCCTGGACCGGAGCTGCCAGGGGAGCACGACGTGGTAGCCACAACCAGGATCGGTGTTGGGAACAGAGGAGAATGGTCACAGAAACCTCTCAGGTTTTATTTACGGGGAAACAAATTTGTGAGTGTTGTAGACAAGAAAATAGAGCGAGAGATGGCAGCAGTAGAACCCACCTCTTGCAGCTGATGAGTCGTGCAAGTGTGCCACCAACTGGGACTTGAGTTGCACTCTGTATGAGTGCATCCAGCCATGTTGGGGCAGCAGGAAGGGCAGCTCAGAGATTTTTAACAATAAATGTACTTTGTCACAGTGAATGCAGCAAGGTGGCATTTCATTCCTGGGGCAGACTGGCATGAATCTCCCAGCCAGAACCGAAGCTGGATTTGAGCACTGAAGGCCACTTTCTCCCTTGTGAATGGATCCAGGCTTCGGTAAGCTAGATGACTCATGAAAGCTCACAGCTTTGACCCTTTCTGCTGGCACACTTGGCATTCTTCAGTGGAATGTCACAAGAGTGGGTGGCAGCAGGGCTGACAGAATGGAGAGAGCTGGGTCTGATCTGTCTGGGGATGAGGAGGAGAAAGAAGAATCCTACTGCTGACTATATCTGCTTAGTGGGAGGGTGCAGACAAGGCAGAGCTGGAGTTTTGTCAGAGGTACACAGGGACAGGATGAGATGTAATGGGCACAAGCTAGAAAACAGGAAATTCTCATTAGCTATATGGAAAACTTTCACCATGAGGGTGGTCAGACACTGGAACTGGGAGCAATCAGACCTCCACTGACAAGCTCCTCAGTGACGTGGTGTAACACATTTTCTCTGAGTAGAATTGGGACAGAAGACCTCCAGAGACCCTGTCCAACCTCCACCATTCTATAAAATCCACTGTTTTGTTTATTTTTCCAGCTGCTTTTGAGGCCAGTTCAAAGCTTACAAGTGTGGGAGCCTGAACACAGACAAAGCACCAATGCTGAGATCTCTGCCTCACAGCTTTTTCTGCAGAGCTGCAGCCTGCTGTGAAGTACAGCAGGGGAAGGAATGGATTCAGGTGAGAATCCATAGAATTGCAGCTGTGCTGGCAGTCTGCCTTGCACATGTGGCACCAAGCCCTGCAGGTAGGCTGAACAGTTGCTTGGATCTCAGGGTGTTATGGCCATCAGTGTTAGCAGCCTGTGTGCCACAGGTTAGCTGCACACTTCTCCACAGACAGGTGCACCCTGCCTGGCCTGTGCTGTGCTGCACCAAGCTAAATCTTGCATAAATAATCCACTGCCAGACTGGTGGTACCACACAGTGCCCTGAGCTGCCCCTGGACAGGCTCTGTCCTTTCACAGCTGTCCTGTCCCCTCCCCTTTAGTTCAGTTGCTGGGGGCAGTAAGTTGCACAACGCTCACATTTTCACCCTGAGTTGTGTGGGCAGTGAAGCCACACTCATGGTCCTACAGCTCTGGGAAAAAGCTCCAGCTTGGGTGTGTGCAGAATAAGGGAAAGTCTGAGTGAGGAACCTGACTGTCTTTACACACCACACACCCCTGGAAGCCACCACAATGGAGGCAAAGATCTCCTCACCTCTCCTTGGGTACAGAGCTGTGCGAACGCCCTGGGTTCTTGCTTGGTCTCTCCTTCCTGGACAGAAGAAGCTCTTGAGCAGCAATTGCTAGAGCAGCTGCTTTGGCCACGCAGTGTGGGGCCAGCCCTGCTGCACCACCATAGCTGGCTTAAGTTCGTGATGCAGCCAAAAAGAAAGGGGGTTGTCCTTGCTGCTGCTTCTTGTAGGCTTGGCATAGCTGAATGAGGATTGCTGGATCAGGACGTGGAGCCACGTACATCCCTGCACCTTGTTTTTTCACCTGGACAGCTCCAACCCAGGCCAGCTCCATAGCCTGCTTCCCAGCAGCCATACAGGGAGGGGGAACAGAGCAACAAGTCCTGGGGGGGCAAGCATGACTGCTGTTAGCCTGCAGCTCTGGAGAACTGATACAGCCCTGCTCCTTCAGTATGGCCAAACAGGGTCAGTCCTGCTCAGCCACCCAAATTGCCCCCACCACGGTCAAACACAGACCTGCAAACCTGCCAACAACTGTCTGGTGACTGCAGTGCCCCCCACAGACACTTTGTAATAAAGATTCTGGGGAGAGGAAAGCTGTTAATAAGGCAAGCAAGTCATTTTTGTTCACAAAACTGTTTACTTGTGATACTTTGCATTCCTATTTACGTCCCCACTCCTTCCAGGTAACAACAGTTGGACAGAATTCCTCAGTACCCAGAACTGTTTCCCTAAAAGCCAGGCCAACTTCACTCTGCCCTTGAGCAGAGGGCCCAGCAGGAGGACGGTGGGGACAGGCACCCACTGACAAGCAGTGGTGGAGAGCATCACATCAGTAACACTCCAGCCAAAATCATGGACTGCTCTTACCCACCTCAAAAGCCCCAGTGAAGGAGCAGCACCAGGGAAGGTCTGCAAGACAACAGCTCCTGTGCTGCAAGTCTGGCACAGCAAGAATCCCAGCTGGGAAGCAGCACGCTGCCCCTCACACAGACCTCAGCTGTCACACATGTTTTAGCTGCCCAGAGGCACGCCAGCAGAGAGCCCACAGTGCTCCGTGTGCTGAGAAGGCATGCACTCACCTCTCACTTCTGAGGCATCTTGTAGAATATCAAGAGCGTGGCAGGTTTTGGCCCGCAGTCATTTTAAGAGGGACTGAAAAACTGAAATCACCGGGTCCTCGTGGCTGGTGACCACCAGCACGCTGCGGAACTTGTCAAACAGCATCAGCAGCTGCGAGCGACGCATGTTCTCGTTGTACATGATCTCCTCCAGGTGGTGTCGGCCTCGGAAGTAGTGAAGCAGCCTGCAGGAAGGAGAGCAAGGAAGGCGTGGGCCAAAAGGCACTGCGTGCAGCGGGAGCCCGTACTGTCACCCTCGAGCTCCTCTCCAACTGGACACAAACCAGGGAAGTGTCCTTTATTTGCATGGAAAATGAAACAAATGAAATCTGCTCTCACCTCAGGCACAGAGGTCCTCTGGAAAAGCAGCACAGGGACCATTACCCACCAAATTCCCATCACACTCACTTGGCTTCAGAGCACCACTCTGGATGGATGCCCTGCTCCCGTGCTGCCCTGATTGGTAACAAGGAAATGCAACCCTGGGGTCTTGCAAAGGTCTGCCCTGCACCACGAGGTCTCCCATCCTGCTGCGTCTCCTGACACTGTCAGTAGTTTAACTCTTGCTTTCAGAATTAAAAGGATGATGCTTTTGCCCAAGTGGCTTAGTAATGGCAGGTAAGCACTGAGGTTGGATCAGCCCAGGGTGGGGGGGGGAGGCTGCAGCAGGGAGATGGACGTTTCAGGCACAGGCACCTCACAGAAGCTCTGGGAGTAACAAAATCCCAAAAGAGCCCTAGAGCCTGACTCTAGGTCTGAGCCATGATGACTACTGAAATCCACCAGTGCTCTCTGGAGGAGCTTCTGCTCATGTTTCCATACCCACCTGCAGCTCAGGGACGTGCTGGCCTGCTGCTTTATGCCAGCTGACAGAACAGGTCTCCCAGTGGGTATCTGAGTTAGGTAAATGGGCTTCCTTCCCTCAGTGGTTCGTACCCAGTGCACAGAGGAGCGGCTATTTGGGAAACTGAGGGTCTGTGTGTGCTGAAAACACCATTCCCTGAAGGACCAGTGGTAATTTTTGAAGACCCCTGTTGGTCTGGGGGCTTTTCATGCTCATGTTTTAGCTGCCCAGGGGATTAGCACTGGTTATCTCCAAAAACACCGACCTACCACTTCTATCAGACTCCTCCCCCACCAGGACCACCTTGTAGGTTTCTCCCTTTTGGCCCAGATGTGTTAGCTCTGATCTTCCAACAAGCACTGGGCATTGTGTACCTGCCCCTGGCCTAAGTTCCTCCTGCCCTACTTTCTATCACTGCGCAATGAGTGACTTTAAAGGAGATGTTCAAAAGCACCACAGAGCTCCCCCTGCTCTACGAAGCTGCTCAGGTGCCTTCCCCTGGCACAGCCATCTGTGCAAATGATCATGACCTGGCTTTCAGTGGTAACACAGACCACAGAGGAGTTTTCCAATAAGTACATCCTCCCTGCATTCAGAAGGAGTCTGGATTTGTAGCGGGTGAAGATGAAATAGTTTCCATTCCAATAAAAGCTAGAGAGGATATTAAAGAATATCACAAAAATGCTGCTGGAAGACACCCCAGAGCCCGGCCCAGGCTCCTGCTCCAGCCGGACTGCTTCCAGCACTGGAGAACTCCTCCAGCCTTTTTTTCACCTCGTTGGGCAGTGAACACTTATGGGACCCAAACGATGACAGTTCTTCGGGCAGCGATTGGATGTGGGTCCTTCTGAAGCTGCACAAATGTATCTGCTGACAGGTGGGTGCCTACAGATCACGATGCAGTGGTGGAAGATTATTTCTTTCCATTGCTCAGTGCTGTTCTTCCCTCTCAGAGTTACAAAAGCTGCCCCATGACCAGCAGTACAGTGGTAGAGCAGTTCCCTGGACTACTTCACACCAAAAAAAAAACCAACAAAAGTGACTATTTCACCTTAAATCATTCAAATAAAATTAACTTATGTCTGGCAAGATCTCCCTTCCACCAGCACTGCTTGAAGATGGAGCACAACTGTCCACAGCTTGATGCCACCTCTGAATGTTTCTCCATGGAGTAAAGGACCCCTGTTTCTCAATGTAAGAGCAATAAGGAAAATCCTGAGTGTGGCTCAGTGCCCGTGGCTTGGGAGAGAAGCCATGAGTGAGGCCTCCACCTGTCTACAAAAGCACTGGTTGACATGCAGTGAGGAACACTTTGTGCACATAACTGAAGATCTGGTTCAGAAAAAACTTGTGGCTTTCTCAAGTTGATTCTGGAAGGATGTGCCCCCCTCCTCCAGCAGCAGCAATGGAAACAACTTGGCTTTGAATTCAGTGCTGTGAGGGTTAATGCAGCCAATGCTGGAGCCAAGCTCCCATATTCCTCATTTCCCCCTTAAGGTTTCTGCTTGCAAACACTGCTGTGCATAGCAATGGATCGACACAAGTCCCTTCTGTGCCATCTGTTTAATGAATACCAGGAGTTCAGAGGCACAGGCACGCAAAAATGTATCAGGCTGAACTTTACTGCCATGCTGAAAATAGACCATCCCTTTGTACACACAAAACTAAACTTGAAAGGTCAGTTACAGTATATTTAGTGCACTAACTATGCATTTATAGCAGGAATTTGTTCTGGGAGGCAGCTGATCCAGCACAGCTATTTGCTGTAGCACAGCCCTCATTAGGTGCTGCTCCTGAAGATGAGGCAGAAAGCAGAGCTGATGCAGTAACCTTTGCTGGGGTAATGAGGAGGATCAGCTCATTGACTGCAGCAGCTTCTCTGCAATTATTTACACTCTCATCAAGAGCCACAGCTTTACCCATTCACCTCAGATGGTTCACAGCACAACACCAGAGAAAATACATACACAACTGCCAAGTTACACTGCCTCATAAAGTCACCAGAAACTGAGAGCACCTTGCATTAGCATTTCTATTTTTATGCTCTAGCATCCTACCCGCAGGGCTGCTTTGTTTATTCTGCCTTCTCTCTTCCTCACTGTTGACTTAAGAGTATGTTACAGTCGTCAATTCAACCTGCAGTGGAATGGAAATTGAGGCTGCAGATGCCCAGGATGGCTCTGCTAGAGAACTGGGTGCACGGGCAATCTGCAAAGCAAACACCATTAGAGCAGCTGCCTGCTCACTGCAGCCAATTTGCAGTGAAAAGAAACTGAAGTCATTTTTGGCACCTGCAATTCAAAAGCTTTCACACTGCTGTTTCACCCAGATGAAGAGGTGACAGGGAAGCAATCATGAGAGCCCTTCCTCTCTCCAGGAAGATTAACAATCTGCATTGCCATTGGACTGGCCTGATGTCCCCCACAGAGTTTATTTAAAGCTGCACCTGTTATGATTCTGTTTCTACTTCTCTTTTTCACAGGTTTTTGTAACCACTTCTCTGGTAATGAAGAACATCTGAAAGTTCTCAACTGGTCCAAGTGATGCCACTCAAGCAGAGAATATCCTCTGGATGCTCCTACCCAGCAGCACCACAGAGCTCTGCACGAATACCTGAACTGAGCTGCAAAGCAGGAGGAGCAGGCTGCAGGGGATGACCACCCACACTCAAAGTACAGGAAAAGTTGCAGATCTCCCCCCTGGTTGTTTTCTGCTCTGTGAGTATGCCATGAAAGCAGCGTTCCAGTGATGCCAGTGTTTTGAAACACTTAGGAAAGAAGAGATTCCCCCTCCTTTTCCCAGCTGTCAGGAGTCAGTCTGCTTTTCACAACGTGCAGAGCTGCATCTCGCTCACTTTTAGTAGTGTTGGAATGCGTTGCTACACACAACATGACTTTAACCTGCAGAGCTAACTAACCCACTCACACGAGCAGCTTATCTCAGCTAAACAGGCCTGGAAAACTTTGGAGGCTGTTCTGTGGAAAGATTTGGGCCGACTTCATCCCTGATGCTTTTTTCCTTTGTCTCCTATTTGTATGTAGTTTGTAAACCTTAAAATAAATAACAGCTGTCTTGGAAATACTAACAGACACAAAATGACAGCACCAGCATGACTAGGTCTTTGCTCTGGATGCTTAGAATTATGTTTTCAAGTGAGGTAGTAATGTCTACCACGTGTGGACTCATCAGAACTGGAAGGCAAAAAGCGAAGGCTCTGCTGTCCAACCAAATGTCCTAATGCTCCTTTCACCATCCAGAACTCTGTTAACAAGTCTTCCAAAATCCCTAGCTAATGATATTTGATAAGAGCCCACACCTATCCATAACAGCAAAGATAGGAAAAAAAGGTCACACTCTCTGCACTCCTACCTTGCAAACATGCGAAGATCTTCTGGGTTCTGGGCAGCAGGGACATTGAGGATAGCTTCCCGCTCGTGTTCCAACAGGCTTGCCAGGAGATTCTCTGTCATCCTCTTATTCAGGGGTGAGTCCCCGCCAGGTATCAACTCAGCACTGGAATTATCCATGCTGGGACTTGTCAGAGTCATGTCATCACTACTAGCTATCAGGGGAAGAGAAGAGAAACAGAATTTTTATATTGCTCAGCATAATGAAGTAAAGATTATCATTTTGGGTCTTGCCAAGCAGTCCCCTCAGATTTGTAGAACAAAGAAAGTGGCTCTGAAAACACTACGTGTAACCACAATTTGTGATATGACAATGTAGGGATTTTCTCAATGGGAAAGTGAAGTATTTCAACAACACCATCAATTTATGTGGAAAACTGCACTTCTGGAGACTATAAACAGTCCATAAAGTATTTGAAAAGAAAATTCCCAGCCAGCGCTGCTGGAACACCATGAAGTGGTAACACAAAAAGCCTAACAACACAGAAGATGGAAGCATGCAGAAAGCAAGGCCAAGAAGCAATATCCTCTTGTGAGTGAGCCAAAACAAGCAGATCGCAGACTTATCAGACTCATGTTCCAGGATTGCTGCCCTAATTCACGAGCTGCATAAAGCTGCAGGTTGCACAGAGAATCTCTCCCACTGTCTCAGTGCTGTTTGGCATTCCGAGGACACTGCTCATAACAGCACAGGCAGGCACACCCCAGGATTTCAGCATTATTTCTCATCTGTCCTCTTGAAAATATGCTTTCCTAGAATCACCCTGACCAACAGCACTGAGGAGATTAAAGAGGCCAGGGAAAGAGAAATTAGCCATTGGTGAGACTGACAGCCCTGAGCTTCCTTAAGGCAGCTCTTTATAGCAAATTCTCACCATGCTATTCCTCTCCTGCTAACCAGAATCCATGCAGCAACAGCAGCGCAGGCAGAGGACCACTGCAGCTACTCCTTAGTGCAGCAGGGAAGTAGGAAGTTCTCTGGCAGAAAAGCCCTGAAGCGTCCCTGATAAATACTAATATTTTTGACATGACCAAATGAGATCTTAGCAAATTACGACCAACTACTTGAAGCATTTCAAACATCCACCAACACCCAGCTCTGCGTTGAACAAGGGCTGGTCATCGTTAGCAAGCAGCCCAGCAAAGACAAGTTATCTTACTGCTAAGACCTGTCACCTTCAGCACTGCTAAGAGAAGGGCTAGAAGTGGGCTGCAGTGTGAACAGCACAGCAAAGCTGGCACATACTTGGAGAACCAAAGCTAAGAGCATTGGGGGTGCTTAAACTTCGGCCTCCAACTCTGGCAGTGAAGGGCATGTCTTCATCCTGGGCACGGAACTCCTCCTCGTTTGGGGGCACCATCAGACAGACGTACGTGTGGAGCTGAATGAGGAGCCGGTGCTGGAGCATCCATATCACCATCTGAATGAGCTGAGTCTGCAGTGAGAAATGAGGTATTCAGTGCTGTGAAATAGAGAAGACGGTGCTCAAAGTGTAAGAAATCACAAGAAGAAATGCTTTCCAAGATACATAACAGCTTCGCATTTTCTCTGAACCATCACACGGTGACCATCCACACGCATCCGTCACGATACAGACTCTGTGGATGCTTTGGCTGTACTCAGACAAGAGTGGGAATGCCAAGAGATGAGAATCCTGCTAAACCAACATGCAGAACACCTTTGTATTGCTGAACAACTGCACAGTGCCCCAAAAGTGATGCTGAAAGCGGGGGGTGGGATGAGGGAGAGGCGTCTGTAGGTTCCTGACATGGCCTATATTCAGGAGTTTCAGAGGAACATTCAAAAGCCATTATCGTGCCTGGATTTCTGCACAAAAAGCCTTTTCATTTCAGTACAGCCAACCCTTCCCATAGCTAACAGCTCTGAAAACACTGATTCACTGACAAAAGCTGTTTGGGGATTTCATAGCAACCAACGCTGTTTTGGTGAGAGACACGCAGAATGAGCTCAGACACAGAAGGAAGTATAGCTCTGCTGCATTAATCATCAGGAGAAAGGCCAAATCTCAGTAAAAGCCCCAAGCTGAAGTTCATCAGCCCACATCATTTTCCTTTTTCCATAAGTCATTTAATTTTCAATTCCTCCTTTGCTATCAAATCCTAAAAGAAACATCTCCCGCCTGCAGATAAGCCCACACCCCCTTCCCAGGGATTACTGCTTTTTGAGGCTGAATGGATCTTAATCTTAAAACATATCATCTGAAGTTGCCTTCAAACACTTCTTTTCCAGAAAAAGCATAATTCATTTTCTACGTTTAAGAGAAAATGTACAGAAGAGGAAAGCTGGCACGAGATAACAAGGATGTCCACGTATCGTGTTGCTAACATCTGAAATCAGCCTGGAGGAAAGAAGAGGCTGACTGCCCCAAACCTTCCTTCCAGATGCAGGGAAAGATGCCCCACACATTTCATGTAAAGCTTCCGACCTGCTGGCATCACAACAAATCCGAGGGGTCTGACACTGCACAGGACAAATCTCCATGCATGGGCACTGCCTGCTCCACTTGCTGCTCTCTTTCCTGAAGCCAAAAAGAGCTGAGAGTAACTTCCCAGGGCAGGGCACTCTCCACTCAGACATCAGCACTGCAGGCAGCCACAGCCCTATGAGGCCAAAACACCACCACTGTGATGGAAATGCATAAGGAGACTGATTTCATTGTTTAACTCAATACTCAACCCTCAGTTTCATCCACAGCCCTCTATGCCCCCATGCTTCCTCCCTCCAGTCTGGGCCCAGGTGCTCCCACCTGGCAGCAGTGGGACCGTTCCCACTGGCACGGATCAGCAGCCCCATTCCTCAGCCCCACAGTGGCACAGAGCACGTGTTGTCATGCACAGCACAACGGAGGGCACTGCTTACAATGCACTGCTTTGTGCTCACTGACCAAAGCAGAGAAGAAGGGCACTATATGTCAGCCCATCTGGGAAGGGAGAGCCCCAGGTCCTGAAGGGGCAGGATCCAGTGCTCGTTGTTCTCTGCCCTCTGGGAATCAAAGGGAGCATTTGTAAAACTGTTCAGTAATATGTTGAATGAAATGCACTTCTTACAAAGATTCTTTAAAGCCGTTTCTTTCCCAGGTCCACAGAGCTAAGGAAAACGCCCAGAAAACTGGGACTGGAAACATGTTCAGGAAAGGGAAGAAAGAGCAGCACCACGGAAGCACTCAGATCCCAGCCTGATGTTTCTCAGTGCAGGAGGACGAAAGTGAAAGCACAGCTCACTTTGCCTACAGGAGGACACGAGTGCTTCTTCCCCAGCTGAGCTCATTGAAGTGACACACACTGACTCAGAGTGCTGCTGCTCTGGGTCAGTAACACAGCACCTCCACCAGGGTACGTGCTGAAACACATTAAGCTCTTTTATCATTCAAAATACTCCATTTTACCAAAAACTAAATCTATTAAAACTCCTCCCAGTTTTGCACAGAACAAACTGTAGGTCACTACTGTGTAATATCACCACGTTAATCATTATGTGGCAGCTCTAACTTCCACCAAATAGTGTAACTGTTCCTTCTAGTTAGCCACACAACACCCTACTTTTTAACTTGCCACATGAGAAACCCTGGTTTTAAACACAGCCCTGAATGTTACTTCCATACTTCTGCCAGCAAAAGCTCTTGTGACTCCTAACACCTTCCAGACATCCACTCAGCCTTCGCATGCAGCTCTCCTCCCACTCCCATCTCTGACATCTGCTATTTTCCACCGTGCTCTACACAAAGCACGACACGTTTCCCACGTATGGCATCATCTGCTGCAGCCTCACTCCAGCACTGTGGCCCAACTTAAGAAATCAAAGGCAAAAAAGCAATTGTTCTGTGTTCACTGGCAGCCACCTCTTTTGCTACAACTACATCTACAACTGTACAACCTGATGTAGACTATATCCACATCCACTTTTGAAAAGGGAATTTGAATTATACCTTCAGTGAAGACCATAGTCCTAGATAAGCTGAATATGGACCTAAGCTCAAAGCTCAGAGCTCCCTGCTTCTTTTAACTAATGCTACTACAGTGACAAAAGTAATCTTAGCTTAACAGCAAGGAAGGGAACCAAAGGCTGGTAATTCTACAAGCAATCCTGTGCAAGTCAGAGGGCTGGATTCCCAGCAGCAAAGCTTGCCATAGTCTTTAGAAATCACTTTGTTCTAAGGCAGGAGAAAACAGATTGACCCTAAACAGGAAGGTGAGCCTGAGAAGTTTTCAGATGAAATACTAACCTGCTTGCTGAGACCTTCTGCCTCCATACTTAACCTCAAACCTTCTTGATCAAGACAGTGGCAGGTCCAGGCAGCAAATACTGCCCACAAGCCACACAGATGTGCAGCCAAGTTCTTCCCAATAACAAGAATACACAATGCCAATGCTGATCTAGCTACAAATGCAAAGCACAGCACTACATAGGCTGCTGTGGGGAAAGCTAACCCCATCCCAGCCAGACCTGCAACACCGTTCCAGAAAGAAAACAGATTTGTTCCCAACCACAGCATTCCATTCTGGTTTGTTGTGCAGACACCAATGCTGTGCCACGCAAGGGAGAGGAGAGCACTGGGACAAGAACCCAGAGTCAAGGGTAGCAAAAGAAAGACAGCCTTCTTGGGGTCAGGACAGAGGACATGCATATTGTTTTATTCCAGTTAAAAACACTACAAGGGAATATGAGTTTCCCTGATGATATCAGCTCACGAGATCCACTACCAGCAGCATGAGCTACACAGGCTGCTGTTCAGGACACAGCTCCTGGTGGAGGGGACTGCTGGAAGTCTGGGGGTCACTTCTCAGTGTTGCTAAGAGACAACTCACCACTGTGAAAAAAAGGAAGTCCCATCTGCTTGCCTCATTCACATCTCCAGCTGCAGAAGTGCCTCCCTCGCTCAGCACCAGCCCTGGAGCTGCTGATCCTCCCCCGAGTGAATTCCACCTGCTAACCTGGCAGAGAACCAGCGTGGCTGAAATGAGTTAAGGGAATAGATTCGAGCTGGACTGGAGCCAGAGCATAAAGGGAAGAGGGAAAGGAGGAAGGCATGTGCACACACTGAGTGTGGAAAGGGAAAATAGGGCCACCTCCTCCTCTCAGCAGTACCAGTGCACCATTAGACCAACTGAGATGCAGTCACAGGCTCACCCTCATTACACTGCAGCACTGCTATCCAAGCAGGGCAGACTTAACAGAGAAAAAAGGAAGCTAGCTTAGAGATCTCTACACAAAGACCAACACTTTGCAATTATGAGCACGAGACCAAAGATGACAAACATAAAACCACTGCAGAGCTCAACTGCAGTGTACAGCCTTCATCCCAGGCAAGGAAAGAGATCAAGAAGACAGGCTCCAAAAACAGCTCCTGTCTCATGCACAGGACATGGCTGAGAGCACACGCAGTGCTGATGGAGACCTCTGCCTGACACCTCCCCTACCTGACAGACAGATGCCCATCCAGAAGGCCATGCCAGAAGGAAGGAAGACAATCTCAAGACAAGAATCCAATGAGATGGGTGCCACGAGACCTCAACAGCTTCTGCAGATGATACAGCCCTTCTCACTGCACTGACCTTCCAGAAGATTACCTTCAGAGCTACAGGCAGCATGAGGAATAGCACAAGATATGGCCACCAGTTCAATTCTTCAAAGCTTTTTAAAAAAGGGACAAAAGAAACAAAAAATGTCCAATCCTATGTACAGAGAATAAAATTACAGTGAAAGGCCCAAACTTTGTGCATTTTTTTTCAAAGGCAAAGCAAACATAATTTGACAGTATTTACAGTTCAGAGTACAGCACAGCATATTTTATTGCTGCACAGCAGAAAAAAAAAACAAACACCCAAATTTTATCAGATTAATCACTCTATCGACTAGATCTCTTTTAATTATAGGTAACTACAATTGGAGCCTGATCACTCCTGGACAGGGATTAGATACATCTCTCTTAAAAGGCTGGTTCCTAATAAAACAATACTGCACAGGTAAATCAAAGCAGAGTAAAGTACTTTTTCTACGTGAATGTGCTGATACAAAACCATCTGAAAGCTCTTTCTAGACTGTACTCCTCCAATGAGAAACAAGCTAGTCATGTCTCACAGCAGCCCAAGGCATACGATGGTCTCTGTATCTTGCCACTGAAGCCCCAAGTGTTCTGCAAGCAGACTCACCTCCCCACTTCTCTGCACCATGCTCATCCTCAGTGTGTGGATGCACACACCACAAGGCTGAAGAAGATTGACCTTTAGAGCCCTATCAGGCAGGTGAGCACCAGACTGAGGACACACACTCCAGAAGAGCCATTTCAGCACCTCAACAGCTCTGACAAACACGGGCACACACTGCTGCTTCAGGGCTTTGCTCATGACAGGAGCAGTTAAGTGGCAGACGTTTGTTACGTGTTTTAAACAAAGTGAAGATATCTGAGAACAACCAGAAGTATCGATGGAGAAACACCAGAGCAACTCACTGGTCTTAAATGGACTGCTGAGAATCAGAATGCCTCCCAAAGCTACTGCAGCTACAGCAAAATTAATGCTTTCATTTTCCAGACACAGATTTGTCTGTAATACAGCAAAATGCTGCCAGAACAGCAGGCACTGCTCTCCCCCTGCCTCCAAAGATGGCAGCTGACCAGTACATACTACTGGGATTAGAAGCTTCATAAATAATTATCTCTGATCATAATCTCTGCCAGCCTGTAATTACAACAAATTCTTCTCTCATAATTTTCTGCGTGCTTAATTGATGTTAATCTTCTAGGTGCTTGAATTGTGACTAATTTCATATAAACACAGCAAGTCATCAAAGCACAAAGGCTAGCAGTGCTAGGAGGCACCCCCAATGAAATCTGCCCAGGCTCCCTTTCCCTCAATGAGCTGTGCTCAGGGGTCTCATTTTCTTCACCTGGGGATGGAGCAGTGTCAGGAGGTGTAATGTTCCTGAGCCCTTTCTTACATTTTACATAATAAATGTAAATGTGGCTGCGAGGAATGCATAAACTGCAATGTACAGCTTTCAGCCCAGGCAAGAAAAGAGATCAAGAAGACAGGCTCTAAAAACAGCTCCTGTCTCGTGCACAGGACATGGCTGAGAGCACACGCAGTGCTGATGGAGACCTCTGCCTGACACCTCCCCTACCACCCCTACTAATGGTGGCAGATTGCAACAGCCCCCACTGCATCCATCACACAAGGAAAAGAAGTTGTCTGATTTTTCTTTCAGGAACGTGCTTTTCTAACACAGATCATCCACACAGCTTCACCTTGACAATCCCCACAGCCTTTTGGCACGCCGATGTGAAACAACAAATTATGTTTGGAAATGTATTAAGAGGCAAATCCTACAAGAGCAAGATCCTAACTGCGTACTCCAGGAGGGCCTCCTTGACAGGGCAATCACCCAAAGCTCTTGCATGCTCCCCCATCTCACCTCCTGCACAGGTGGCACGAGTGGGTTCTTGAACTCTGAGAGTGACACTGGGAGAGAGAACTTGGAGAGCATTGATGGCAGATTGTGGCCCCGGAACTGACAGGAAAACGCGTCTGCCAACGGAGAGTAACTGCAGAAGAGAGGGAGAGCAGAAATCAGTTAGCTGGTCAGTGTGGTATTTATCCACTTCAGCATTACAGATGTGGGAATTCCCAAATGGAGCATTCTCTATGATCTAGAAACACGTTAAGGGTTATTTAAGGTACGTTGCTTCTTGCTTTAAGTAACCAAGCAGCGTATGTGTTTTCATCCTGGCACTGCATTCAGCTTCACTGTATTACTCAGGGTGTTGAGGGAATGAAAAGTGAAAAATAGAAAAATAAAAGTGACAGAAAGTCTAAACCAGGGCTGCCTGCAATCAAAGGAGCGGGGACTGGGTGGCTGAGAGACCACAAGAGTGGGGATGGGCAGCATGTAAACATGTCTTCAAATACACAACATGCATCTGCAGATGGGACTGCTCTCCCTGCCTGGGCTGAGAGAGAAAAGCAGTCCTGCTGATTGCAAGTGCGGGAGAGGCAAGTTAAATATGAGGAAAACTGTCTTCAAGAACAGCACTACCATATGTGACAGAGGCACAGCTGTTCCTGAGGACCTCAAGGTCTTTACCTTATACCTCCATCCCAAAAGTTTTGACCTAAAACTATTTGCCTACAACAGAGTTCCAACACAAATTCTATAAACGTCTCCGTATCCAACACCAAAAGGGTTGTCAGTCTTCAGCAAAGTACCCACTGCAGCTTCCACACCTTCCTTGGCATTGCCACTGCCCTTTCTCCAACTAGCTGCACTACTTTCTGCCTACTGAAAAGCATGAAAGTATAAAATGCCATCATGTGAAGCAGTGCAATAGTAATGGCAACACTACCCTGACTGACTGACCTGGTTCATTGCAGGCGATGCTGTGTGCCACATACCCAGACAGCTCTGTGAAATATTCACTGATTTAACTGAATCAAGCTCTCCAAGTCTTTCCCTATCACTTCAGGACCATGCTGTATCTTCTGAAATGGACACTCGGTGATAAACCATCCCAAAAATATGAGGAGCATCACAGTGTAAATACTGTTTCCAAGTCCACATGGAGACCCTCCTGGATGCCTGCCTGTGCAGCCTGCTCTCTAGGGAGCTGCTCTGGCAGGGGGGTTGGACTCGATGATCTCTGGAGATCCCTTCCAACCCCTACAATTCTGTGATTCTGTGACTGCTGCAGAAGCATACTGAGCTGCTCTGACATTGCTCCCTGCACCAAACTCTTACGTGGCTTTGCAATTTCAAGTGCATGGAATGGTTCGTGCTCTGCACAACTGCAACTAATCAGTACATAAAGAGATGTCTCATGCTGCATTCAGTAAGACAGGGAAGGAAAGAGTATCTGCACTTCTCACTGCTTCCTTAATACAACCATTCATCTTCCTTCTACTTACAGACAGACACTGGCATTTGGTGAAAGCATGTAGACATTGTTCTCACACAATGGATAAATAATAATTGCTTTCCCCCAGTAAACGAGATGTGCAGCAAGCTGGAAAACCTGCATAGAGGAAACACAGAAAAATGAGGGGAGTGAAAAAGCAAAACTCAAACTCCTGGCAACATTACATACAGTGACAGAAAAATCCCACCAGGTGACTGCAAAGTCTTGTTGGAACTGAAATGAAAGTGAAACACGCCATCCTCTCACGCTGCCCTCAGAGTGTGTTCAGGGTTTATTAACACATGGCACATCAAAAAGCATCTGACAAGGTTACTGATTTCCAGAGGTTCACTGCATATTT
The DNA here is from genome assembly GCA_013399175.1 of Odontophorus gujanensis. Classification (NCBI taxonomy): domain Eukaryota; kingdom Metazoa; phylum Chordata; class Aves; order Galliformes; family Odontophoridae; genus Odontophorus; species Odontophorus gujanensis. The sequence continues at coordinate 251,116 of VXAB01009956.1, forward strand.
CTCAGCAACTTAGTATTTCCTGTCTTAAAGGAATTTCTCCCAACTGTATTAGAAGATGTTTGGTTGCTTTTCATGCACCAACAACTTATTTTTGTTTATGCACAAAATGCACTTAAGGTTATACACAAAAAATAAAATGAATTGGCCTCCACCGTGACACAAACATAAAGGAAACAGAACAGCCTTTTTAATGCTTGGAGATATTTCAGTAATGAGTTACTTGAAGCATTTTAATATGTTCAAAAAGGTCAGTGGTTGTTACAGGCTTTGGGAGAGCCACATAAGTAGCAGCTAGGAGATGTTAAATCCAGCCTGTATCATTAGATGTATTTAACTTTGCTTTTTTGTGGAGAACAGAACCGCAGACAAGTAGGGGATTTCCAGAGTTCATCCCACAGCTGTAGAGTGCCAAGTAACACCGCAAGCACTGCAAGTAGACCTGCACATTTTATTAGAAAACAGGACAAGAGAGGGTGTGGACTCGTGACCAGGAGCACCTGAGACAACAAGCCATGCCCTCTCTTGCCACACTGAGCACAAGATATGTCCCTGGGTCTCAGCTGGCTCTTAGCTCTCCCCTCTGCAGTACCTAATATGAGCACCAGGCCTGATAAGCAAAGGGCCACAGTAATTGCACTGCTCCACACTGCTGTCTAAATGGCCAAGTAACCTTATACATCTTTGAGGCAGCCAGCTGGTAAGAAGCTGCATCTTGGCCACCTTGGGCAAGAGAACAGAGATGCACCTTGGCCAAGCAGGTCTGGCAATACTGGGTCACAGCAGCTGTAAGCACTTAGGATGCCTTCAGAGCCATGACAGACCACTGTGGCATAAGTCAGGAATGCTATTTGTTTGGGGTTTGTAATGGGAAGGCACAGAGAAAGCCAAGCCACTCTTCTCAGTGGAGCACAAAGACTGGGCAAGAAGAATCAGACACAAGGTGAAACACAGGAAATTCCCATTGGATATGAAGAAAAGTTTTTCACTCAGATGCTGGTGAAATGCCCGGAGAGAGTACGGGATCTCCATCTCTGGAACTGTTCAGAGTTCAGACAGACACGTTCCTGAGCAGCCTGCTTTCATGGACTTGCTCTGAGTAGTGGTGTGGGTTAGGGACCTCCAGGCTGCCCTCCCACCCCACAGCAACTAATGATTCAAACATGGATGCACAGTTACTGCACCACTGATCTTTGTCTCTCCAGTCTTCCCCACACTCTAAGGCTCAACCTTCTGTTCACATGGAAAGAACTGGCATCTCGTATAGCACAGAAATGCACAGAAGCACACAGAAAGATGTCTCACGAATTAAAAGAATTTGTTGAAACTGCTTACAGTTCCCCATACCTGCAGCAATGCCAAGTCAGCATCCTGAGCCAGCTGCTGCAAATTCTTCACAGCAGAGGTAGTTTTAATTACTCTCACCAGGGCAGGAGAGCAGTCCAAGGGGAGCTCATTAAGCAATGACTTCTCATCATTTAGAAGTAATAAGGCATGGTAAGGCCTGCAGGAAAGAAGAAAAAGAAAGAATACATTTGTACAGTTAACTGCAACTTCTCCTGAAGATGTAGTTATTCCCAGACTGGGATACCCCATCAGTCTATGGGTAAAATGAACCTCTTAACATCTTTTGCTGTAAGTAGATTTAGAGTAAGCCTATTTTTATGTTACAAGATAAGATGCTCCTCATTAGAAGGGGAGAGAGGGCCACGGCACACAGTCCTAGAGAATTAGACTGAAAAGAGTTCATTTGCATTACTGAAATACAGAATGAAAAAGAAGAGAGGAAAAAAAGCAGGAGGTGGTTACTTTTGCAGGTATAAAGCTGTAAACACAGAAAGCAAGAGATAAGATACCAAGGGGCTCAGGCTTTCTCTCTTATACAAGTAAAATTAGCCCTGAGTCAACAGATTAAAAAGGATAGTCTGAAGGACTTGCTCTCACCTGATAGATTTCAGGCTTTTCTCAATCGCTTCTGGGGGAATAAAATTTGTCGCAACATAATGGATTTTATGAGGCAGGCAGAAGCTCACTTCCAGCCAGTTGTTGATATGTATCCGGACCACTCCTGTTGTACACAGACTACAATAGGAAGAAAAAAATACACACAACATTTATAGCATATACCAAATGAAAGCAGTGCTCCAGATTCATTCCTGCACGTAAGTCACACCAGGACAAGAAACAAGCAAGTGTACAACATCCACCCCCAAGCTGGCTGAGGCCAAGCTGGCTCCTGGCTGCAAGGGCTTCCTTACCTTGTACTCACAGAGCAATGCCCTATGAGGTTTTGGGGCAATCTGCAAGACTTCTTCCCACTGATCTGCAGCTCTCTCTGCTATGAACACTGCAGCAGTATCTCATGAGAGAACAGAAAGTCTACTGCAAGGCCACAGCCCTAGAACACACACTCACAGGGCTCACTTCAGCTTCTGACACTTCCAAATACTTCAGTGATGAACAGAATTGAGTCAGAAGCACTACAGAGGAATGGAAACAGGAGTCTCTGAATCTAAGCAAGACAAGAAGCATATCCAGAAATATATAGCTACTGGAAATGAGCACAGGTGGGGGAAATAACATGAGGCACTAAGGTAGCAACACCTTACAAATCTTCACAACACTTCCAGCCTGCCAACATGAAACATGCCTGGGGTCAGCTTTGCTGGAGGCAGTGGGACCAAGCAGGGGAGAGGAGGCAAAGCTGAGCATCATTCCTTGTGTGGGGAGTGAGGAACAAATACAAACTTGCATATCAATCCTAAACAACAGCCGACTCTGTGCTGGAGAGCTGAATTTCTCAAGATGCCTCCAGGCTGTTGTCCTCCTAGATGTGTATCAGAGTGTATCAAAACTCAATGAAAACTGCCTGAACTCACACCTCATCCTGAGAAGCAAGGCCAGCCACCCCAGCACCAACCCCATCACCACCCCCTAAGGACACACTGCCTGGGATCCATCACAAGAAGTTTGTATGCAGGACTGTCATACACACAGACCTTAACAGGTCGTGGTTTCAGGCAGAAAGGAACCTATGGCTCCTTCCAGACATCCTCCAGTTTTAGAGTTTGTTCTAAAAGATTTTCTTTTTCTAAACAAAACAATATTTTGTAGTTCGCACTCTGAAAATTCCAGTCCAGTTCCAATTGTGTTGAGATTAGCAACAGGAGTTCGGTGTCAACAAAACACAATAATTTACTCTCAAAACGCATTCAGAAACACTCCAGGAACAGGCAGAGTGAATTCACATCATGGACAATCCTTATGTGGTGGTTTAAACACTTCTACTTAGTGCTGCCCCATGCACGAGCACACTCATGAGGTAAAACCTCAGTGCAGACAGAGCCTCTGTAAAGCAGTGGCCGTGGCTTTGCTCTCAAATCCTGCACCAAATGCTGAAAAGCGTTTATTTTCAAGGTGCAAAAGGAATAAGCACTGCACGCTTTCCTTTTCTTAAAAATGCACTGAAGAGATGAACCTGTTCTCCCTGGTGCTGCCACCTCCCACCTATCAGAGCTCCGGGCCCGGAAGCAAAGCGTGGCAAACTCCTCACTTTCTCTTGCATTAAATGCAGCAAGTCCATTAGCACTGCTTATCCCACCCCACGTACATAGCTGACGGAGAAAGATGGATTATCTTAAATACATCCACAGAAAGGGCAACCTGAAGCAGCAGTTCTCCACTCACTGCCAACACTCACAAGAGAAAACACGACAAAAGATCCATGAATGATTAAGAGGCCACGTGAAAGTCAGTGGGGTTGTTAAAGAGGGAGACCAAGCAAGGAGCAGAGATACACAGGAGCATGAAACACTTGCAGGGATATTTTCATAGCAAAGCTGAATATTCAAGAAGCAGAAAAAAAGTACAGTTGGCTCCTTTCATTCTCTGGCCCATATGCACAAAGGCAGAAGCTTTAATGATATAATTACCCTCTCCACAGTGTAATTTTGTCTGCAGTGCATTATATAACAATAGCTTAAAATTAAAGACAACAAGAAAAACAGATTCTGAGTTCTGATCTCAATTTTAATTTCATTTTTCTACGTTTGCATTCAGTTTCAAGCTTTCATTATGGTTTTCTATAATGGTTTCTCCTTCGCCCCTCCCCCCTTGGGAGGAAAACAATTTAAGTCTAATAATCTGGCTGGGAATAAGCAGCGACCTCCAGCAACAACGGATGTACCTGCAGCTGCCCAGTTAAAGGCAAACAGTTCCACCATGATATATGCAAGGATTTGTGAAGCACAAAATACAGAGTCACAGGAAGCAGACTGGGATTGAGTCCTGAGAGCTGGGGCTGCTCAGCTGGAGGAGGCTCAGGGGATGCCATCAGTGCCATAAATACCTGAAGGCTATTTGGCTCACGTGCATTACTGTACATCTGTCTGTACTGAATTTCATCTGCTGTTTTATCAAGCAGTTTACCAGCATCCAGTAGCAGCAAGCCCCAGGAGATAGCTAATGAGACTAGGAGGAGCAAAGTTCAAAAAGAAATAGAAAGAAGCAGAGCAGCCAGTTAAGCCGTGGAGCCCCTTATCAGAGGATGCTGCCACCATTAAATATTTACTCTGGCTCACAGGAGGGAGGACTGAATTCAGGAAGTGAGATGAGCTGAAGGCTCAGGAACACATAGAAAATACCTCCAGAGCTGCAAGCTGCAGGAAGCTGGGGAATACTGGATGCAGTATCACTGCTCCTCTGCCCTGTCCTTACGCTCTGCCCAGAACAGCAGCAGCAAGCTGCTGCCCCAGAATGGGAATCCAAAGTTCCCCAGTATTCCATATGATTCCAGCCTGCTTAGTACAACTATCAGCAAAATACAAACTATCTCACGTCATATTTTATAAAAGTGATATGAATTCCTACAGACACACAGTATTTTATGTTTACCCCATTTACATCAGAAATTAGTAACACTTCTGCTAGTTTGTAGAGGTGAGCTTGTAGAAAACTCACTTCTGAGTTCATTCTTGCTAGAAGTTGTGACTACTTGGAACTCAGAAATGGTTTTATACTTTGGTGTAAAGGATACATTCACTGTCCTTTGGTCAACTAACTGTAGTTCATTAATATCTTCTATACATCCACATAAATCCCATATAATAATTCATTAAATTTCATATGAGTTCCCCTTCTTAAGGTGCTTCCTTCTTAATGAGATAGGCCAGATGAGCTGGGCAGTTCTAATCCCACAAGCTAAAAATGTATAAAGGCTCTTTGTGTAATAGGAACAAATAAACAAAACAAAACAAATAAAAAAGCCAATCCTATCCTCCCCCAAAAAATCCTATTTTCACTTTTTTTCTGATACAAAGCTAGTAGAAATTTGCTAACACCAGATGAGCAGTTAGCTACCATCAGGCTAACCAATTAAATTCTCTGTGTCTGTAGATAAACTTAGTGAAAGGAGTCTTTATTCCCTGAATTGAACACTGGCTTGGCTCCCATTGTAAAAGAGGTACATCTGTGGGCACTGGAGGTGCTAGCAACAGGAATTCTTAGTCCTGGAGCCATTGCTCTTTGCTCTATGACAATGCTGGAGCATGGGAGGGGGAAGATGAAAAAGGATTCCTAAATCTGTTTTCTGAACCAACTGAAGAGAAATATTCTGGTGTTAGCCCTTAAGAGTCAAAAAAAGGTCCCAGGAAGTAAGTGCTGGCTACATCTAAATTAATGCCTTAATAACACTCGGTTCCTACAGCAGCAATTACAGTCCAGATGACCTGGGGATCACTTACTGCCTTATGAACTATGGGTGTTTCATTCAAACTGCAAAGGACATGCTGAGTTGCAAAAAGATTCACACACTTGAGGTTCTGCACAAACCAACTTACTAAGAGACATGTCGTGTCTTGCCTGAAATACCTCAGCACCATCTACAGGAAACCAAGAGCTAGGCAGCACACTCTGAGCAGCTGTGATAACCCAAAAGGCCTTTTGTCTGCAATTCCAAAATCACCACACAGCAACAGTGCTGACTGCTCTTCAAACAGAGCTTTCCACTCAAATGCAGTGCCATTTTACACTTCTACTAACAGCTAATTTCTTATATTTGCTCCTGACAACACTGTGCAAAGCAGTGTCAAACTACACTATGCATCCCCTCTCTCCCATCCACACTGCCTACACAAGAGAGACTGCTCTGTATTACATCTGGGAGCCATCACCAACGTGTGCTTCACCATGGTCACTCTGCTCCTCGTTTCGTGGGAGGGCAGTAGTAATGCACCCCATGAGCTTGGGCTGCGTGTTCCTACAGTCACAGCTAAATGCCACAAGGTGTCACTGTGTCATTAAAATGTTTGGAAATGAGCTAAGGAATTGCCTAGTCACCAGTGCACAGCTGAGAGGAACAGAAGTAAAAAGCAGATGAAAAGTTTCATGTAAGAACTACAGGCTACACAAAGAGTGCCTTCTGCCAACATTTCATACAGATTTGGTGAGAGTTGCACTGAGCAATACACAAACAGGCTGAAATTCAGAGTTCCTGAGCACAATGTAAAAACAACTTATTAAAGCTTTAATATCATTATATCATTTAGGTTCTCCATGCCTTACCTTAGTACAGGGGGAACTGCGTCCCAGGGAAGCTTAAGAGTTGGTCTGAGATAATACAGTGCTCTACAGTCAAAGAAGGAACTCAACAGCAGCTTGCCTAAGCCCAAACACCCACATCAAGGGGCACAACATCTTTCTCCCCACCAAACCCTTCTGTCCTCTGCTCTTCTTTCCCCAGGTGTTATTTCCTGAATGAAACTGTCTCCTTGGCATGAGGAGTCAGCACGGGCATAGTGCTGGAGGAGGCCGCAGGAGCAGCTAGGTGCCCAGCTCCTGCTGAAACCCAACCCTTAATCCACACTTCTTTGAAATCCTCGCCAGAGCCTTTAATCCAGTCAAGAAACAGCATGCTGTACTTTCCATTCTGCTGAAAGTCACACAATCTAATCCAAATGCTCTGTCCAGACATGCACAGTGTAGCCAAATGCAGGCAAGGCAGTATCTGGCATTACCATCAGTGCTTGATGTAGTGTTTTTCCCTTACCTGCTGGTTTTGAGTGCTTCTACAGGGAGAAGATATTCATATTATGACACTTTCCAGTTCTACAATTTGTTTGTCATTACATGCCTCTATTCTGAGGAGGAAAACAATTCCTAAAGCTGCAACAGACCACCAACCGTTAAGAAACATAGTGTACCCAAAGGGACATCACGGTGACAATTAGGAGAGCAATTCTGCAATCATTTCACGCGACAGCAAGCCTTTACATCACTCCACCTGGTCTAGACACAGATTTCAGTGAATCAGCATCAGGAGGAGATGGATAACTGCCTAAGGAACATGGCCAAGAGGTTTCAGTGAGAAGCAATGCACCATGAGCTACGAAAGAACTGCTACTTACCTGTCGTAAGTCTCTTTGAGATCTCTGGCCAGTTTGCACTTGGGCAGGATGTGATGAAAAGGTGACTGTGGCCCTTCTGTAGCTATGGAACATTGCAGAACAAGAAAGCAGATAACTAATTTCAAGGCAGAGAGAATTTCCTCTTTCCCCTCTAGGCACAAACCTTAGGCACAGAATCCCTACCCTTTTAATTTAAGCTTCTATTTCAAAGCTTTTATGATAATACAAGTTAAGTGTCAAGATAATAACAGTGAATTAATGTCAGCTTCTTCTGAAGCTCAATTCAGTTAAACACACATACTTGTGTACTTGGCAAGCGATGATATTAAATGGTTTTGTTTTTACACAGGCTAGTTTTAATTTTCAACACTTGCAGCAAGACAGTGCGTCAGTATCAGTTCCCAGACTGTGCATATTATTACAGTTCATTGTTACAAAGCATAGTCAATAAAAATGCTGTGCAATATAATCTGTTGGCCACGTAGACATGTAATATTTCCAGACAAGTCTGGTGACTTGGGATACAGCACTAGCAAGGCAAGGCTTGCTCTAGGTTGAGTGAAGCTGCACCACATGAGTTCTTCCACCTCAGCCTGGCAGACAGATTCAAACACTCAGTGCACACTCTGCAGTGATTGCTCCGAACTAAGCTAGCAAGGAAAGCAGTCACACTGCTTCCCTTTTCAAACTCACATCTCTGCATAGGAATTGTGATGTCAGATGAGGCAAAACACAGTCAAAAGCTGTCAGAATACTAAAGAGCACCAAAACTAGCACGTCCTGATCATGGCCACAAAAGGCACCATCAGCACTTCTCTGAAAAAGTGCTCCTGACAATCATCCTGCACAACCTAAGCCCATACTCACTTTCTGACATGGCAGACACTTCATCCTGGATAGCTAAGATGAGTTTGGCCTCCCTGGTCAGGTACTGGCAGCGGCGCTCCTCATGCTGCAAGACGATGGCGATCCGACGGGAGAGGTTGTGTAGGCAGTTTATCACTGATGGATCTGCATTGGCCTATGGGCAACACAGAAACTGGTCAGTCATTCAGCCACAATCACACTTATGGAACTAAAGTGATGGATAAGTAGCCAAAGTAATCATCTTCAGCAGACACCATGGTCAGTCTCTTTGGCAACTGGCAAAAAAAAAAAGGAATTTTCTGACAGAAAGCTGTCAGAGATATCCACAGGTAAGGAAGAGCAGGATGAAGAATTGCTAAGATTTTCCTTAAACAACAAATTAACACAGCACTTGGAGTATGTGACTCAAAGCCATTTTATTTTTTTCACTTGTTACTGGGCCTTCTGCTAGCAGAGAAACCAAAGAACTCAATTTCACACAGCAGGAGAAAAAAACGTCAAGCTGTTTGAAAAGGAGGAACAACAGAGAATCACAGAATGTCTTGGAAAGGGACCTCAAGGATCATCAAGTTTCAACCCTCGTGCCACAGGCAGGGCTGCCAGCCTCTACCTAGATCATGTACTAGGTCAGGCTGCCCAGGGCCCCACTCAACCTGGCCATAAAACACCTCCAGGGATGTTGCATCCACAGCTTCTCTGGGCATCCTGTTCCAGCACCTCACCACTCTCCCAGTAAAGAATGTACCCCTAACATCCAATCTAAATCTCCCATTCGTTTAAAACCCTTCCCTCTTGTCCTAAACACCACGATATTCAGCTGAGTTCACTGGGAGTGTAGGGACAGCAGCACCTTCAACACTGCCCATTTATAGTGTGGTTCTCTTACATGCTGACAAGACAAATACTAATGTGATTAGAAGTACCAACACACCATCAACACTGTGATCCAACCCAGAACGAATGTGGGTTTACATTCCAAAGCATTTCACAAATATGGCTTGTTACAAACACTGCATTTCTGCCAGTCCCCTTTGTGTTGGAAAAACCTATCACGTAAGGACAGCTGACAAGGACCTGGTGGCTCTGCTTGGGGAGCACACAGCACGCAGCTGCATCATGTTTGTTAAGATATTTAAAGGAATTTACAGTTCTAGCAAGTGATAACTTGGCATGCAAACTAGCAAACCATGAGTCAACACTTCTGAATTCTGCTGATCTTGCTGAGTCATGACACGTTGTAGCCCTGAGGCTTAACACAGCAGGATCGGTGCTGATTACAGCTTCTGGGACTCTGCCTGCTGTCTGCCTGCTGCAGATGGACTCTTTATCTCAGAATACCTCCACCCACACTTCACAGTGCACAAATTTCCACTTGCTTTACACATAGCGCTTCCCAAAAACTTGACAGCTCTCTATGAAGTATGAGTGTCTTATTTGGCAAATACCATACACTGCTGCATTAAACATGTAACTACAGCAGTACTCTCACACTGCCAAGATGCACAAAAGCAAGTTTTCCCTAGAACCACTAAACCAGCTTCAAGCACGCATCAGCTGAAGCTTTCAGTACACCTCACCAAGCCCTGGCAATGCTGTGAGTGAAGCAGCATTGTTTTCAGCACTTCTGCTTCCTCAGGGTGCATAAATGTAAGTGTTTGCATGTGCAGTTATGTGCACACAACCAAAGCACGGTGCTTTCTGGAAGATCAAGACTTTTGAAGCCAGTGTCTCTCAGGGTGTGAAATATAAAACCAGCTTCTGCACAAATGGTGCACCTCTAGACCTAACAGTATCCCACAGACAGATCCACACTGGATCCTTATCAGAACTTGATGAACGATTTCTTGCTTGATTCAGACTGATGGCTGGGATTACTGTCACTTGTGAAACCTTGTCCTTCCACTGAGGAAAAGCCACCAGGCCTGTGGGAATGTATGTATTAGTCACCACTGGTAGGAAAAGTGCTACAAGTACAAAAGTTACTTCAAAACCAGGTAACTGGAGGCTTTCAAATCATGACACGATATCCAAAGTTGTGGTCAAGAAAAAATGAACCATCTCTAGAAAGACAGCTATTCCAACTCCCTCTTTCATTTAAAAAATGTTCCTTCACACATTTACATGCCACAAAAATAGTATGATGGCTCCACAGGTGTCACCTGCAGGCTGCAAAGAGAAAGCCAGAGCTCAGAAATCAAACAATGCTTGAGCACAGTGAGTTTTATGCTATTGAATTAGCCATGCCATGATCTCCTGACACAGATACCAACACCTCATCAATAGAGCAGGGACAAAGAGAAATTTCAAGGAAAACAAATGTATTTGCTCCAGCTTTTTGTTTAACGTTAACATTCATTTATTCCTCACATGTACCTCCATCTCAATGAGAACACTACAGCCAGTTGCTCCCTGGCACGTTCCTTCTTTTACAAAGATCTCATGGTTGAGAAGTGGCAGCTTCCAAACACCTCCCACTGCATTATAAAAGAGGCCTGGAGGCACTGAGCAGCAACATGGTGTATCACACAGCACTATGGGCACAGAACAGCACTGTTCTGACGTATTTCAAAAAAAACATCAGAGTTATAAAAAGGAACAGATTTTGTCCAAACACACAAGGACAGCCAAGAAAACTCTGCAGGCATCAAACCAAGAGCACGTTCATCCACAGACCAATTTTGAATGAAACTGCAAGTCCACGATTCTAGGAACGTGGTCCCACTCCAAGCACTATGAGAGAGGAAAAAAGGACAGGGGGAGATGATGCAAATACATCATTTGACAAAGTTAGGTGTATAATTTATTATTTCCATAGATTCAATTGTCTGTTATTCATGGGAACATTGAATTAGAACAATCCACATAATGGAATGAATAAATAAATAAATAGGTAAAACAGGTTCAAGGACTCAAACACATTCCTTCTGATCGAGTCCAGATAACTCCTGACCCAAGTGATCCACCTTCACAGGACCCAGAGCACAGTGCTAGCACATGGAGCTGGCCCCTGTCCAGCTCTGAACCCAAGCTAGGAAACCTTTACTGGAAAGTGCAATGGCTCTAGAGTGCACAGAGCAGATTTCTGAATGGTTCTGCACTGAGCAAGCTTCAGCTAACCAAAGCCATGGCAAGGCCCTAACTCATGAGGCTGGCCACAGCATGCCAGTGTCCATGCGTGCTGCTGCCTCTGACTGCCATCAGAGCTGAAGCTGCATGGAGCCACAAAGGCCTGGCAACATGCTAGTGCAGCTCCACGAATTTGGACCTATTCTGAGCATAAGGAAAGCATAGAACAGCATCTGGCACACAGCACAGTAAGACACAGGCTGCCTTTCCACACAGCTAGCTTGGACAGGCTTCAATGGCACTGTTAGAAAAATCACAGCTGGTTACTGCTTCACAAATAACAAATGGCAAGACACAAGCAAGACTTGCAACAGAGGTCACATCTCATTTGCAAAGTGGTATCTTGCAAGCCTTTACCCTATGGCTATTTAAAACAAAACAAAAAAACAGCTCTAGAATATGTCCTGAAGAAAACAAATGTGCTTGAGCTATACAGAGCACTGGGCTGGAAAAGTTTCCCACTTTTCAGTGTCACATTCCACACTGTTCAGTTTTGTTGTTTGAAATGAAAATCTCCAATCTTTTGTTACACAGCTGAGGAGCACCCCACTCCCCAGTGACAAGGGACAGTTCTTACCCTTAGGGCAAACACGACATTGAAGAGAATCATAGTGGGCATCTCTCTCTTTGGTGAAGGATCTGTTTTGGATACCTGAAAAAGATTTAAAAGAAATTCCATAGGCTTGTGTGCTTTGGAACCAGGAGAAAAAAAGAGAAAGGAGGAAAAAAAAGGAAAGCCTAAATCAATCAAGTAACAGTTTGCTGAGGGAGCAGACAGATCAAATCACACCATCAAAAACCGACTTGTAAAAAATAAAACCATGTTGTTTTTTTTTATTACAGAGTCACAGTTTTTCTACATTTTCCAAGAACTGATGAAACCTAAAGCAAAGCATTTTGGTCAGAACAATAGAAACGTGTTATCATTTAAGATAGCAGTCCTGGAGGTGTCTTGTATTGCATCCTAGTACCATTAGTACCTACACAGAGATTTTCCTCAGCACAATTTCTTATCCCAGTCCACATCTATTTCTCTCTTTTCAAAAATCCCCCAAAGCCCCCATTTGGATTGTATCATGGCTGAAACCACTGCTTTCCTCAGAACAACCACACTCCAGAACTGCTCCTATTCAACTGCATGCACTCATGCAGTACTAACACACAGGGTTGGTTTACGTTCCTGCAGGATTTCAGACACGTTCCCCGTGCCCCCCTCCTCGTCTCTGTACTCTTTCTGCTTCCAAGTGTCATAATCTTAAACACATGCACAGGATTTCTTGTGGGGAGGGCCTGAGGAAGTCAAGCCAAGCAAGCTGAATCTGCACGTCCAGTCCTAACCCTGTGAATGGACTGAGCACCACCACAAGATGGAGCACAAAATCCAGAACCCATTGCTGCCTTCCTAAAGCTCCTGATGAACATCCAGTCCACCCTGAAGTGAGAATAACCTAAACAGGCACCTAACCTAATATTCTGCCTCTACCCAGTGAATGTATATCCAGAGCAAAGGGGGAGAAGCCACATCCAGCCTTCCTGACAAACACTGAGCACCAGCAACCAACTGCTCACAGGTGAATAATTGAAACCTGAATGTTTTCACTCAGTGGTCTTCAAAATCAGAGAAACCAGAAGCAGAAATACGTGCATTTGTTCTTCTATCAAAAAAAACAGGACTGGGGGGGTGGTAAAATCACCTTGCTGTGTCCATTTGTTCTCAAGCCACCTGTTCTAGGAAGCCTTGTGAACTTCAGTGAAGATTTAAAAGCATTTATGTTCAGGGACTGATCCTTCCTTAAAATCAAAGAAACTACTGCAATTAACATCAGCACCCAAATGAACCAGTAGAGATGGCTGCTGCGACCAGAACATTCTGGAAGCTAGAAAGTTCTAGGGTGCCTGCTGGGGTGATAAGACACACCCAAGAAAAAGACTCTACTAAAAGCAACAAGGAGGTGTTTCCAGCACTCTGTCATGTTGTTTATTTAGACAATTTGAAAATGAAGAGAAATTTCATGCAATTACAATAAAAGAGACTTCAAAGCAGAGAGAAGGTATAATGTGTAGTGAACTAATGCAAATACGACTTTTCAATTTCATTCAGACTCACCACACCACATTTAGGAAGCTCTGCCCTTTGGACAACATTGGCAAGACAAATGAATATAGTACTGTGAGAGAGTAGGCCACTGCTGTCAGGGCCCTGAAGGCACCAGAAGGTCTCAGTGGCCTTGACCAGTTCCACTTGGACCCCACTTCAGCCCATGGTCCAGGAGCAATGCTGATGCTCAGTCTGGGGCCTTCGATCCCCATCTACAGCCGTGTCCAAGGATGGACCCTGGACCTATGTTGTGGGTATCTTGTCTCTGGGATGGACCCCACTAAGTATACAGCAGCCTTGTCCTCCAGCCCTGCCTCCAGCTCCATCTCCCTTTGCTCCTGGCTGGGCTCCTGAGTGATACTCAGTCACATTTCCTGTACTCTCACATGTGAGTTTTGAAGTGGAACACTGGCAGCGTTTGATGCTTGATGCCAGCTTCTTACTTGGATGAACATAGTCCTAAAGCAGTTTGACCCTCCAAATATCAAGCAGCAGCTGCCAACAGTCTGTTTGCACCTCTAATTATAGATAGAAGGGATGACAGAATTGGCAAGTAGATCTTTGCCTGAAAAACTGAAGGGTTTTGTAAATTTGATGAAAAATGAGATGAAAGCAGTTCAGTGATACAGATTAGTGCTGTATTCAGAAATTACCAAACCCTACTTCATTTTCACAGTCTGTCAGGAAGAAAGAGTGAGGAAGGAATTATTTTGCATATAGAACCATGCAAATCCTTTCCTAGAGTTAAGCAGGGCCTTTTCCAGAAGCTGGGTGGCAATTGCTTTCATTCTAATCAGCTAAAACACAATCAAGGTCTCAATACAAACAGCAGCCTAAATTTGTCCATGAGAAAATTTTAGATCTCTTCCTGACACATGTGAGGATTTGAGGTTGTAGGGTTTTGTTTGGCTACCTTTTTTTTACTGCCATGCTAATTGGAGGTGCTAGGAACCTACCCTGCAACAACCAGCATTGTAAGAAACATGTTTTTTGAGGTGGACTGCTTATTACTACTTCTCTTTACCCACACTGCTTTTCTTAAGTAACCAGATGGGCTTTTCTGGGAACCCCTGACACAGCTTCCTCAATTTGCCACTCACCATGGTTATCTGGAAATGCATATAGACAGCTCTGAGCATTGAGAAGAATCAGAAATCAGGAAGAAACAGGATCAAAGGAAAATATAGCCAGTCTGAATTTTAAGTCCCCTAACTAAAAAACACAACTGGAAAAGAAAGCATGCCCCCCAAGCACATCTCTTACCATACCTGCCCAAGGGCATGCTGAAGCAAGGTGGGGTGGCCAACAAAGCGAACGTTATCAATCTTCAGTTCGAATTTTTTGCCACACATATCTGACTTTGTAGCCAAAATTGTTGCCAGGATGACATCTGAAAACCTTGAAGAGCAGAAGCAGAAGTTATTACAGTTTTCAAGCAGCATACCCCTTGAACGCTTCTCCAAACACAGATTTATTTAATCTGTGAGTTTTTAAGGTATTGTAAGTTGTGTTTAAATTACTGTACCTGGAGTACCCCCAATTACGGAAAATTAAGAGTCCCTTAATTATATCTCTCAGATCATCGCAATTATAAAACAGGAAGCACTCAAGACAAAGACTGCAGGGTCATGCTTGTTGAAGTACATGCTCAGCAAAATACATTGGAAAGATTAGATGCAGTTTGTTTAAATACAAAACCAGCTTGAGTTAGCCATTGCCTGGATTTAGCTGCAGGTTAATGAACTTACTAAGCAACTACATACCAAAACAGCCTGTCACTCAAGCACAACAAAGACCTTTAAGCCACCCACTGCAGCAGAGGGGAAGGCAAGACAGAGATGATTCAAGTAGAAGAAATATATATTCCACACCTGCCCCTCCTTTTCAAATCTAATCTCATGAAGTTACTTCACTTCACAGATCTCAGGCTGCAGTCAAACACCCAGTGGCATCCTTCTGACTGCTGCGTGGCATCGCCTGGGCTCATGGGCTACAATGAACCAAGACAAAGCCATGGCAGTGGGACCTCAGTGCAGTGAGACTTTGCACTGTGGTGGGAAGAATGCAGCCACCAAATAGGAGGGCAAGTATCTACAAGAAGTCTGCCAAATGAAATACATCCACAGCTGCAAAACTGGGTCAGAACTGCAATGTGACAGCAAAGGATTCTGCAAGCACTTTCTGATGACTTCTTAACATTGGCCTGGTCTTTAAAAATAGTCTTTTTCCTCAGGGCATCCCCTGAGACAGTGGAGCTCAAATCCACAGGAAAGGGGACCTCAGTGAGCTGCCAGGGGAAGCTTGTTGCTGCAGGATGGGAGCAGTGCAAGGTTTGATGTTAGCAATGTTCTTTCCTCATCTGATTTCTCTGAGACTCCCATTTAACCAAATGGCTATCAAGCCAGCTTCTGATGAGATCAGCTATTTTAATCGTGGCAATATTTATTTCAGTTTCTCTATTTACATTCACGCTGGGTGCCCCTGTCAGACCACCCCCTCCACCATGCAGGTATCCCAGATAACACAGTATCACTCAGAGAAAAGGGCAGACATGGGTGTGTTCCACACCCACCTTATCTCTCAGCCACAAGCAGGTCCTCAATGCCCACAGAAGTAGTCAATGTACCACATTCCTGGTTTACTCTGAGTGAGTTACGGTGCATTACAGAAACTGAGACAAATATACAGACAGGTCTTTTGTGTATATCCACCTGCATATGATCCAGGGCCTATTTTTAAATTAGACCTACATACACTGAAGGTGTAGGATAATACTGGGCCTTTCTGAGCTGTCAAAGCCTCTGATGCTTATACAGTAAAGTCATCCTGACCATGGCTGGCTAGTGGAAGGGGCAGCTCCATACAAACTTCCAAACCCCTGGCTGCTCTGCTCCAAACAGGATGCCCAACACAGCTGAGGGCCAGCAGAGAGAAGGGGAAACTGGCCACAGACTCCTCAGCCACTGCACTTTACAAACACAAGGAGTTTGTAAAGAAAAACTAACACTTCCTCAGACAGAGCCTGGCTTGGCAGTCCCTGGTAATCACATCTGCAATAGGAAAGAAAGTCACCAAGGCAACAGTGAGTTTCCCCACTTCTTCCTGCCCTGCCCAGCTGTGTCAGTTAACAGGCTCATCATGGAGCCAGGCAGACTATAAGAGCAACAGATCGAAAATGAGCACCTGCTCTATTAACTGGAAGCAGAAGGGCAAACTAGGAAGTGCCTGCTTGATGGTAAGAAATGAGTCACTTCCTTCCCTCAGCCTTGGCAAAGGACATCTTGGGAGCTGGAAAACCAAACTTCATTATGATGACTTACACCACTGTTAAGATGCAACTGACACGGAATTACACCAGCAGCTACTTTCATGCGGAACTGTGGTGCCAAGCAGTTCAGCAGTTCCCCAGCACAGCTCATGATGCTGACATTCACTGCCAGAATGACTGCATTTGGCTCAGTGGGGAGCAGCAGATCAAGAGGTTAATTTTGTAAAGCCCTCACTATCTCCTTGCTGGCTGGTACCTTCTTCTGGGAGAATGCTGCAACAGCAGCCAGGTGACATGCTCAGGTTATGTATAACCCTCTTGACAGGTTGCAGGGGTTCCACCTGATGACACCTCCAGAGCAACCAGGACTCCAGAAGCCTTCTCCTGGTCTGACAGCCTGGGTTCATTGGTTTGGTTGTTTGCTCGTACCTCTCACCTCCAAAAACCACTGCACTTGATTTATACATTTCTTAGGCCTCTGGACGACAGGAAGATTGAGGGACAGCAGATATGTCACTGCCATCATGTTATCGCAGATGATTAATATTTTAGTTTGGATATTTTAAAACCTTTATGATCTCTTTAGCACATTACAATGACGTAAAAACATGAACTTATTGAGGCTCAGGAGTTTGCTCGAAGCAGATTAGGTTTCACAGCAGGGAAATAACAGTCCCTCCTTCTTCCCCAAGATTAGCCTAAGCTCTGTGATTCCAGAGGGGAGAAAACCTTTCCTGTGCTAAGGGGCTCAGCAGGTGGAAACTAAATACAAAAAGAGGACTTTTGATTTGCCCAGAATATCCTACTGCTCCTATCAAGAGCTCCACACAGTGCACAGCTACAGCAGGCAGCTCTGCAGGATGACACAAACCACACCAGGGCAGGCTGCCTGCTGCCACCAGCACCTCCTCCGGGACTGTCACAGCTGAAACAACAGCACCTTTGACTTATCATACAGATGAGAGGGGGAAAGTATCTCAAACAGAACTTCAATTTTTTCCCCAAGAATGGATAATCACTTTCAAGGTGCCAGAGAAATCCAAAAATTCTTTATAATTTTCAAATTACAAAGACTTTGCCTTTGAGGTAGTGCAGAGGGGGAGCTGACTATCGAGGGGACCATCTTTATATTACACAAGGACTATAAACATGTTTTAATACTTCTGGGCCCTTAGCAGCAACAAGCCCTTTTCCCTCTGCACGTTCAGGAAAGGACTAAATTGCAGTTGTCAGTTCAGCTTAGAAGAGCACCAGGAAGGAGCAGCTGCTCAGAAACAGCTCCGCATTGAGCTCTGCATAATTACTGTGAGATTATAAATAGTTCAGTCACTCATCTGTACTTTTTGGTCACTGCTTGTCAGAAGGCAGTGTGCTTCAGGGATCCTTGTTGGAGTAACTACAGAGCTAAGGCTATTCTTGTTGCACTCTTGGAGGGCACAACTTCTCCCAGTTCACAGAAGGGCAGTACCACACTCATTCTGGTTACCCTACAGAAAGCACAGAAGTGTTAGTAGGACCTCTGTAATTATCCTGGCATCAACTGTTAGCAGTACGTTTCCTACAGACATTGTGATTGAGCGTATAATTACCTCATCATTTGGTGTAAAGTAGAAACCAGAACAAAGCACATTAAAAGGATGGTGAGAAAAGAAAGCCATTCTAGACAGAGGTGGTTGTTGAGAACATTTGGTCTTACCCCGAAACCAATTGCTCATCAGTTAGAGGACATTGGTCTCTGAAATGGGAACATGGCCATAAACACAAAACAAAAACATAAAACAAAAGAAAACAAACGACGCCAAGTACATAAAATACACAAAGAAAAAAAAAAAGAGAGAAAAAGATTATATTAAAACCCAGGAGGATCTATTAAGCGTTAAACTCCTGTAAAGAAAATGGTCAGTATTGAGAAGAGTCAAAAGTTAATGGCAGGTGAGTAGCAGGGATGTGCTGCAGGCTGAGGTGATGGCACTCCAATCCTCTCCACAACGCTACAGCAGCGTGCTCCCACCACCTGCTGTGCTTCTGGAACTGCACTCACTCTTTAACTCATGCTTACCTTAAAATGGACCAACAGACACATCAATAACAACAACAAAAGTACAGAAGAGGTTCCACTCTGATTCAGAGCGGATTCCATAAGTCAGTTTGTTTTCCAGAGTATTGCCAGCAGTTTCAAAAGCCTTTAAGAGCTCTACACAGTCCACTGAAGGAAGGGGAGACCAAATGGAAACCTCCAGCAATTATTTAATGCAGGAGACAGCAGATTTCCATTGGTCACACTGAGAAGGTAGAACAACCCTAGAGGACAAACTATACAAAGGGGGTGATATTACAGAAAGGGATGGGATGGGTGACCGGAAAGGAAGAGCCCTACAGAAAGGAAGGCTTTCAGAACAAACAACAAGGAGAACACTGAGGTCCAGTGAAAGAGGGACAGAGGATATAGAAACATTACCACAGGAGAACGACTGTTTGTTAGAAAGGGACATTCACGTCCTTGTTTGTCAGTAGCTTGGGTTTCTGTAACAAAAGTATTTAGCCAATTAATGACATCAATGCTGCAAAGCTTGCTAAATCTCTTTGGTTAAGTCAGTTATGCTACTGAAAAATACAACGTCTGGTGCAACATACGTTTCTTTATGTGCATCTTCATTAGAATTTTTGCTATTGTATCCCCTCAAAAACAAACAAACAAGAAAACAACAACCTACAAAAGACATTTCAAACCAATTTAAGAAAACTTTATCTTCTAGTTTCAACAGAGCTAACGCACAACTTCAGCTTTTTGGAGGAAAAAAAGAGACTGGCAAGCATCTCCAATAGCTCTGAGGGGTATATATTATTGGGATAGCACTCAAATCTGAAGGATGCCTTTGAAGACAGCAAATCAGGCAAGTATGAGAAGAGGCCTGCATGGAGAGCCACTGACAGGACACCTCTCAGCTGCATGGCTGTCCCCAGCACACCCTGACCATTTGTGTTGCTTGACTTGCTTTTAAAAGGAATAAAAGATCTCTATAGAAAAGATCTAGAGTTACAACTCCATTAAATAGAAATCACCATAACCAATACCAGTAACCTGAAGGCAGGATTTCATGAATAGGTTGTAATTTTCAGTAACAAAAAGCATAATGAACACCAGGAAATTCATGTCTGAAGGTTTCAAGAAATCCAATTATGTATACAAAGATGGAAATGGAGAGTGATGGCACCTAAATTGGTGTAATTTTCTGGAGCCTTACAGAAATACTTACACCTCAACTGCTCCATGAGATCAGCTCAAAAGTAACCATTCTGGGTTCCAACAGCTTAGAAAAAAAGCAATTCTGAACGTTCTCTAGACCACATTTGATTCTAGATGGTCAGAGAACTGAAGGCAGCCATCCAGAATAAAGCAGGATGGATCCAACCTTCATACAAACTATTGCAGCAGCTACATAGATCTGAAATAACCTTTGTTACCAAACATGAGAACAATATCAAACTTGCCATACACCATCCACTCAGCTTAGCAGTCTGCTCTCCAAAGCCCCAACTTGTGCTGCCAAAAAACATCCACACTGACTACTGATATGTGGTGATTTGATGGACTCTTTCTGCCCCTCCTTTCTTGAAGCAGCCTTCCAGAAATAACACAATGCTGCTTCATAAACGACTTTCATGTGGGACAACTCCAGGTGGAAAACCTTTGTCCCTCTGCCTCCGCTCACCCTCAGGATCTGTTCTTCTTCACACACACCACCTTTGCTACACCTCCACGTGGCTCACACAACCAGAAGCCTGAGCCACATTCTGTGCACAGCCCTAAAGAGACTTCCTTGCTTTGTGATGAAGATGTGCTTGCGTACCTAGTGCCAGAATATTATTACTATCTATGTCATTAAGTCCAGTGAAAAATTAAACTTCCTGCCTGATGTGAATGATCAGTAGTCAGTGTATAAAGAGCATCGGTGATCTCTTCTACTCACAGCTGCTGCTGAAGAGAAGGATGCTTAACTGCTGCATTAAATGCACCTGCAAGCCTTCCTTCTACATTCCCGTGAGAGAAGACAGCTGCTTCAGTGCATTCACAGCATTACACTGTGAATACGGATGAGGCTTCTCATAAACTAAATTGAAACAAATGCAGCTATGAAAGACACTGAATTTCTGAATGCAGACCTGCTGGTGTAGGCAGCAGCAGCAGAACCAGCACTTCAGAGCAACGAGATGCTCCCCCCCACCCTTTGCCTGCATGGCTGCTACTGTCACATCCACAGGGGATAATACTAAGGCATGTCCCACTAACAGACTTGAGTTGGCTGACATCTCAACATCAGGTACATAAATACAAGGCTTACAAACTCCAGTAACATCAATAACCATCAGGTGCAGACAGTGCAGGATGGATTTGTGCGTACTGCTGTGTAAGACTGCACAAGCAGCAACTGCATTTCTCTGAAGGCCATCACGACAGAGGGGGATTTCTGTCTAAGTATTCTTTCACTCAGTGCTACATAAAGGCCCAGACCCACCTGGTAGAGTGCCAATAAAGAGATACTTTGTGCTTAGGGAACTCAGCTCCCTGAATTACTTTAAACAATAAAAGCTTAATATCAAATACCTGACCCAAGAGACCTGAATGCTAGCCCTCAGCCAACGATTCCTGTACACCACTACAATAAAACCATCTAACTCTTTGTTTAAGGTAGGCTACATGCCAGCACGTTCAACCTTCCTAAAACCAGTTCCAGGAAAATATGAGCAGCTTAATCATCTGACCATAACTTAAAGGGATAAAATCTCTGCCTCCACCACAGCAGTAGCCAACAGTGCCTCACACAAATTCAGCACCACAGACAACATCCATGAGCACAGCTCTGTGGTGCGTGTTTTGTCCAACCTCCCTAAATGGCAGAGGAGAGAGAGTGGCTATGAGAAAGAAGCTGCCACATTGCCATATATCTCCTTAGGGAAATACCAGAGCCAGATGAACAGCAACCAACAAAATCCTTGGGATAACCAGCAAGCACACGCTGAGCCCTTGCAGTGTGCATACTCCATGCTGTCCACAGGACAGGCTGAAGTGCCATTTCACAGATATCAAGCTTAAAAAACATGTTTCGGTCCCATTTCACTTGTGCACTGTATCACACTATGTTCAGTGGAGACAAGATAGAATGCTGCAATTGAAGGTTTCAAAGATACCAGAAGATGTAATAGACACAAATGACCACAACCAAAATGTGTTACACTGTTTTAATAAGGTACCAGTCCTGGAAAAATGTATGAATGTGACTGAAGTTACTGCCATGGAAAGCTTTAATTTCAGTGAAGCTATTCTTAGCCAAACTTAAGAACCAGCTTACATTTTGCAAGGTTGGCATCTAACTCGCCTTTTAGGGAAAAACAGTGACAACTTCATTCATGTATCAGAGAAAAGCAGCAGCTACCCCAGTATTAATGTTTGAAATTAAAAGACATGCCACAAAAAAAAAAAATCTGTAACTGAACGATAGCCCAGTTTGTCTCCTGCCTGATAGTGAAACATCTAAAACAACATAGCAGATTTCAATTTTCTCCCAATACCAGTTAGAGGGTTCATGTCAATGTATGCACAACGTACCACCTATTTTCAGTGCTTTTATTACCCACTAATTTCCTGCAGTTGAAAAAACTCTTAAGTCTCAGTGCCCTCCTGAGCCACTATTTCACTTCATGGATACACAGGCAGCTATATCTGGAGAAACAAAATGTTGTTCAGTACTGCACAGTAATCCTGTACCACTGTCTCATGAGATAAAGAAGAACCTGAGGCAATTGAATAAGATGGCCAGTAACAGGTAGGCAGGGGGAGGAAAGTGGAGTTTTGCCAAATGGTTAATACTCCTGGCTCTGAAAGGGTATCACTGCCTTTCCAACAAGCACAGCTTACCCAAGCTATACTTCGTCCAGAAAGCAGCACACTCACCAGCATTCACTCATGAGGCATTTCTCATTAGCAAACACTGATTTTCTCATAACGTGGCATTACAATCTCCCTTTGCAGGTCTCCTATACACTACAAGAGTGTGTGCCTACTGAACTAGCAGCAAGAAAAAAGGAGGCCATCTCCTCCTTGGTTTTAAAGTCAAATGAGGAAAAAAGTTTTCTCCCTACCTGGAGTCCCCATCTTGGTCCTCTGAGGTGTCACCAGAGCTATTCACCGCATAACGACTCCGTGGTTTATCTGAGGCAAAGAAGAAAGACAGCTTTCTCAAGAAGCAGTCTCCTTGCAGTGTACAGTAAGATCTTCTGTTTTTTCAGTTTTCACTCACAAATACATTAACAAATGGGAGCGAGAAGCTCACATTTTCAAGGGATACAGAGAAAACAAAAGCATTCAAAGAAACAACTTTCCTGCCAAGCACCAGAAAACAATTCACATTTGCAAAACCATTTTGCAATTCAAGGGAGCAGAAAAAAAAGAATTCAACTCATTAATTTCCCACATTCTTGCAGTGACACGTATCCAAATCCTTTACCAACAAAAACCTGGAGAGGAACAGGAGGAAAGCAGACAGCAAATGATAATACCAGACTTTTCAGATTTTACTCATAAGAGAAAATGGGGTTCAAAACTGATTCTTCCTCTGTAAAAAATACCTCACCATCTTAAAAGGGGCATCAAATCTCACACAAGACACGGGGACTGCTGTGACAGGACAAGTGGAAATGGCTTCAAACTAAAAGAGAGGAGATTTAGATTGGATGTAAGGAAGTTCTCTACAATCAGGGCTGTGAAACACTGCCACAGGCTGCCTGGAGATGTGGTGGGTGCCCTGCTCCTGCAGACACCCACAGTCAGGCTGGGTGGGCTCTGAGCACCTGGTAGAGCTGTGGATGTCCCTGTTCATTGTGGGGGTGTTGGACTATAAGGCCTTTAAAGGTCCATTGCAATTCAAATGATTGCATGACTGTGATTGTCTGACATGTGGCAGATGGCAAATGATCCATGTAGAACAGCCCCACTGCTGGATGACAGCCTCAGATCATACACAGGGCTCACCCATCCTGTGTGCCTCTCACGATCACTTTGGTACGTTTGGTATGTGCCCAAACTGTTAAATATTCCTAGGCACTCAGCTCACACTGAAACTGAGAACTGTTTCTAACATCCCCCGGTGACAGGTTAGGTTTGCAAGCTGCGATCCCACACCACTGCCCATGCTAACCAAGCCCTCCCAAACCCACTCTGTCTTTTCACAAAGTGCAGGATGGAAACACCAGGGCTGGTAGCACAGGGCCAGCACGGGCACGGCCCCACATCTGCCACCGCAGAGCATCCCAAGCAAGAGGGGACGTGCTGGGTTCCACACAGGACCACACAAACCCTACTCCTGACAGCGGGGTCCCAGCGCTACCCGAGCAGCATGGGGCCGCGCCCACAACCCAGGGGGACGAACCGACCTTCCTCAACGGGGCGCGGATGTGGGGAACGGGGGGCACGAGTGTGCGCGTGCACGGAGGGGACGACGGGCCACC
>VXAB01009956.1:275810-295046 GCA_013399175.1 Odontophorus gujanensis
GTGCTGCGGTCCCCCCCCACTTTAGCGCTCGGCGCTGTAGCCGAGGGCTTGCGGCTCGGCCCAGCGGCCCCCCCACCGTCAGCCCAGCGTCCCCAGTGCGGGTCAGTGCTTCACGTAGCCATGCACAGGTCAGCCCCGCACCCCCCGTGCCCACAGCCAGCACGCTCCGGCACCCCCAGTGCAGTGCCCCTGGAGCCTCACGCCTCTCCGCTGGCCACGGTGTCTCGAGGTTTATTCCCACCTCTTCCCACATGTCTGCGCACCCCTTCACTATTTTCACGTCTCCCGATTTCCTTTGGTCCCTTTGAGTCATTCGGTTATTACAACTCCAGGACTTTACTCCGAGCTGCTGCCCAGTGGGCAGGAGTGCCTGGAATTGCAGGACTTGTTACTCTCCCCCAGCTCAGACTTTGAAGGACCCTCACAGGAGGTTCACGTTGGAAATCGGACCTCTGCTCCCCGTGCTTAGCATTTGGCCTTGTTTGTCATGTTCACTGTATGGTTTCTAGGTGCTTTACAGCACACTGTGCACCACTGATACAAGTTACTTTACGGCTCCTGTAAGTTCATAGGTTTTTGGGTTTGTTTTTTATTCCCTCTAGATTATTAATTGTAACAGTGCTTCCCCTGGCAGCTATTCTGTGTTTTGTTTGTTTGTTTGTTTTGTTTTTGTCTTATTGTGTGCTCAGCTGAGATCAGAAAAACTGTCAGCGGTTATGTCAGAGGATGGCACGGGTTTTTCACATAAGTTCTTCCGTTTTTGACAGCAATATTTAGATATTTGAACACTCTGAGATATCCCCACTCTGGATTTTTCTCGGCAAGATTCTTCTCTTGGACTTTGGGCAGAGATGGGTGGTTGAGGACTGAAAGGGAGATGAGCACCCACAGTGAGGGCTTAATCTGCACGGCCATGCTCTGCCAGGCAGGTGATAACAATTGAAGCAAGAAGAGCTGTCATTGAGGGGAGATAGTTGTTGGTGAGTGATTAAAGAGCAGCCACATTATCACAGCAGAGCATTCCTCGTGCCCCAGTGCTGCGCAGCTGTGTTAAAATTTCCCAGTGCGTCTGCCCCCAAGCATAACTTTACAGTCTTCAATTAAAAACTGCAGGCATATTTGTCTTTTGCAACTCTTGGAGACAGGTTAAAGCAAAGCTCTTGAAAGCTGCAAGCTCTGTGAACACTAGTAGGAAATTAAAGAATAAAACCAGGATGTAGATTCTGCTTTTAGGATTTCGAAAACTTAATACACCCAAATTCTTCAGAGTTAGAGTGGATGTATGTGCCACCATTATCCACTAAAATTCCCCTCGAGAGAGAGGCAACTCCTGTGCAGAGCAGAGGCCCTTGGGGACCATCACCCGTGATCTCACAGAGGTACAATTGTTCATTTGCTGAACTGGAAATTATAATCCCACTTTTAAAATGAGCAAACAGATCTGTTGCTGACCTGTGCAGCTCTGAGGCCAGGCTGCTGTGGAGGAGAACAGTGTGCCAGCTCAGCTTGCTGCTCCTTCCCAAGGCTCTGGGAGCATTTCACAGATTCACGACAAAGATCCACAGCCTGCACTCAGGTGCACATCACACTACAGGTTTACGAAACCTAAGTATGAAAAGCAACAGAAAGAGAGAGGCACATGTGATGCAGTTTCCCAGAGGACATGTCAATCCTGTGATCAGAGGAACAGTGGCTGTGTTGTCCAGTTCCTTGGGTCACATAGGCCAGGAGCCCCAAGGCTCAGCACCCCATGGGTGAGGAACTTAGCTGAGAAGTCTGTGCAGGGACAGAGCCCGTCAGTCTCGATGTCATGTTGCTGCACATGGCTGCAAATCACACTGCTCCCACCAGGCTCTTTCCTGAAGAGCTCCTGAAGCTGTCCCCAGCACAACTCTGATCCTAGGCGAGTGCTGAACCCCTCCTTGCAAACCACTGTCACCTTTGGGCTGCTCTAGCCTTTGTGATAGTGCAGGAGCAACCCTTGGGAAATGAATCCAAATTCAATAAAGATTTCAGCAATTATAGTTCACATACAAACCAACAAGCCCCTGCTGTGGGCATCACTCTGATTTTCATGCCTATGCAGACCTTACTCCTCCAATTGTGGAGAATTGCTGTTCAGGTTAAACAGTTGGCAGCAAAATAGGAAGGAGTATTGCTAGTGTCTGCCTCAGTATATCTGAGTCACGGGGACTTCCCTCAAGCACTGTCAACAGAGTCTGGAGCAGAGCCATGCAGTGGGCGATGTAAGAGGTAGCACTTTCAGAAGGAGACAAGCAACAGCAGCATTATTTTCAAAGTATTTTCCTGTTGGAAAACTGCACTTGGTTTTTAAATTCCTGTAGTAAGAGATGATGAATACAGCTTCTCTCAGTACCTCCATCTGTTTGAGCTACGTAAACTGAGTACAGCATTTTCCTGTGTAAAGTGCTGGGTGCCTGTTCTGTCAGCAGGGCAGCCACCTCTGGGGCACACTGCCTGTAGCTGCTGGTAGCACTGTGAAACACAAATGCACCTTGATAAGGAATCTGACTTACACATATCAACCTGCTCAGCACAAGNCTACAGTTTTACGAAACCTAAGTATGAAAAGCAACAGAAAGAGAGAGGCACATGTGATGCAGTTTCCCAGAGGACATGTCAATCCTGTGATCAGAGGAACAGTGGCTGTGTTGTCCAGTTCCTTGGGTCACATAGGCCAGGAGCCCCAAGGCTCAGCACCCCATGGGTGAGGAACTTAGCTGAGAAGTCTGTGCAGGGACAGAGCCCGTCAGTCTCGATGTCATGTTGCTGCACATGGCTGCAAATCACACTGCTCCCACCAGGCTCTTTCCTGAAGAGCTCCTGAAGCTGTCCCCAGCACAACTCTGATCCTAGGCGAGTGCTGAGCCCCTCCTTGCAAACCACTGGCCTTTGTGATAGTGCAGGAGCAACCCTTGGGAAATGAATCCAAATTCAATAAAGATTTCAGCAATGATAGTTCACATACAAACCAACAAGCCCCTGCTGTGGGCATCACTCTGATTTTCATGCCTATGCAGACCTTACTCCTCCAATTGTGGAGAATTGCTGTTCAGGTTAAACAGTTGGCAGCAAAATAGGAAGGAGTATTGCTAGTGTCTGCCTCGGTATATCTGAGTCACAGGGACTTCCCTCAAGCACTGTCAACAGAGTCTGGAGCAGAGCCATGCAGTGGGCGACGTAAGAGGTAGCACTTTCAGAAGGAGACAAGCAACAGCAGCATTATTTTCAAAGTATTTTCCTGTTGGAAAACTGCACTTGGTTTTTAAATTCCTGTAGTAAGAGATGATGAATACAGCTTCTCTCAGTACCTCCATCTGTTTGAGCTACGTAAACTGAGTACAGCATTTTCCTGTGTAAAGTGCTGGGTGCCTGTTCTGTCAGCAGGGCAGCCACCTCTGGGGCACACTGCCTGTAGCTGCTGGTAGCACTGTGAAACACAAATGCACCTTGATAAGGAATCTGACTTACACATATCAACCTGCTCAGCACAAGTGTGCACTGCTGTTTGGGCAGAGAACATGATCTTTCACCTGCCCGTGCCACCAGCTTGCTATGCACTGCTGCTGAGGTTTAATGGGGTGGCAGAGGGATTTACTTCTGCTTCACGTGCTGGCAGAATATTCCCCAAGCACTGTAAGCAGCCATCTCCAGTTGGGTGTTTCCTTGACACTTTGCCCACTTAGCTGTGATTACAGACCTGTGCCTTTACTCGTTTGGTCTTTCATCCATCACATGTGCCCATGCCCTGAAGCTACAGACCTTCTAGCACAGGACCAGGCTTCATGTGCATACCCAGCACGAAGCACAGTGCAAAACAGCTCTGTCTGAGGTGCTGAGGGCCATTTCACAGCACGAGGGATAATTCTCTGTAAGAATCACTCAGCTACAAATCAAAGAGATGCAGTATGAGGCATTTAGTGATGCAGCTCAGATCTCTATCAGAAGGAATTGCAGATTAAGGAAACAAACTGCTGGGAAATACCAGTGTTACTGTCTCAGGAAGCACTCAGTTCTTTGAGATCTGTGGATAGTGAGAAACTGCACACATCTCTCTGGGCTTTTTCCCACAAACATGCTTCTTTTTAGTGCTATAATTATGTGAACTGTGACTCCTGGTGCTGTAATCAGCAATAGCAATAGCAGAGTTGAGCCCTAACTCTTTGCAAGAGGCCAGCAAACACCTGGTGGTGCTGGAACACGGGCAAAATCTCCTCTGTTTTTCACAGATTCAGGGTCTCACTCCCCTTGAGCCTTACTGCACATATCCCAGCTGTCCCTCATGGTACCTAGGAGGTATTGAATGCAGTAATAGGCCGTGTGGTGGCCACGTGTATTGGAGGTGTATGATATGCCCCAGAAAGACTCAGTGTGGTGTACACATCTGTGAAGCAAGGTGACAAAATACAAATTATTGTCCAAGCTTCTCACTTTGCTCAAATCCACTCACTCCTCAGCTTAAAGTCCTAATTCTCCATCACTAGAATGTTCCAGCACTATCTCTCTGTTCATACATGCCCAGACAACTTTTTCAGGCCACACGGCCAATCCGTGTTAAGAAACAAGAAGCTGATAACACCAGCAAACCAGGAGGGCAGTGCACTGACCCTTACTGAAATGGGCTTTGTTTCACGGGGAGATAAGGGTCTCCCACCTCCATGGGTGGGCCTCAAGAGTGACCAATGAGCGTGGACAGATGCCAAGGCCTGCTCTCCTCTTCCTCTTTATAACCAGGACTGCGAGGGCACTTAGTACATCCTGCTCTGGGTGTTCACTAAAGGGAGCCTGAGCCAGCACTCTCCTGCACAATGACACTGACCCAAGCTGAGAAGGCTGCTGTGGCCACCATCTGGGCAAAGGTGGCTACCCAGATTGAGGCCATTGGGGCAGAATCACTGGAGAGGTAAGTCACCCACAGCACCCACTCCAGTGGGTGCCTGCTCTGACTTTGCTGTTAGGATGCATCTTGTGCCAATGTTGCATGAGTGAGACTCATATAATCATGTTGGGATTGATAAGAATTGCTTGATAAGCTGTATGTTTTTTAGCATGATTTTTTTTTCTGCAGTTATATCCACGTTACTAAATTCTGATAGATGGCTTCAAAATCTTACAGCAAAAATTACTTTTTTAACCATTCAGTGGGTTTACTTCCCACCAAAAGAATTCATAGCTAGGAGCCCTAAAGAGGAATTCAAAGCCGTTCATACTCAGTGTCCTGAAATAGGGTTATCACCATTAGGAAATGAACTTTAACTACTTTATCATATAAATTGTCACGTAACGGACATTAAGAGAAGAGCTGTCCACCAAATTTACTAGGAACTCTTATTTCATTGCTCCAGTTGGCACATAACAAACAACACAACTGGAATCTGCACGAAGTATAGCACAGGGCAAACTAAGCAGGCTGCCATAAAGAGGGCTGTTGGTCTGCACGTTTTTTAGATGTCGTCATTAAAAGTTATTTTAATGCTATTTATAATCAAGGTAAGATATTGTGATATCTCTGCTGGGACTCCTACTACCACTCGTACCAATCCTGGTTCATTTAGCTCATAGCAGTTTGAAGGTCTTGCAAAACTGGCTGACAGTGTAGTATAGGAAATGTAGTGACAACTTCAAGCTTCCAAACTTCAAGCTTCCAAAACTCAGTTAATTGCTGAGGGAGTGTATTTCTGCAGCTGGTGGCTTTACACTACACTTGCCCTGAGGTTTGGCCAGATCATGCATGCCTTTTCCACTGCTTAACTTCATTGTCTCATTCTCCTCCAGGCTTTTCTCCAGCTATCCTCAGACGAAAACCTACTTCCCTCATTTTGATCTCAGCCAAGGCTCAGTTCAGCTTCGTGGCCATGGCTCCAAGGTCCTGAATGCCATTGGGGAAGCTGTGAAGAACATCGATGACATTAGAGGCGCTTTGGCCAAACTCAGCGAGCTGCATGCTTACATCCTCAGGGTGGACCCAGTGAACTTCAAGGTGAGTGGGCACGATTTCAGGGATGAAAACTACCAGCCGCAGAACTGGAGGCCACAGGTCATTTTGACTAATGGTAGCCTGATCCCTGACTTTGTAGTGTGGCTTCATACTGCTGCTGGTTCCCCATCTGATTTTTAATCTGAGACTGGATCTTCTAGCAAACCATATGGTCCAGCTCAAGCAAAGTATTCAGGTGGTGTTTGTGTTGGAAAGGCCTGGGTCCTTGCTGCCTTTGTGGCAGGTTATGAGTCTTCCTCACATGTCAGGTGATGTCACCTTTCTTGAACAGTCTTTGTGAAATCTGAATTCTCCCTGAAGAAAGAAGAAACATTTGGATGGAGGGAGTGATATCGAACAGTGCACTGAGCATAAGGCAATGCTGCTTCTTCACAGCTAGCATCAGGCAGTAGTGTTACCTGGTTGGGACATGTATTTTTTCATTCCAGAGCATGTTGCAGACTCTTAGATTGGCTTCTGTTACTGATTACAATTTCTTTCCTTTTTTTTTTCCCTTTCAGCTGCTTTCCCACTGTATCCTGTGCTCCGTGGCTGCCCGCTATCCCAGTGATTTCACCCCAGAAGTTCATGCTGCATGGGACAAGTTCCTGTCCAGCGTCTCCTCTGTTCTGACTGAGAAGTACAGATAAATGGCTTCCACAAAGGGTTAGGGATGCACATCCATGGCACACAACAGCTGCCAAGTTCTGGGGTATTTTTCCTGTGCAGTCCTTTCAACTCCCCTATGCAGGGGCTCAGCTGCCTGCAGACCACAATAAATAATTCAACTGTGATGTATGGTCTCTGTGCTTTCATCTTTCATGTTCCACCTTAGTGTTCAGGCAGTGTGTTTGGAAATCACTACATAATACAGAGGGGAAAATACTGAGCTGTGTAAGTTCATGTACATAATGAGATTAACATACAGTTGTTCTCATACATATTCTCATACAGCTAGGACAACCAAATGTAAAGCTGATCCGGAAACATTATTTCACCCTGCTAGGACAATGAATGGACACAGGCTTCTTGTTTAGTCTCTCCAAAATCCAGCTCGGGTTGTTCTGAACAACAGCTGCACTGCCCAATGGCATGATGTGCACAGGGCAATGCTGTGTATTGATCATGTGTGCTCTTCTCATTGGGCGAGGACAAGGCAAACACCTTGGGCTACCACACCTGCTAGTCCCAACTGTTTGCTAAAGGGACCATCCCCTCAGCATGACATTTCCTATTTTTGTATCAGGAACTTTGCATGCTTTTGAAATTTGGGAAGATTAATGGCCCCTGGAGATCAATGATGATATCTGAGGGACCAAAATTCCCAGTGTTTGGCACCATTCATGCCCCTCATCCAAGTCCCTCCTGACTATACCCCCGCTCCCAGCTGATAAAACACATGGGAATTACTTTGTTTATATCCTTGCTTCCTCTTCCAAATTATTTCCAAGACTTTAGTATACATTACTTCTTCACATGCACATACAAAAAACACTTGGAGTGTTAGAGCAGCTTGAAATTCGGAAGCTTCTTCATTGTTTGTTGGTGTACTCTATAACTAAGTGATTCAGGTGTTGAGTGCAGGCCAATGAGTGTGATATCACTCAGTGCATCTTAGGAAGGTTCTGCGTCTAAGGGCAGAGTGATTCCAGCTTCATTTACTGAGCTGTACCCCTGCTCTTCCAGTGAGATACTTACCAAGAGACACTCACTGCTCGTGCATGTCTTAGAAGACTTTTGACATGCAAAGATGGGTGCAAAGCCTTAAGCACATGAGCACAAGCTGCAGTGTTCAACTCATTTACAAAGCGTATTTGGGCCATGGGGAGAGATAAGATGCAGAAGTTCTAAGCCACTGAGCTGATCTAAATCTGCACCTTCTGTGAGCAGCAAGTTTTTCAAACATTCTGTCTCTGTGGATCTCTAGGTGACCTCAGTGTTTAAATCAACAATTTACACTGTAGGTCAGCATGGAGTACATCCCTAAGCCCAAATGTGTATCAGTGATTTCATGCAGAGCCTAAATGAAGGATATGACAGTCCCCAACCATTGCATGCCTTATGGGATGTCCTATCATTTATGGAGAGTGGCAAGAGCATGCATTGGCATTGGAACAAGGCAGCAAGTCCCAGCCTGATGAGCAAGCAGGTATGGACTTTGTAAAGACCAGGTGCCAAAAAAAGAGGTTTTTTCACCCAGGTTTATCTGGGCTGCTGGAGTAGGGTGATGGGAGCACACAGAGGGCAAAGGTGGCACAGGGAGGGGAGGAGGCCCAGGAGCTCTTTGTTTGGAGAGGGCTGGATGTGTCAGAGGCTGGAGGACAGGAGGGCTGGGACATGTGTGGGGCAAGGAGCCAGGCAGGCTCTTGGTGAGGGAAGAATTGTGCATCCTGACAGGAGCACCAAGCAACACTGCAAGGCTGAGGCTGCAGCCAGTCTGCAGCATCCTCAAGACCGTGGTTGCCAACTGCAGGGTACAGCCTTGATGGGTGCCTTCCCACAGCCTGGCGAGGAGCTGCCTGGGATCCCCTCTGCCTGCAGTGCGAGGCCGCCCATGGGGGCCAACCCAGCTGGCAGGGCAGGGTAGGACAGGGCTGGTCAGGGCAGCAGTGTCCCCCCAGGGCCCCTTCCATGGACACCAGGGCCCCCCGAGGCACTGCTGCTCCCTGTTCTCAGCATTGCACAGCCACGGCCCCTCCATGTGGAGAAGATAAGGCCAGGGCGGGTGTGCAGGGAGCTATAAGAGGTCGGCCCTGCAGGCTCCTCCACCACACACTGCCACCAGCCTGCCCCACCAACCACCACCATGCTGACTGCTGAGGACAAGAAGCTCATCCAGCAGACCTGGGAGAAGGCTGCTTCCCACCAGGAGGACTTCGGAGCTGAGGCTCTGACTAGGTGCAAGCCAGGCCCAGGGGCACCTGACGGGGTGGGAATTTGGGGAGTGGGAGCCAATGGGTGTGGGTTGGGTCCCGGATTGGTGGAGTGTGTGGGCTGGGGCAGGGGGAACTGCAGGGCTGCAGAGCTGACCAGCTTCATTCCTGCAGGATGTTCACCTCCTATCCCCAGACCAAGACCTACTTCCCCCACTTCGATCTCTCAGCTGGCTCTGACCAGGTCCGTGGCCATGGCAAGAAGGTGCTGGGAGCCCTGGGCAATGCCGTGAAGAACGTGGACAACCTCAGCCAGGCCCTGTCTGAGCTCAGCAACCTGCATGCCTACAACCTGCGTGTTGACCCAGTCAACTTTAAGGCAAGCGGTGGCCAGGGTGTGGGGGTCCTGTGGTTATAGGGTCCTGGAGGAACTGGGGTCCTGGGGGTCATGGGGTCAAGGGGTCCTGGGGTATAAGGGGTCCTGTGGTCATGGGGTTCTTGGGTCAGGGAGTCCTGGGGTCTTGAAGTCAGGGTGTGCTGGATTCCTGGGAGCTGGGATCCTTGGGGCCAGGAGCTTGAGGCCAGGGGTGGTACCAGGACCAGGATGGGGATCAGACTGGGGCTAAGAGCCCTCCATCCAGAGCTAGGGTACTGAGCTTCTGTTTGCCTTGCAGTTGTTGTCACAGTGCATCCAGGTGGTGCTGGCTGCACACCTGGGCAAAGACTACACCCCTGAGGTGCATGCTGCCTTCGACAAATTCCTGTCTGCCGTGTCTGCTGTGCTGGCTGAGAAGTACAGATAAGCCACCATCTACAACTCCAAGTCTTCAATAAAGACACCATTGCTGCAGCACTGTGTCTGTGTGTGCTGGGGCTGGGGACAGGGCACAGGGGTACAGGGTGGGCTGGGGCAGACCCAATGTTTCCCTGCACCCCTGGGGAGAGAGGGAGGAAGGAAGGAAGCTGCCAGCAGGTCTGGCATGGGGTCTCCCTGGTTAAATGTGATCCTGAAGCAGGTAGCAGGAATCTAAGGACAGAGCTCAACCTGTGCCTTCCCATGCCTGCAAACCTGCTTGGGGTGGGTGAAGCCAAATGTGTTCCTTTGAACTCCTTCAATGATTTTCCATGGGGAACGGATTGACCTCCCCTGGCTCTTATCACCATGGCTGTTTAGGACTTGACTGGGGATGCTGTGGGAGCTAAATGCCTGCATGAATTCCGTGGACAACCAGATAAGGTCACAGAGTGCAAAAAATCCATTGTGAACCATGAAGTACAATCACTGTTCATAGCCTCAAGGGCCCCTCCAATCCTGCCCTGGGTGCCCGTTTCTCCCATGGCATCTGGAGAGGGTGGAAACAAGGCCAGGCAGAGCTGTTGTCCAACACAAGGCTGCTGCTTTTACATCACTGGCTTTAGATCTGAGGAAGATGGTGGGTTATAAGATAGTAAACTAGCCCTGGGTTTGCTCTGCACTGTGACCAGAGGAGGAAATCAGGGTTGTGAGGAATGAGGGAAGCTGCACCAGGAAATCAGCACCTGCTTTGGCAGGGAGTCCCCATACCATGTGTGCACACTCCCAAACACACAGTGCTTTTCCTCCATACTCTGAAGCACTATGTCTCAGCATGTCATTTACACCTAGTTACTCCTGTGCCTTCAGTTTGAGGAGCTCTTCTGCCTTTGCAGTTTGCCACACTGATGTGTGCATGGGCAGCAAATACACAGCCTCCCCATCATCTGCTTCCCAGAAGGGCAGCCTCCCTCCTCCACTCTTCCCCTCCTCCTGTGCTCTGACATGGTGCCAGGTCAAGCTAATCTCCCCCAAACACAAACGATAAGAACCTCTGGAAATGGAGGAAACATGGGTGTAAACTGTCCCCCCCATGCCGGCTCTCGAACCTACTGGAACCACTGCAGTCTTTTCCACCTTCCCAGCCCTCCTTATCTTCCTCATTCTCCTCATCTTCCTCCTCACCTTCATCATTCGGGGCATGCAGAGCTCACCAGGGGCTGTTGTGGCCATACATTCCACTCTTCCACTGCTGTGAGCTTCTGTGGCTGCAGGACGGTGCCTGCAGCAGGATCTGGCACTGACCCTGTGGCTCTTCTGTGTGCCCCATTTCCAGCAGTCAGGGTCACCCCATGCCCCTGCAGCAGCAAGAGCTGGGACAGAAGGAGTTCTGGGGTCTGTTTTCAAAGGAATGAAGTTGCGGGTCAAGGAGCAGGACATGAAGATGCACTGGGGTGCACTGGGGTGCATGGGTGTGAGGAGTGCAGATGGAATGAGAACAGAAGGTGCAGTGAGAATGAGCGGTGGTGTGTAGGGGCTACAGAGCATAGTGGTGTGTGAAGGGACATTGTGAGTACTGGGGCAGTTCACATGTGCACATGGGCTGTGCTGGAGAGGTCAGTGTGCATGTGCACAGAGCATCACAGGGATAGTTCCCTGGGGCACAGGCTCCCTCAGTGCACCTGAACCTACAGCCCCCTCCGTCTGTAGTTCCCCCCTGCTCTGCCTACTCCTGGGCAGAACACAACTCAGCTGGTCTCCAGAGGGTCCCCCATTGGTACCTCAGCTGTAATCCCACACCAGGGGGCTGGGATCGACTGCTCCACCTGCTCCAAGACAGACCCTAACCTCAACCCATGCCGGTGCAGACACTGACCCTAATCCTAACCCTAAATTCAGTTCGTGCCAGCATCACACTGCCCCAACCCTAACACCAAGCCTGAGCCCAACCCTAACCCTAACCCTAACACTAACCCTAACACTAACTCTGGCTCATGCCGGGGTCCAACCCCCCCTGGCTAGTGCAGTGTTGTGGGTGGGGCAGGGAGGCAGCCCTGCCTGGCTGCGGTCCAGCATCTATGGGGCGGGCTGGGGGGCGGGCGGTGGCCAGCACAGCATATAAGGCTGACAGCAGACGGCAGGGGCACCCGTGCTGGGGGCTGCCAACGCGGAGGTGTAACCATGGTGCTGTCCGCTGCTGACAAGACCAACGTCAAGGGCATCTTCTCCAAACTCTCAGGCCATGCTGAGGAGTATGGCGCTGAGACCCTGGAGAGGTAGGTGTCTTTCCCCATCCTCCAGCTGCCCCTCTCCTGTCTGTCTGCGATCCTCTTCCCGTCTTTGCCTGTCCAGGTCCTATCCTTCCCTGTCTTACCTGTCCCCCTCCCTGCATGCCCTGCTGGCCCTGACTCACTGTGCTCCACAGGATGTTCACCACCTACCCCCAGACCAAGACCTACTTCCCCCACTACGATCTGTCGCATGGCTCCGCTCAGGTCAAGAGCCATGGCAAGAAGGTAGTGACTGCCCTGGTGGAGGCTGCCAACCACATTGATGACATCACAGGCACTCTCTCCAAGCTCAGCGACCTCCACGCCCACAAGCTCCGCGTGGACCCTGTCAACTTCAAAGTGAGTGTCTGGAAAGGGGTGACCCATCCCTGTCCCATGCAGCCGTCCCTCGCCTCACTGTCTCGCTCACCCTCTCCTTTTGCCTTGCAGCTCCTGGGACAATGCTTCCTGGTGGTGGTGGCCATCCACCACCCTGCTGCCCTGACCCCGGAGGTCCACGCTTCCCTGGACAAGTTCTTGTGTGCTGTGGGCACCGTGCTGACCGCCAAGTACCGTTAGACGGCACAGCGGCCAGAGCTGGGGCCAACCCATCGCCAGCCCTCCAACAGTGAGCAGCCAAATGAGATGAAATAAAATCTGTTGCATTTGTGCTCCAGCTCTGGTGTCCTGCTCTGGTTGCTGCCTGCGGGGAGGGAGTGGGAGGGATCTGTTCTGGGGATCCGTTCAGCAGAACTGGGGGTCCCTGGGCCAGGTGGGTGTGTGAAGGATATGTGCTCAGGTGGTGGTATTCGGGTGGTGGTGCCCAGAAGACAGACACATATCTGCTGTCTGTGTGCATGAGTAGATCCCTTACAGGTGCTGGTGAACAGGAAAGCCTTATAGAAAGTGGTCCCTGAGGGCTCCCCACAGGGTCCCCATCCTGAGCTTCCCACCAGAGCCCCATACCCACGCTGGGATCCTATGCACAACTTACCCCATGAATCCTAGACATAAGGAAATAGATCTCATTCTGGAAGTGCTTTGTGGGAGACGGTGGGGAACAGTTCCTGACATCTGCCACGATCTGTGTGGTGGCACAGCGAGGAGATGCTGAAGACCCTCTGCACTGGAGCAACTTTTTGTTCATGCCCATAAACTGTGGCACTCATAGGACTTCTCTGCTTCCATCTCATCCGTCTGCCACACACTGAGTGTGCAAGCAGACTGGGGAAGACCACAGCACTCCAACAGGAACCGTCAGCACCTGGGGCTCAGTTCCTGCTCTATGGCCTCATTGGGGCAGGGGGATGAGCACAGGTGGTGAAGCAGTGCTGGGTGTTGTGCATGGCCCCCAGGTCTTATCACAGCCAGCAGCGGGGCTGGGGATGGTCGTAGCCAGCAGGGGCTGCAGGTGGCTGATAAAGGGCTGATCTCCTCCAGCCCACGGGTGTGGTGAGGGACGTGGGCAGCAGATAGCCTCGGGAGCAAAGCCTGCCAGGTGCTGAGTAACTGTAGCCTGTCCCTGCAAGGGCTCTTAATGCAGAGATGGAGGTTTGAGAATGCCCAGGGTGTCTGACACAGCGAAACACAGCACAGAGCCAGCTTGGGTTTACCATGGGTTCCCTCCTTCCTTGCCACAAATACCATACAAGTGGATCCTGATGCAAGGATGGACACTTGCCCCTGTCCCACATTCCGCAGTGACCAGTGCCCGCAGATGACATCAGAGAGCTTCCAGCCCTCAAAGGTTCCTCCTACAAAGCATTCGCCTCAGCCACCACATCTCCACTGGGCCATGCTCCATTCTCCCTTTCCACCTCACACCATCTAGACACATCTACAGGCATTGCTCCTCTCAGCAGAGAGCCTCTGCTCCTGGGGAGCACCGTGAGCAGGGGCACAGTGCAGGCAGGGCATGCACAGCACTGGGAACCAGCATGCAAAGCACTGGTAAGAGCCAGTGCCAAATCCTGCAAAGATCTGGGCTGCTCCAAACCCTGCTGCAGGGGATCCTTGCAGTCCTGAGTGTAGCAAAAGCAGTGCTTGCACAAATGGGGTGAAGCTGCATGTAAAGGAATGTATGTCCTCCAGCCTGGATGGGCAGTGCGTGTGCAAGCAGTGGGCAGCACATAGCTGGGCATAGCTCTGTGTGTCCGTGAAAAGAAAAGCAATGCAGGGGGACGACGTGTGCCAGGTTTGTCTGTTGTCCCTGCTGCCTCTGCCAGGCCTCTGCCTCCAGTTGCTCTCACACCTTGCTGTGACCTCAGGCAGGACTCAGCAGGGACAGTGTTTCAGAGGAGGCAGCAAGCAGTGTCTTGACTCAGTCTGGCAAAAAAAAAATGCCGTGCTGCAAACAGCTGGGTGTTTTGTCCCAGCTACTTGTCCCTGCTGCCACAAGATGGAGGTCTCAAGCCGTGGTGCCTTTATCAGAGCCAGCCAGACAGCTCAGCCTTGAGTTGGAGCCTCCAGCCTTGGCCAGGACAGGCTCCCATTAGGCCCCAAGCTCCTGAGCACCTTGGGGTGCTGGTGCAGACTTGGAGGGGTGCATGGAACCTGGTGCTGTCTGAGGGGCCAGACCTGATGCCAGGGTCTGCACCCCAGGCTCCCACCCCTGTCTTTCTACAGTCATAGAAATCACAGAATCATAGAATCACAGAATGGTTGGGTAGGAACTTTACAGCCCCCAGCCCTACCCTACCTTGGGCTGACTGTCCCTCCCAGCTCAGGTTGCCCAGGGATGCTCCACGGCCTCAGGTACCTCCAGGGCTGGGGTACCCACAGTTCTCTGGGCAGCAGTGCCAGCTGCCACCCAGAGATTGAAGGATTTCCTCCTCACATCTTGCCCAAATCTCCTCTCTTTTAGTTTAAAACTATTCCCTCTTGTCTTATCACTATCTACCAGTGTAAAAAGTTGATCTCTCTTCTGTTTATTGTCTCCTTTTATGTCCTGGAAGGCAGCAATGAGGGCTCTCTGGACCCTTCTCCAGGCTGAACAAGCCCAGCTCTCTCAACCTTTCTTCATTAGTAGAGGTGCTCCAGAACTCTGAGCATCCTTGTGGCCCTCCTCTGGACCTGCTCCAACAGCTCCATATCCTTCCTGTGCTGGGACCCCAGGCTTGGGTGCAGTAGTGCAGGTGGGGGCTCAAGAGGGCAGAGCAGAGAGGGACAATCCCCTCATGCCCTGCAGCCACTCCTCCTCTGATGCAGCCCAGGATACAGCTGGTCCTGGGCAGTGCCTCCTGGAAAGGAACACAATGATATGTAATTATGGAAGAAGGCAAGCATCCTAGAGGAGTTTACCAAGAATTTCCCATTCAAAACAGGCTTCCTCATTTAGCAAAGAGGCAATGGGAAAATAGAGAATTTTCTTCCCGAAGGCTGATTGAAAAATACAAGTTGAGAGATCTTCATGCTGGAGAGATGGGGAAAAACATCACGTTTACAGAATTCTCTTCTATGTTTACAGCTGCTATTGGTATTCAGTGGGCCAATAGCAAAGCCCATGTTTGGTGCAACGTGTCTAAGCAGCTTGTTTGCCTTAGGTTTAGGTTCTCTCTAAATGTCAGCCTTTCCATACTGAACTGCTCTCTCTGATCTTTGTAAACCATTTTTAACCCAGTGCTTTGGGGGTGCTCACAGCCCTTCCAGCTCAGACACATCTGAGATTTTAAGAAGCATATTTTCTATCACAACACATAAGTTATTGATGAAGGAACAGTGAATAATGATGTTGAACCAAGAACTGGAATCTGTCACAGAAGGAAAACAGACTCATCTGAAATGATTCATTCTTGGCAATAGCAATGGTTATTACTCATCTCTTACTTTGATTAAATGTCCCACTGTTTGTTGTGAACTGAAGTTGACTGCCTTATAGTTCCCTGGTTTCCTCTTCTTACCCTGCTAATAATAACAGACCCTATTGTCTTGTTCTGCAACCCCATCACCCTCCACCATTTCTCAAAGATTTTGATGGAGTGAGACGGCTTCAATCAGTTGCTGAGGTAAAGGGGAATGTTTTCAGGCAAGCAGTCTGGAAACACTGAAATGATGGAACTGTACTCTTTTCAGGACCTATCACCTTCCTTAAGTGTTAAGTCCTTTATGAAAAATGGCATTTTAGTGAAGGCTGACTCTATTTTTTCTCTTCTGAGTACTTTTCCGGTCCCTGCTGCGTCAACACCTTCCTCAGGGGATATTTTCTTTTTAGGCTTCAAGACCCTTGTGAATTTTTGTCTTGATCTTTTGATCATACCCCTGTGTGCTCTGTATTCCTTCACCATAATGTCAGTTTTGATGGAGGACTTGAAGTACTTTCTCTCCGTCCTTTCCTTAAAGCAGAGACTGCTCCCAGTGGAGCAGCCACATCAAGCATCAGCTACATAGGTCCCTAGAGAGAACAGGGTTGATACAAACAAGCATTATCAGATCACAAAACACTGTCTGTGCTTTGTTGCCATCACAAGAAGCCTAATATCACAAACAATATCTCAGAAAAACTTTTTTGCTCATTCCCCTCCGAGTTGACCTGTAAGTAATCCAAGTCCCACTCTGTGAGTTCCCTTTGACCAAGAAGAAGCATGCTGAACACCCTGCTGCTGGAGAAACCCATGGCAGAACCCAGGCCTTGGTTTTTACAGCTGGGAGGAGGTGGAGTGGACCTGCGGTAGTTTAATGTTGGCCACAAATTCCCTCTTAGAGCTGTCACTGCTGCATGGGAGCCATTCATTAATCAAAGAGCAGAAACTTAGTTCAGGCAGACAGCGATGAAACTTACCACAACTCCCTCACACTGTTTTCCTTTTTTCACTTTGTGTGGCTGACCATGTCTATTTTGGTAATTAGATCCAGCCAGACTTCCACTGTGGCTGTACCACTGGCTTTTCAATGAAGAAACAGCACTTTTCTGTCAGGCCTGTCATATGTTGTCCACTAAGGATTGATCTGATTCTTGATACAGAATGGAAATACAAACATCTCTTCTTACCAGTTGCCTATCTTCCTACCACGTGCCAGCCACCTGAAATGACCTGAATGTGCTTAGGGATGGTGACACAGAGAGCAAAGGAAATGCTCTGCTGGACCAGATGGTTGGTTCATCTCACCCACTGCCGTGTTCAGCAATAGGAGGTGGCACTAGGAAGACCACACGAGCCTCGCTGTTTTAGGCTGTGCCCATCCACAATGTGCAGCAGCAGTAAATGATTTCAGACAGTAAGTTCCTGCATGTTGCCTTCAGCATCTGTTTATCGACCAGTTGTTCATGAATTTGCTCACCCCTTTCTAAACCTGCTGACCTCATTTGTTCCCACAGCCTCCTGTGGCAGCAGGTTCCAGAAGTTCATTCTCCCTCCCTGCCTCACATGAAGTCCCTTTCATCCATTTCAAACCAATCTACTAGACTCATCAATGGCCTCTAATTCTATTACTGCAGAATCCAGTGAGCACCAGATCCTCGTTCCCCTTATGACCATGTAAAGTTGTCCCTTTCTGTGCCCTTTCCTGTCAAACCCCAGTCTTCCCAGACCATTGTCATGCTGCAGCTGCCCCACGCCTATCTCACTTGCTCTCAGGACAATAAGTAGATCTTAGGACTCTCTCTGTGTGCATTGTGTTCATCGATCTAGAGGCCAGAACTGTATAGCCATCACAGGCCAGCCACAGGTGGGACTCCCAGGGCAGAGCAAGAAAGGCAAACCTGCAATGAATCTGATGCATGGGAAAAGACCTCAGACACTACTGGATCACATTAAGCCATACACTACAACAGAAAGCCTTCCATCACTCTCCTGCAATGAAAGAACAAAGTCTGCTACTTCCATCTTGAGTTGAAGCATACAGCTCTCAGCTTTTTGATCCATGCTCCTGAGATGCAGCTCTTTGTTGTAATCTTCCTTTCCAGATCCCCTATCACTGTGAATTCAGTTAGGCAATGAGCTGCAAGTCAGACACAACACAGGCAGGCTGTAGCTGGAGGTGGATGGAACTTAGGGTTTGCCACCCAGCTCTGCTTTTTGACTGCTTGTGCCAGAACCAAACAGGGCTGTGTGAGCAGGCTGTGCCAGCTCTGTGCTCTCTGCTTATGGCCAGGAGAAGCCCAGCGACGGATTTATGGAAAGCAGTACAACAAAATGTGCAGCTGCTTAGTCAGGAAGATTTTATGCCTCCTTCAACAGTTGAGCCTTTTTTAATAGTAGACGTGTGCTTATCAAAATTCATGGGTCAGCATTGTTAAAGCTCCATGGTCTGAGTTTGGACAGGGCACCATTACTTATTTTTCCACATCATACCTTCAGACAGGAATGCTTTCAGTACACAGTTGACAATGCGAAAGAAGACAGATATCACTGCTGCTGGGTTATCTGCCTGGGAAAAACACTGCAAAAATCATCACAAACCCCAGAGAAACCCCCCAATAGACTCTTACCCAGGCATATTAGCAAATTCCAGATGTAGCCCACGCTGGAGATGTGTGGGAGTTTTAATGGCACACAAGGAAGATAAAGAATTTCTGTCGGTTCACTAAACAATCAACAACAAAAAAAACCATTCTCAGAAATTCTTGACATTCTCTTCGAGGCGGAACGAAAGTGAGATCATATCCTCACTTTAAAGGCCAACCTGACTTGTGACAATAGAACATCACCTCCGTGCAGGATGAGCTAAGAAAGACGCCGCTTGTCGCCATCACAAGAAAAGGGGTTTTCTCAGCCTTGGTACACACGGAAGGTTATTTGCAAGAGCTGAATAACCCGTTCCCTGTGTACACAGCAGCCGGGGCAAGAATTGATGCGGAGTGATGTGCACTTCCCGGTGTTACTGCAGCTCAGCAGGTACACAGGTAGCATCGCCTCAGGGTGTGGGGGCTCACCGCGTCCCAGCACCTGAAGATGAGGGTGTCAGCGAGCTTCGAGCCCTCTGTTTGCCCAGCTTTGCTGTCCCCGGGGAGAGGGGCAGGGCAGGGTCAGCGAGCTCCCGCTGTGAGTGCCGGGCAGTGCAGGGAGGGCGGCTGGAGGTGAGCCGGCACCGGAGACCCGCGGCACTCCAGGGTGCTCTGGAGCTCCCAGGGGGACGAGCCAGGATGGCGCGAATTCCGGATCCGTGGGTTCCCCGGGGTTATCCGTGGGCACCGGGGTGCCGTCAGGACTCGCCCAGAACCAGAAGGCTCATCCTGAGGACCGTCCTCACGATGGCGCTCCGGGGCCAGGATCCGTCCCAGCGTCCCCAGCGGGCCGCCCCGGGGCTCCCTCGCGGCCGTGCCCCCTCCAGCCCCGGGCCGGTCCCGAGGGGCGGGGCGGAGCG
>VXAB01009957.1:766-46106 GCA_013399175.1 Odontophorus gujanensis
CTCACAGCTGGCAGAGATAGGGTGAGAGATGATGACCTCGGGTTGTGCCAAGGGAGGTTCAGGTTGGGTATTAGGAGGAGTATCTCCTCAGAGAGAGCAGTGATGCGCTGGTACAGCTG
This sequence comes from Odontophorus gujanensis, assembly GCA_013399175.1. Classification (NCBI taxonomy): domain Eukaryota; kingdom Metazoa; phylum Chordata; class Aves; order Galliformes; family Odontophoridae; genus Odontophorus; species Odontophorus gujanensis. The sequence continues at coordinate 886 of VXAB01009957.1, forward strand.
CCCAGGAGGGTGTGGGGTCAGCATCCTTGGACGTGTTCAGTGTGGAGATGTGACACTGAGGGACATGGGCAGTGGGCACAGTGGAGTGGGTTGTGGTTGGACTTGTTGATCTTGGTGGTCTTTTCCAACCTTGATGATGCTATGAGTGTAAAACACCACGTTTCCAACACGGATAGCTGTGAAGGTGGTCTTTCAAGTGCTAGGAAAATGTTGACTGCGAAGTTGGAGTTTTAATGTCTTTGTTGAAGCATGCAGCTCCACCAGCCAACTGAAAGTAACAGGATGCAGTGACCTTCCTTCATGCACTAGCCATAGAACAAACCTTTTTAACTTCACATACACTAAGGATGTTTTCTCAAAACTATCACCAATAATGTTAATACAAATCATGTTATTCTTGAAATTCTACAGTCACAGATTTGTGGTGGAAGGGACCCTAAAGGCCATCAGGTCCAACCCCATTGAACTGAGCAGGAGCACCCACAGCTCCATTGGTGTTCACAGCCCCTCCAGCCTGAGCTTGGGGGTCTGCACCCCCTCTCTGGGCAGCCTGTGCCAGCACCTCACTGCCCTTGTTGTAAATAACTTCTTCCTTATATCCAAAAAATCACTTAACCTACTTAGAACACTAGAAAAAGTTCCAAGAAGAACACAAGGCCCAAGAATCACATTTAGAAAAAAAAAAAATGTTTTATTATTTTCTTAAATCTTTTCACTTCTTTTTCTATACTCTAGAACCATTGAGACTGTAAACTGGGCAAGGCAGATAGCAGTAAGCCAGCCTGTACACTTACAGCACTGAGCTACAAAACACTCCCATCTTTTTCATTTTCTTAGAATTTATTTGATCTGCTTTTTTTTTTTATTTTTTTTTTCCCATTTTTAGTACATTACTGAAGTATTTATGCTTAACAATTTAAGGCTGAGAGAAACAAAGCCTTTCTATTGAAAGGCTGGCATTACTTCTCTAGGTCAAGGAAAATAGTTTCCTTGGCTTTCTGTGGTAATAGGGTAGGAATATAGTATAGCTAAAATGGGTTTATTTTATGCTTGGCTTAGCTGGGGATTTTATAAAGCTTTTTATTTCAGTGTACTTTAGTATTTAATGCTTATTCTTGAACACTTTCTAATGGTTGGTCTTTAAAACTGCCAGTTGTCTCTACTCAAAGCTGGTGTTTCATTTCTCATTGCCTAGCAGTGCAATGCTGCAACAACATGGAATTCTTTGTAGAGTCATGGAGTGGCTTGGGTTGGAAGGGATCTCAAAGATCATCCAGTCCCAATTACAGATGTGTTATTCTTTATAAAGTTCACTTAATTCAATGTTATTTTTAGTGTTCCTTGTTTTATTAACTGTTTGCTGTGCTCTGTGTTGTAGGTAAAGAAGGAACTCTTGAAAAGCTGAAGCTCTGAACTGAGTGAAAACAAGGTAGTTATTCTAAGTACTTACTACTTAAGCTTGTAACTGCAACTGATTGAAGGTGATAGCTTGATAGTAACAAAATCAGTATTTTTTTCAAAAGCTTCTTAATATTCTTAGAAGTTTTATGTTGCTATGAATCTTAAAATAAAGAGCTGAAATTATAAGAGGAATTGAAAGCACTTAAGTCTGCTATTATAGTTGTATAAAAAGACTTCAATGATTGCCATTACAGGAGAGTAAATAGAAAAAGCCTTACCAGCTCAAAAGCTCTAAGACAAGATAGGCTTGGTGATTGGTTTGCATTATTTGATTTATTAAATAAGAAACTCTTATTTACAGTTGTTTTAAGGAAAGATTAGTTTGCTTTTTTTAAGACAAAATCCACAGAGTAGAAAACAATTCATTCCTGACTGTTGGAGATTCACAGCAATGTATCTCTTTGAATTACACATTCTCTTTCTTTCTAAAATTCAGAGGGACAGAAGAAGTATGAAGAAATGAAGAGGCATGTAAGGAACGTGAGAAGAAAAAGGTAAGGCACTTCTGACTGCTGCAGTTTCATCAGAACTTTCAAAAATAAGGTACTGTCTGTGTGAATCTGTTGAAAATGTATTATTGGAAAGATAAGGAGAATTATAGTTGTATAATTTAAAGTCTTCAAAGTAGAGAGGTTAGAGCTTTCTTACTCAAAGGTAGTGCTCTTCTGGGGGAAAGCAAATACTTGTAAAGCTATATGCTGGCTTCTGACTTACTGGAATTCAGAGGTCAGGGAAACTAGATCTGGGATTTGGGCTGAGGTCTTCATTGATCTGCATTGAAAATGAGTTTATAAGTTGTATAATGGTTTAAAGGCTTAAGAGATAGTGTTTGCAGAATGCTTCTCTTTTCCTTAATTACATTTACTCTTCTGAGTGTTGATTCCCAAATTGTTTATTCTGTATCTTGGAGCTCAAGGAGGTAGTTGGACTTCATTAGCTACTTCAGACAGTAAATAAGATGTGTCAAGGACTGAGTTGTTTCAGGAAAAAAGTTCTTTTTATCCAAGTGCTGCTAGATATGGGTGAGTGTAAGACCCTGGCTGGCTGAGCAGAACTGAACCATGCTCTGGTCAATTGAGACAAAAAACACTGGGAGTCCTGTGCCAGTGTATCAAAGGAGAGAGCAGCTTCTGAAGGGCCAGTAAGACACACTGCTTTGTTAGTCACACTTCTGTACACTGACTGGGGGAAACTTGCTTTTCTAATGCGAGAATGTACCTGCACTGTGTTCAGGAGTAAATATGTATCTATGAATGCTTGTGAGGCATTTTTTCCATGGCTGTATCTTGGTGTTTTCTTCAAAATAAATAAATAAAGGCATCGTTAAGCTTTCTCGTAGACCTGAACTGTTTAAATAATGCAATAGGTGAGATCAGTAGTAGTTTTTCCTTCAGACTGTGTAACGTCAGGGAATTTGGTGCTGCCTTCAGTAGCTTAACATTGCAATCTGTCAGCAATCTGGCACTGACACTGTAATATTAAAGAAGTAACAAATGTATAAGACAGACACCAAGCCAATCATGGAGCTCACTAGTGTGAGAGTGCACATGGTGAATGCCAGTTATGTGGCTGTAACAATATGTTCTCAGGTACTGCGCTGACAGAGTTAGAACTTGTTCTGTGCAAAACAGAATAAATCAACACTCGAGGGATGCAGATAAGCCATGTTGCAAATATAACAGTATCTGTTTCAGGTGCTTCATGAGTCTGTTAAGAGTGTCCTCAGGTAATAATGGTGTGATGGCAAACCTCTTGCAAATGCAGACTTTGCTGTTGAAATTGCTTGAAGTATCTGAGTTTTGGTTATTGAGATCTAATAGTAACACTAATCTCTTTAGCTGTCACAAGAGCTCTCAACCAAACAAAAGTAGGCTCGAAGATCTGCAGAAACTTGGTACGTTATGTATCAAGTATTACATGCACTGAACTACAGGGATTCCAGTTATTTTCCCTTGGGGCCTCACTGGGTTTCTCAGACTGTATTTTTGGCATATCCTATCGCTTTTCCTCTAAGCAGCTGTGCTTTGCTCAAGTGTGAATAGGCTCTTGCTGTTATTCAACTAGCTGTCACTCAGCTAGTTTCTATATATTTAGGCCTTCATTCCGTGAACAAAATACCCCTGTACTTTATAGCATGTTCTGAAAGATTTAAGGTAGTGACACCCATGATCCTGTAGTTGAGTGTGCTGTATTCTTGTTGATTATTAGACTTCCAAATCCCTTACACTTTTTTGTGCTATTGTGATGCAGTTAATATATAGCTTTTAACTGTAAAGTGTGAAGCAGAAATATGTAGCAAAATAGTATTTTATATTTTGCTACAGATTAATATCGTTACTGGGAAGTCATTACACATTAGAAATTCACATTATTTATAAATAGTTCAGCAGCTCATTCTTGATGTAGCAGTCTTCCATGTATGAATCCTGTGGCTCTGAAGCTGCTTGTTTAAATTATAAATGTCTCTACAGAGCTTACTACATCATATGTGAATGGGAAATGCTTCAGCAAACTAATCAGATCTTGCTTTCAAGTTATCCAAAACCAGTGAGGTTAAGAGACAAGCAGCATTAAAAAGGCAGATAGCTTTTAGATAATTGAAGGGAACGTGTGGAAGATATCCTTCTTTTCATGATAAAAAGAGCTCAGTATATTAGCCATTTCTGAAGCACTTTAATTCTGTAAGCCAGACACTTTCTTGTGGTATTCTTCACTCACTGGGGCACATCAGTGACTCTGTAATACTATTATTCTCCAGAACTGATTGTTCAACCTTAGTGAGCAGGAGCAAGCTGGCTGTCTTGTTTTGTCATGGTCAGTGCTGGTGTTGGTTCCTCTTGCCCCTGCTTATTGGCCATAGAGGCTTCTCAGTTTGCTGTGTCTGGGAGGTTTGGAGGTTTTGTTACCGATGCGGTCACTCCTCCTTGAAACTTAGGTGGGTCTGGCTACCAGTGTACGAGAAAGTTATGCTTGCCTTACTTTGAGAATATATACCACCTGGTGGTGCTCCAGAGTACCTGCACTTCAATTTATGCTGTGGTGATCGGAGAAGCCTACGAATCTCAAGCCAACTGAAGTACTGAACAATTAAAATAGGAATATTGCTATTCTGTGTAAATTACACCACTAGTGACACAGAGATAAAGATAAAATCCAATTAAATTTAGAGTAGCAACTGACATTTTATGGTTTCCACTGCTAACTAGATTAGTTTTTAAAGAACTGTCTCAGTAAACTAATTCCTATGCTGTAGGACTGGGTCCTGAATGATCATGAGTTTCTCAGCTGAATTAATCAATTAAATATTTCTTGTGTCAGTAATTTTATGTTGAAAGAGAATGCTGGTGATGCTCCATGGAAGAGAAACCATGAAAACAGTATTTAACATTTGTTTGGGCTAAACAATGTTTGTCTAGAGACAAGTTGGCTCTGAGGATGAAGCACTGAAAAAATGCTTGGTTGTTGCTCGTACCACTGCTGACTTTTCTCAGCTGCATCAGCAACACTGGATGTGCTGTTTGGATAGTTCGGGCGTGCTCAGTGAAATTCATATGGATCTTGGTTTGCTTTGAAAGTATTTTAAACATCAGAAAAGGTTTGGATAGGAGGCTACATATAATCTGAAGGTTTTCCATTGCAAACACATTTGTTATTTTTCCTCTTTGTACACCTTCATTAATTCTTACCACTAGCTGGTGCTACAATACAATTTACTGAGCGTGCTGCCATAGTACATCTGCTTTATCAGCCTGCAGTGAGATGTCTTTCAGTATTGTTTGTGTATTTCTGGAAAGATTGCTTCCTGTCAGGCATGTAAGATCTTAAATCATTCTTACAGTTCTCACTCAGTTTTCTGCATGAAATGCAGGTATACTTTATATTCTCAGACGCTTCTATTGCTTGCTGCTCAGTTAATCAAGCATACTTATTGTGGAAGTAAGCTAATTATTAATGATGAAGAAATGAACTAGAAAAATCCATGGGGAAAGCTATTCTCAAGAAGTAAGTTCATAATTAGTCAAGCATTTCTGAAACCCAGAACTTCTAGTTCTAAATGAACAGATGGCAGGTTTTGCCTCCACGTAAATTGTAGTTAATAACAATGTGTTCTCGTGATCTCATTAATAATTTTGCCTCTCAAAAAGATTGACATTGGTGCCAAGGGTAGTTTCCTCAGATGAAGTCTCACTCTGAACCACAGAGGTAACTTGAAGCAGCGATTTACACTACCTAAATGCTTCTGCTATTCACTAATAAAGCAAAGGCTGCCTGTAAATAATGCCACTGCAGCCACTTCCTGGATTATCTCCTATTTGCATAATTAAACCCAGCTTATGCCAGTGTTGCTATACCACTTCTCTGTTCCTTCCATTTTCTGGTTCTCTGGGTGGTACTGCTTGGTTCTGAGCTCTCCAAATCAGTCACCCTTGCCAAATGCTTTCTGGAAACAGAACTCAACCTAGAAAATGCATGGAATGTGCAGCATTCCTTGCTGGCCGGAATGCTCACTGCTGCAGCATTTGTCAGAGTCTCTAAATCTGACTCTCCAGCCTGGGAGAGCCTACGGAGCCATATGATTGAATGGGGATCTTTGTGGTGTCATCCAACTGTTTGACAGAAAGCAGGGGGGGCTATGGGTTTGGTCTGGGGCCTAAATCCACATGGCCTAGACAAAGACACGTGGCTAGCGTGGTGCTGCGTTTATTTATACGTAAATGCCTCTGTGCTGCAGCTGTGAGAAATGCACAAAGCCCCAATTCAAATTTCTTACAGCACTTACTGCTATCAAGTTGCACATCCAGGGTAATTTTCTGTACCCATCAGCAGCAGTGCAGCAGAACGGGATGCCGAGAAATTTGGTGTTATTGGTAATGCTTCAGGTAAAAAAGCTGTCTGAAAAACTATGGTTTTGGCCAATCTAATACTTTATCTAGTTAAGTAGGTGAGTGTGAATAGTTATAACAGTGTCTTCAGGCATGGCATAGGCTCATGATGACTTCAGTGTAGTACCTATACTACAGAACTTAAGGTGGTATAGGAGAGATTGCTTTAGGTAGTGTTTCATCAGAAGCATTAATCTGGAGTGTATTTCTGACCCAGGGGCTCCTGGTAGATTTGGTTATTGGCTTTTTTCCTGTGCCCTCTGTTACTATCTTATCTTTAAGAATATAAAGGATTCTGTCATCAAAAAACTTTATCTGAAATGATACAAAGCTGTGGCAGGATTAGTGTCTAGAGGTGCGCTGATGGCTTTTCCCTTAACCATGGTTATTACCCTTGGCAAATCATTTGATGTGTGTATCACACTTGGTGTTTGCCACGCTTGTGTGGATAATACGTCAATTCTTTTCAGTTTGAAAGCCTGGCAGAAAGCATTGCTGTGCAGGTTATACTTAATGCATTTCTCAAATACTCTGCAGCCAAGATACTTGCAGTATACTGCAAATACTCTTAAAATATGGAATGAATCTAAAATAACAATTGCTGCATGTTTTGATTGGTGCTTTAATTATTAGAGAAGGCTTCTCAAATGTGTGGGAGTAGTTTGAGATCTCCATAATGTTCTTCTGGTGAATATTTAGCTGTCTCTAGTTACTGAATTCATTCCTCTGCTGTCTTCCATTCTTAGAATGAAAACATTTCTTATGAAGAATGCTTGTATGAATCATTCTGCTTACACCTCAAGTCATAAATATTCATCAAGTCATTACTTTCACCATATATTACCTCTATATATCTTCATCACACACCCAAATACAAGGGGACAACTATGTTTATGATGCCTTTTAGTGACATCTGGCATTCTCACAGGAAGCCTGGTGCCTGCTTGTCTGTTCGAAGAGCCACATTCATGACTCACAGCCAAGCTGCAGAGGGGAACATTGCTGTTACTAACCATAAAGGAATGAACATGATCAGGAGTAAGAATTTTAGGTTAACAGCAAGTGTTGATATATTGAATGCTAATCCCAGTGAATAAAATTCTAACCTGGCCAGCTGAACAAAGTATGGAGCTGTTTGTTTCCTGATGTGTTCACATTCATAGGAAGTCTAGTGACCTCGGGCCCCCATTCTGCAAATGTGTATACTGATCATTCATTTCAGCTCACAGAAGTATTTGCCCTAGGACAATGTGCTGTTTGACTTCTTCCAAAGCAGAAAAAAAACAACTACATATATCCCCTTCCAACGCACACACACAAACAACCCCACCAGGTAGCTCATATTAAAAGTAATGTTGAATTTCTCCATTAGTAATGGGAAGCTAGATGATACAGGTCAGTGAAAGCTCTGTTACAGTGCACTGTGATAGTTTATGTGTAGACCTCTGCACTGACATTTATTTTTTGCTTATATTTCTGGAATGCTTGTATCACAAAGTTACAGAAGCAAATTAAATTAGGAATTCCACAGTAGCATACAAATACATGAGAAAAAGAAAACAAGAAAAAAAAAAAGCTTTTTCCCCAAATCATTGTTTTTTTGGGGCTTGACTGAAGCAGAATGGAATATTCTATCTATACTTGAGATTTCTTGGCAGCAAGGTGGTATGAATCCTATCAAAATGTATCAGTGCAGCAGCAGGAATTGTTTCTTTGTGTTGGCAGAGCAAAGGAAATGGATATCTTCTGATTCTTGAAAGTTCCTGCCTTCTCTAGCCATATCCAGGGTATCCTGTGCTCCAGCTCAGTCTGGGAAATTCACATCTCCATGTTTTTGTAGGTTCAGACCTATTACAGCACAGTGTTCTTAATACCAAGCCTCCAGTGCTGGAAGCATTCCAGGTTGTATTTCAGTGGGGCGTGGGCCATCTGGTTGCAGTTGGTGTCACCTAAGATTAATAAAGCTTTTCTTGGAACCAAAGGGCAGAATCTAAAGTCCTGGTTAAAAGAGCAAAGACTTTAGTAGTCGGTATATGAAGTTAAAACAGGTCTTGATGAGAAATTTTGGAGCAGGAGCAAAACATGGCTTACTTGAGCAGAGTGCAGGCTGTCCAAGTGGAGTTCTGTGTTTGATTGAAGGGAGCTCAATTTGCCTAAGAGGTTATCTGCTCTAATACTATGCATTTTTCAAGTGGGGTCTTACCTCTGGCTTAACAAATGTTCAGAACTTGCACAATACAGTGTTTTGGTTTTTTGGTTTTTTGTCCATTTTGTGATATTTGCAATTTAGAACCAACTGAGCTGGTGCAGAAGGAAGTGGTGACATATGTGCTATTCCTTACAATGGTTGAATAATTCATCATTCCATATGGCATGCCTTTGTTCAAACAGAAGTGCATCTTGCAGGGGACTTTCCAGTACAGACAAGAAACTGTCAAATTAAAGTAACTGAAAATACTGTTCTCTCCTATATTTACAACAGGAAAAGAGCTGTAACATTACTGATTTTATGTGAGTTTAGACCTGTTCTTAGCTAATTCATACAAGTCAGATGAGCAAACTGATAAGTTTCGTGTATGATTGATCTTTTTTTCTTTCAAAAAGCAGTGGTACTTGTGAACGTGGAATAAAATACCACGTTCACAAATACGTGGAATACAAAATACCTCAAATAATATGGCCACCTTTCTTTACCATAATGTGAAAGTACAGAGGAAAACTGAAGCAAGGAATGCTAGTGTGAAGGGTGACTCGTTCTTAAGACAGTATCTTTCACTGAGCCAAATTGGAGAGTGCATCTAGGCACGTCTGAGTCATATTTTGGGGATGGAACCTCGTGCTAACCTGTAAGAGCCTGTGGCCTCACTTTTCTTGACAGGTAACTGGGGTAATATGTAGGAAATGATTGGATAAACTATATGACTTCGTTTCAAGAGTAATGCTACAGAAAGTATGAGTCATAGATAAAAAATGCACTGACACAAGCTAGGTGCTCAAAGATCCAAGTGAAGGCTTTTCAGATGTAGTCAACATTTATGTTGCTCCTGTTGGGATACTTACTAATCTCTCATCTTAATTTTCCCTACTTCTGTTGCTATGTACAAACTCATCAGTCATTGCAGACTCAGCACCCATTGCATGAACGTAAGAACTGCACTAAAAAATCTCTTAGATGATTTTTTTCTCATATTATTTTTGAAAAATAGAGAACAATTAGTCTAAAGCGTGACATAGTTTGCATTTTCTTTTCAAAGATCAGATAGATGGGACAGTTCATGACACAAAGAAGAAGCAGAAAAACACATCTAGGTAAATTGACTTGTTTAATACATATCAGCCATATGCAATGTAAGATTTTTACACCAAACATTTGATGCTTTAGTTTAGAAAACATAACGCACAGCAGCCATTTGGCATACCAAGCTTTCTGTCTGAACTCTGTGTGTTCAGATACTGCTGCACTTAATATGCCATAGTAGAGAGCTGCAGAGTCCAAGGATGCACTATATGTCACTAACGTGCTCTGATTTAGTGTTTCATGCATGTGATCAAGGAGACTATACTGCTGGAAAAGGACAGTGATAAAGGAAAACGTATGCATTAATTCAGAAGCCTTTGCACATCAGCTCTGAAGCGTGCTGAGTAACTGGTTAAAGTGACCCATCAAAACTGGGTATTTTCCAAGCACCCTTTAATTCAGGATGTGTATTTCAATCCTTGTGTCTCCACAACAAGAGAAGACAGGAAGTTCTTGTTGCAAGTCAAATGCACAAGCTCAAGTTGGTAGGTCAGTTCCAGCTGGACCTATTATACTTTGCCACATAATAACGTAAATATGGAGCAGAAAATCAGTATCAATATCTGAAGCAATACCTCCTTTCTGATAAGAAATGGCCTACATTGCTAATTCAGTGGATGGACATGCCACAAGCACTTAACCAGCCAAAACACTTAAAAGAAAAGATTTTGGATAAAGAAATGCATAATATACGATGTGAAATAATCTTTGCCAGCAGCATTTAAAATGAAGCTAGCATACATTACCTGCAGATCATATTTCAGATGTAAATGTCATTGCTACTGGAGCTTCTTCCTGTAGGATAATCTTTTTTGTTCTTCTGGGGTACTCCTGGTTAGCAAAAATCCTATGCAAACATTCCATGCTCCGCAGTCTTGTTTAGAAAAAGGAAAGTCTTTGGGAGACTTGTGTGGGATCCCCACAGACGTGGAATTCTTCCACCATATTTTCCATGGATCATCTTCTCACACCAGTACAGGAATAGTCTTTGGTTCTTGTGAAGTAAGAAGCACTTGTGTGCACTGACACGGAATGGCATGGTTGCTTGTTTCCACTGCTTTCAGGGCCTGTCAAACAGAGCAAAAAGCATGACATCTTTCTGTGTTATTTTTCATCAATTTACCCAAATGTTATCATGTGGTCTTTCCCTGTCTTTTCTGTCACCTCTTTATTTTTCTTTCCAGTTCATACTTCTGTTTCTCCTGACCCTATTGCTGGATGTACTTGTTTACTGCCTGCTGGTCAATGCTGAGGGAATTCAATCTGTTCAAATGCACTGTGGTTTTATAACTACTTTGGAGTTTGTAAAGCATTTTTAGGTGGGGTGGCACCGACTCTCCTTGGTACCAGCTGCCACAAACATCCAGAGGTAAAGATCACTTGTCAGCATCCACATGTTATCCAGTGCTACCAGAATTTGGCCCTTAAATATTTCTTAGTAAACCTTATATCTGTGTGGTAGGCTGACCCAAGAGCCGTGCATCTGATGAGTGTTGGGAGAGCATGCCTGCAGTGTCTGACAGGTGGTTCCCGTGTCTGAGGAGGGATTTGAAGGGCTCAAAGCATTTGGCAACTCCTGTGGAAAAGGTTACTGTTGGCAAACTGGAAGTATTAGATGGTTCAAAAGCTGCGACCTCACTCGGGGGATGCTGCTTGTTTGAAAAGCCTGATTAGCAATTTACTTACGAGTACCTGCCTGACATCTTCCTTACAACAGCAATTATGATTCCAGCAAGGATTCCAACAGCTACTATGATTCCAACAATGATTCCAACCAGTGCAATGGTTTCCAGGCCACCTGGAAGAAGAAATGGGGTTTGTTGGCATGTTTTTTGTGAAGAACACTGATAACAGAGGTAGAACTGACTCATTTCTGCTGAATCTCTGGGAAGACTTCCTTCTATGTCATGAACTCTCAAGTAAGCTTGGTAATTTCAGCAGCTCTGTGGGGTATTTTTGTTTATTTGTTTAGATTTTTTTAGCCTGTGTGCTAGATTGAAAACTTGCTGAAGTCACCAAGCTTGTCTGTTCTGTGTACTGAGACCTACAAAGCCATGCATACTGTGCTTTGGTCTGTGTACTCTACAAGACCCCTCACACCTTAGTTCCCTTCCCTGGACAGAGTCTTGATGTCTTTTTGTAGTGAGGGACCCAGCACTGCACACAGCACTGAGGTGTGGCCTCAGAGCTCAGTACAGATGCATGGTCACCTCCTGCTCCTGCTGGCTGCACTGTTGCTGATCCAGGCCAGGATGCCATCAGCCCTCTTGGCCCCCTGGGCACACTGGTGGCTTGTGGTCAGCCTAGCACTGGTTACACCCCCACTTGCATTTCTTCCATGCAGTCTTCCAGCTGCTCTGCCCCACACCTGTAGCAGTGCCTGGGGTTGTTGTGGCCAAAGTGTAGGACCCAGCACTTGGTATCACCTGGCACTTAAGTTCTCCCTTGTCTTTCGTTTCATACCTTTTTCAGTTTTCTCTGTCTGTTCCCCACCCAGTCCACCTGTAAAATAAGAAAGAAGAATTACCTGAGGGTCTTTATACCAAGTTTTGCACCTCAATTTACCAAGCTACATCCAAGGAAAACTATTATTGGCTATTAACACAGTGCTATGGAGCTGTGTGATAGTGTGGTTTTTGATAAGAAATGAGCAAATAGAATGCTCAAGAGTGAGTGCAAAGAGCTCTTTGAAATTATAGAAAGATAAGCTAATATCTAAAGGAATGACTGTTCTAATATATACAGGTGACATCTGAGTTTATGGGGATTTTCTGTATGGAAGCTTATACAAAATCTGTTAAGTACAGTTCTCTAATTCTGGAACTGAGTTTGAATTTGAAAGCAGCTTAATTTTCGTATTTGAGTTTTCCAGATACTGTGTTTAGTAAGTGCTGTAAGATGTGATGTATTGAAATGGAAAATGAAGGATTTACTTTTACCATCAACGCTTTCAGTGTTAACTTCATAATACGTGGTGTTATCGTTTTCATCAGGCTGGTCAAACACACTTTCTGTGGTCATTAGTCTTCCAAACTGCAAGAGATTCGTTACACTCTGTAGCCTTGTGGGCAGCTAAAAGAATTAGGGTAGAAAACAGAGGGGAAAGAAAAACCTCAGTACATTCAGTGTACAAAGGTAAGCTGTTACACTCCTTGATCTCCCTGCTGCCCCACGGGTGAATTTCTAGCAGTCACCTGTCATCTTTGTGTCACTTGTGCAATGGGACAAACCCACAATAAGCTGATTCCTACTCCCTGCTAGAGGCTTTGGTAGATCAGATCAATTCCCAGCAGGAATACAGAAGTGCAGGAGAGGATGCAGAAGGTTGCAGAGCTGTCCTCTCTGGGTTTGTTGGGCTTTTTTGTTAGTTTGTCAGTATGGAGAGAGAGAGAGCTAACAGCAGCAAATGGCAGCAAAGGGGCAGCACAGATGGACTGCCCAAAATGCTTTGAGCATTGTCACCTTCAACCTAATTGCTTGCAAAGCAAAAGCATTAGCATGTGGCCTTGATTTTCAAACTCGGAGATGTTCTCTGTAATTTCTGATTGTTAAAAATCTAAGACATGACACAAAAGCAGATTGTGGGATTGGGGTAATGGAAAGGAACCTTTAGTTAGACTGGTACTCACCAGCGTCGGTAATTCCTCAAACTCTGTGTCATTTCTGTCTTTGAAATCGATTGTTGCACTTTCTTCTCCTTCTAGAATGGCACTTGCTGAATAAAATTAAGAAGAAATGTTTGGCTTTTAGTTGATAGTTGCATGTTCTGGCTACTTTGAGTTCCAGATTATGTTAAACCTGAGATAGGTGTCTGCCTGCATTTGCACTTAAGTTTGCAAAATTCACTGGACTTTCTGCCTTCTGCTGTGGGACAGAGAGCTAAAGCATGCACCTGCTGGAATGTTCCAGAGCTGTGCAGGGATTGATCACTAAACATTTTTTCCAAGAGAATTGTTTCTTCAGTACGAGTCTTCCCCTCCATACAGGTGAATGCAACTATTCCATATTTCAGGTATTAACTCGGTCACAGCTGCAACCTTCATATTAAGGGCTGTCACTAGTATTTGTGGGTATAGCTGGAGTTTAGAAAGCATTACTACACAAATCTATTGAGAGGCTTTTTGATGTTGCAAAGCTGATTTGCCATAGCTCAAATCGGTTTTTTATGTCCCCTCTGTTTCACTTACATGTCATCTATGCTTTGGCCCACACAACCGATTTCCCATGTAAATGGCCAGGTAGGAGAAAGTAAGTGGAACAAGATAGAACACGAAAAAAAGTAAATGTGTATGTGAAGATAATTGGCAACTATCAAGAAAACATTGAAAGCATACATATCATTTGATAAAGCTGCATTCTGACTCATAAGACTACCACCATGCACAGGGATGCTGATAGCACTTGGGAGTTTGTAATTCACCGTGACTGCAAAGCTTGGAGGTAGAACTGCCTGCTTTGCTGTTGCCTGGGCATAAGACTTCTGCTAATTCCAGATACCAGTGTGTGACTTTAAGCAGAGATAGCAGATGTTGTCCTGATCAAGAACCGTCAGGCACGACAAACACTAAAAACTCTCAAACTCCTGGATAATTATTTCCCAGATTCTAATTTTGCACCAAACTCTTACTTCAGCAGCTGGGGCAAAAGTTTATGCAAACTCTTTAAAGCATAATTTATCACTTCACACATTCAGCATAAGACTGAGTTCCTGCAGGGATGTATTGCAATGGGAGCTGAAGGTTGTGTGGGGGAGAGCTGTGTTCCTTCTCTAAAAATGTCAGAGAGATTTGCAGGGAGAGGTGTTGGAGAAAACCCTGGGTACACACACATCATTCACCTGAGCTTCATGTGAGGTAACCACTGTCAGGTGCTGATTAATTATGAACAAAACATGGAATCCTTTCTTCCTTTGCAAGGTAGTTTATACAATAGCATCTCTGTTACTGATAGAACTGTTTGATACAGCACTCTTCCAACCTCTGTAATTTGGAATGTACAGTAGTGCTGCATAGTGATCTCAGGAGGATGACAACAAGCACAGATTGTTTAAAAACAGAATTTCACTGTACCATTTTATTGTACATACAGAAATCTATATGACCTGTTCATTGTTTAATGCTGTTTCTGCTTATTTCTCCTATTTAGTGATCTGAAAACATCCTCATCTATTCTGCATTTGAATGCAGACTGTTTCTGAATTGTTAAACTAGTTCTGAATGCTCTATTTCTTATAAAGCACTTTAACATCATACATCTGAATGCATTATACTTATGCCGTATTTGATTTAAAGGTAGGTAAACCATTTTTGTTCAGTGGCTGAGACATTGGAAAGAATGGATATTTTATTGTGTCAAAATGGGAAAAGGTTAGAATTGCTTTGGATCTTCAGTACATAAACCTAGTGGGAATTATTTTTCTTTCATTCAAGTTCTCTTTAACCTTTATGCAGTGTTAAACTGCCTTCTTTACATTAAAAATATTATTTCACATGAAGAAGCCCATGTGTAATTTGAAATTATTTTTAAAAGTGCATTAGTATTTTAAAAGGAAATGTTTAATGCAGAAGTTGAGTGATCATTTTCCACTGAATTGTACTGGAAACACAAATATTTTTCCATGCTCCCAAAACTCACTTTTGGACAAAATTAGTGTTCATCCATCTGTAGCAATGCAAGAACAAAAGCTCTGTCCCTTCTCTAAAGTACTAAACAGTGATCTAAACTTAGGTGTCTGGATCTGTATTTACCCCCAGTAAATAGAACTTTAACTTACAAACCCAGATTCAGACACATTTTCTATTTAAGAGCCAAAAGGTGGTTGTGAAAATAGTACTTTAGACACTAACAGGTGGAAAACATGGAGCCTAATAGAACTGGCTAAGGAGGCCAGCCAGTCTCCCAGAGGTGCTCCTACAGTTCACAGAAGGACTTGAACAGGCCAGGGTAAATCATTCTTCTAAGTTAGATGGTAACAGTAATGCTTTGATCGTTTTTTAATCAAGTGAGCAGCCTTGCAGTTTGTTTGGATAGCAGAAAGGGCTTTGTCTTCCAGACATGTTCATTGACCTCTTTAAAATATCAGGGTATTTGAAGACAGGGTGCTGTTCTACAATCCTTAGGTTCAAGTTATATGACAAAACCTTTTCGTCACAACATTGAGATTATGGTATGCACGTGTTAAATGGAAAGAAATAAATTGCAGCAGAGCCAGGTAGATTTGTAATTGCAGTCAGAACTGAAAAAACCCTTTATTCACAAAATAAGCACAGACGGAGAAAACCAATTACCATAGAAAAACCCCAGATGGAAAGCAGAGTAAGTTTAGTATGTTAAAAACAAGCAGCTTACTCAGGGAAGCTAATTATACTCTTGGCATGGCAGCAGCTTTCAACCCTGAAGAATTACCTGATGGTGAAGGCAGGGAGGGAAATGGTGTCACAGAGCAGAGGTGTGGAGAACTGGTGAGCATCACAGATCATGAAAGTAATTATTTTTTGTGTGGTCAAGTTATCAAAGATTCTTGGCAACCAGTGATGTATTTCAGTGCTTTTCCTTCAGCATACAGGGACTGACAAAAGTAATAGCCTGGATTGAGCTGACCTAATTTTAGGTTCTTTGTGAAGGTGTTTAAATAAGGTCTGTGTTTGCCCTTCTCTTATAGTCTGTAGAGAAAGGTAAATGCTTCCAGAAGGTGATCCAGCTCACCCGAGATTTGGAGCATCCTCTGGGAGTGCTTTTCTTAACTGAAGTAAGAATAGTAAGGCTCCCATATTAACTTCCTGAAGCTCCAAGTTCGACCTGATTTGTACAGACACATAGGGTTTGTCCCAGGCCTCTCCACCTGGAATAACACTGCTAAAGCTGAGGTTCCATTTGCTGGAGAATGGTTCCTGGGCTACATTTCTGGGTTTGTTTTCTACACGGATGTGTTCTGTGCATTGGTGTGTAGTTAGAGACATTGCTGAACTCTCGTCAGGAGACTCATTTTTACCTGGTGGTAATGAGGGAACCTGCTTTGGCAGGGGGGTTGGACTCGATCTCTTGAGGTCCCTTCCAACCCCTATGATTCTGTGATTCTATGATTTGTTATCAGTGTATTGCATTTGTAGGAAGGAATATTAGATGCTAGGCAGCACTTTTCAGAGAAAGATGGAAATAAACTCAAGGGCAGGCAAGAATCTGGAATCCAAAGCAAGGTAAGCTGACAGCAGCATCCGTTTGTTTTAAACTTTGTGTATTCTTAGATGTTCTAGCATTTGTTGACATCAAAGAATAATGTTAGTGGGATGTAAGCTTGCATGCACTTTGGTCATTTGCTGGCTTCATGCAGTAAGAGCCATAGGGTCGAGTACTGGTTGTGTATATGTTCTTACTATGACCTTAAAGGAGGCTGTAAATAAAAACATCCCCTCACAGCGCTGTGATCATCTCCAGATAGACCCGTGGCCTCTTCTGTTTGCAGCTACAGGTTGCTGCAGATGTGAATTAATCATTACATCTCTTTCTGCCTACGTTCCAGCTGGGTGCATTTCAGTTCAAAGTCCCCAGCTGCTATCAGCCTGCGGCTTCTCACACCAGGAGAGAATCTGATGTCCTTAAAAGTTTAATACCGCTTTGAAAACATCGCGTGGGTATGTGTCCCATGACCCAGTTAGGGAAAGATGAGCTCACTTCTCATTGTTATTCATAAAGAGACGATTTACTAGAAAAGCTCTTAGGGCTGCTTTCAAATCACAGTGCTTGTGTTGGAGAGTGAGTTGTAAAACTCTTGTCCGTTAGAATTTCTTTCAGGTGTCTCCAAAAACAACAAAGAGACTTTTGAAGATGACAAACGTTGGAGGACCCCTTTTTCCCAGCAGCCTGAATAAACCCAGATGCAGGCAGGCAAAGGCAGCTCGGGGCCTTTACTTGAGCTTAGCCCTTGAAGTAGGAGGCCATCAGAATGGGTCGTTTCCATCTCTGCAGGGAGATACAAGTGGGTAACAATTGCAAATCTTAAAGGGTTTCCTCTTGCAAGGGCTGGTATTCAGAATCTTCTTGAGCTGCTGAGTGAGTCTAAAGGACTGTATGTGCATGTCTGTGTTAGCCATGCTGCCTGGGCTACGTTTGACTCAGGATTTCTCCTGATGCAGGAGTTCCCTGCATTCTTCTGACTCCATTTGATTGGGAGCCTTTTCCCGTGGAATGTTTCAGCACTGCCAAATACAGACCCCAGTGTTCTTGGACTTATTCTGCAAATGAGCTTTTCTGAAATATACCAGGCCCTATTTGCCTTATTTTCTTATTTGCCTTCTGGATTTTGAGCCATTGGGCAGCAAAAACTTTCAGGCTTGATAAAGGCAAGGAATAATTTCTTGAGAACTGCAGTTCTCATTTGTAGCTGTGGCTCCTGCAAAACTCAAGGCTCCTTAAAGTATCCTGAGAAATTAATTTGGGGCTGCAGCATTGGCATGTGTTGTTGGTTGTGTTTTTCTTAATCGATCCCAGGAGTTGGAGCCATGCACCATACTGTGATAAAGAATGTCTTGCAGTGTGTCTGAGTGCCTGCACTGAGATGTTCAGGAGAAAGCACACACCATCTGACTGACTTGTGAAGCATTTATTGCTGCTTCCTTATCCAAAGGGTGGCAGGCTTTGCTTTATGCAGTGAAGGAAGCTGGACAAAACTACAGTCAAAGTGTCTGCCAGTCGGAAGCGCTGCTGTGATGCACAGGGAAGGATTTAGTTCAGCCTTATTTCAAGCACGGCTGACTTTGTTCATCTCTTCTGTGCAGCTCATGACAACGTTTTGCTGAATTTTCAGAAATATTTCCTTTGGTCACCACACCCTGCTGCAGATGGTTTCTATTGCTGTGACTGCTTTAAGCCTGAGGAACAAAGCCAGGCTTTAAATTTAAAAGAAGCACATGGCTACTTCTAAAATAAGTCCCATCTTCTGAATGCTACAGTATTATCCTGTACACTGTCCATATATAGATACCCTCAGGAAAGCAAAACAAATACATATATATATTTTAACTGGGGCAGATGTAAAGAAAAAACAGCTGCTCTTCAAGTGCTCACAGAATATATGTGACCCGTAACCAAAGCTATGAAACAAAGCCACAGGAGGAAAAGGTGGTCACTTACAGAGCTTTTGCATGACAAAATTGGCCACAAAGCTGCAGTAAGGGAAACACTTGATCGTGGGGTATTTTTTGCTAAATTAACTTTCTAGACCTGAGTCTTGTAAGTCTTGTGATTTTAGGAAGGATGCTGTCTGATTCTGTGCTGTGTACACTGACCTCAGAGTTGCTACACCAGGGTCCTGTCTAAATTCATGATGATTTTTGCTGCCTCATAACCAGAATGTTGTCCTGACACAGTCTGACAGCAATTTTCTGGTTTCTGAGCAGGAAGGATTTGTCTGGGGCAGTGAGATTGGAGGTATGAGCAAGTTTCTTTGGGATCATTCTGCAAGTGACACCTAAAACTGCAGTACTACAGTACCTCTTATCAGTGCATGGCTGGAAAGGAACAAGTGTTGGAGCTGAGGCTCTCATGCTTTAGTAGGGGTCTCCTGCTTTAGCAGAGGGGTTGGACTTGATGATCTCCAGTGGTCCCTTCCAACCCCTATGGCTCCGTGGTCCTGTGAAGTGACCTCACGAGGGGAGGACAGTGTAGTTATGCTCTGGATGAGCAAGTGTTACAGAATGTACAGCAGAAATCACACAATCTGTGTACAAATGCAGAGGCCTGAATACAGATGAAAAGGATTAAGATATGACCTCAGATACTGTAATAAAAGAATCTTCCCCTGAATCACTTCCTTCCAAAAACTATCCCCTCGCATCAGCCAGCTCAAAGCAGCTACTTCCTGCAGTGGTTTGTCACAGCCTTCACTAAGGTGACTAACCCCTCATATCTGTCAGCACAACTGTTTGCACAATCATTTCCTAACTCATTTCTTTGAGATGTGCACAGAGCTGGACGCGGGGTGGGCTTTCATTTTGTTCACAGTGGTTCTTGGCTACCACACAGCAAGCGAGATCCGTTCAAATATGTTTAGTCTGACAATCGTACTAAGTAATAACACACTAGATAATATTTGGATGGGTTTCATAGTCAAAGAAACACTCTAATATGCATTTAGAATGAAGTGTGTCCACTATGGGCTTGTAGCTTGTATACTGCTGAAGTCCTGAGAGAGGAGGAGAGGAGTGGAGGGAGAGTCCTGCCTGAGGAGCTGTGATGCTGCACGTTGTGGTGTTTGTTAGCAGCAAATACAAAGATGCACAAACATGAAGCAATGGGAAAGCAACATGAGAACATGCACAGCATCACAGTTGGTCTCCTTTGAGTCTCTGGCAGGGCTTCTGAGGCACTGGGTTGGAAGCAAATCGGCCGTCACTTTTCTCAGTTTCCTTCAGAACTTCCCAGCATCCCAGTATTCCCAGTCCTGCACTTTGATATGTACTAGTGCAGAGCAAGCTGTGTGCCACACAGCAGAGTGAACTTTACTGCTGCATGGATGCAAATTGAAGATACTGAGGGTGTGATGTGTGCCCTTCCAGAGCCTGCCTGTCTGCAGCCTGGTAGTGGGACGCAGGGAGCAGTGGGACCTGGCAGCCTTTCACTTCCATCCTGTGGTCCCCGACCACATCCAGACAAAAAGCAAACAAACCAACAAAACAAACGTGCAACTGAGGAAGGCTGTATGCTAGGGCTGGGCAAACCGTGGTTAGTTTTGTGGTGTTGCCTCAAATGACACAAGGAGGAAACACTGCATGCTTCTGTCAGAGGCCAGCAGCATGTACACGGTGGGCTAACATTGCTTTACTATTTTTTGAGTCTTAATGTTCTTCTATCTCTCTTGCTTGTCAGCTGCTTGTTTTTTGCAGATTTAGAAATACAGCATCTGAGGCAAATGCATGGGTTCTGTGGAAACTTGGATTACGGGCGCCAAGAATCCAGCCTCTGTTTGCAGTTTTACTGTGCCACCTGAGTCAATGAAAGGCTCACTTGTAAGCTTGTAAATATGACAGTTTCCTTTCTGTATAAAACTACACAGATTCAAAAACTCACTCCTACCCTTTTGAGAAATGGCTGGGCAGGCATCCCAATGAAGAGAATGCGTATGCTGTGTTCTCTGCTGGTCTTTTTAGCAAGATGCAGCAGAACACAATCACAGAATCACAGAATTGTAGGGGCTGGAAGGGACCTCTAGAGATCATCGAGTCCAACCCCCTGCCAAAGCAGCTCCCTATAGCAGGCTGCACTTGTTGCTTTGTCTAGCATGGATCTGCTTAATGCTGAGGTTTTGGAGAGGTGGCATTACCTAGCATTTGCCTCTTGTAAAGACTAGGTGCATGAACAGTTGATAGAGCTCAAGTGACATGTGGGAACTTGTTAGCAATCACATCAATTTTTGTTCATGTTATGTGACAGCCAATAGAGTGATCCCCTCACCCAGGGTGATACCTGCACCGTAGGAGGGGTTTCAGGTCTGGAGATGTGTTTCCTCTAAAGCCTTCCTTTGAATACTGGTGCTTTTCATCATGTGCTGAACGCTCTGCCCAGCAGTGCTGGGCTAACTTCCATTTCGGTTGGACTGATCCTGTTAAGCTTTGCCTGAGGTTTTCATATGCTGACCAGGATCGCAGGGCTAATATCTGCTAATCATCCAGCAGGAAATGGTTTAGTCTGCAAATGCATTAGGTTGCATAGAGTGCTCGGGGCTGTCCTTGGGGGGTAAGTATGACAAAAGAGTTGGCTGTTCCAGACAGGATTCAAACCACGAGTGGATTACACAAAGCATACATGAATGTGTTTGTAAGTAGGCAGTGATGCTACTAAGTTTTCCTTCTGAATTTTTCCTAATTACTGTCATCAATCTTATTTGGAAGCTTGCATGGAAATAAGGAAATTAATAACTTAGTTTTCTACTTATCCACATCGGTATTATGTTTTATCCTTTCACAGCTTAGTTCTGCACTGCTCTGTGAACCAGTTAAAGGAGCTCTGTCCTTCCTATTGGATACCAAGTTGCTGACTTCGAGTCCAGAAATTCTTCTTAAGATTTCCTGGCTTGTGGCTACATTTAACAGAAATCATCATTCATTTTTAAGTTATTGATGTTAGATGTAACTTACTGTGCTTTGTCTGAGCAAAGAGCACTTAAGTGCTTCCAACATTTCCTAGACTCCCGTTCCTCACTAAAATGTTGTTCAGGGGTTGGCTGATAGTCCAGTGACTGGGTCATGTTTCTGGCTCAGGGCTGTTCTAAAATCGTTCTTTTCTTTCTGGTTTTTGTAACACTGCAGCAACTCCCAGATGAGAGATACTAATGAAACTGCTCAAGCTGTGCATCACTACCTGGATGGGGAAAAGGACTGTCTTCAGAAATGTGATCAGTGTCGAAACTTATTTAGCAATTTGAGGAGGAACTTGGAACAAGCAGTAGTCCTTCTGGCAGTTTGCTCTCACAACAAACATGCTTTTTTGGACTCAGTCTCAATCTAGATACTGGAGTGCTCAAATACAGGGGTAGCTGCACACTTGTTTATGGCCTGGTCGGCATTAACAGGCATCAGAATCTGACGAGGAAACTTTTAAACCCTGAGGGCAAACTGCCTGCCTCAGTGGTTCAAGTGTGTGAATATACCCACTCCACCTAGTACTACTGCAAGCCAAAAAACTTTCCATCCTCACTGCTCAAAGTAATTAGATTGCCAACAGTGCTGTGTCCATTCTAGGTTAATTCTAACTCAGAACTGTTGGTGGTTATCAGCAAACAGCAGTGAAAAGGGGCCTTCCTTACAGTATATCTGGAGCTTGCTTTTAAATGTTACCCTGAATTATAGCCCTACTTGAAAAGTCAGAAAATTTAGAGAGACAGACAGCCATAGGAACCTCGACACCACGATCTAGATCCACCTATGGAGTTCAGCACAAATCGCATTGGTAATAAAACTGGATAAAAATAGAATCTTCCATACAGGAAAGTTGAGAGAAAATGTACTTTCAAATTCCCCAAAATCCTAAAGATGAAAGAGCATTTTTTCCTGCAGCTATGGTATATGAGAAGCTGCCTAAGGCAGTTCAGTAAAACGGTGGTGCATTCTTGTCTCACCTTTAATGGCTGCAAACTTTGGAACATTTAATCCTGTTGCTTCGGAAGATAACCTAGTGGAGACACCGTGATCTGAGCCATGAGAGGTTAGAATAGAGAAAGTGATATTTAGGAATTTACCTAACAGGCTTTGGATTTTCTGTGCAGTTTTGAAATGTAGCTCCAAACTATGAGCCTCGTACCCTCATGAACTGAACAGGAATTCCAGTTAAGTCACACGCCAGCACCGACACGTACTGCATGCTGCTACAGCTTTTACTTCCAGCAGAATGATGCTGATTGTCACCGGGCCAAAATCAGGCTGTATGTCTCTGCTAGGTACCCAAACTTCAAGTCACACAAGGGGCTGGAGCTACATGATCTTTGAGGTCCCTTCCAACCCAAGCCGTTCTATGATCCTAAGTAGACTGATGCTTTGGAAATGTAATGGGCTGAGCTTCAGGTTGCTGTTTTCAGAGAACTGTTACTTCCAGCACAGAATGCCCATGTTCTACAGCAGTGGTTGCTGGATTTCCCCCCTATGGGCACTGCTGCCATCTCTGTGCATATGCTGGGCACGCTGCCCCATGGCCAGCTCATTCAGACCAGTCACATACTACACAGAGTCAGTTTGAATGTGACAATCCTTGAATAAAGTACCGTTCAAGCCAGTTCTGATTACTGTCTATCAATCACTCTGTGTTTTACCTTCAGAAAGACTTCCAATGTATCTTTCTTGTCAAATTGAAAAGAAATAGTTCACCAGACAAAATGTCCAGAGGAGGTCCACAATATTTTTAAACCTGTCTTAGGTAATAATTCTTCCTCTTTATTTTCCCTCACGTACATACATTGCTTATGGCCAGGTCAGTGTTAGCCTCCGAGTACAGGAGTTAAACTCTTGAATGGAAAGGTTTGGTGGTGACATTCATAGCAGAAAATGTCACCTTTTACATTTACCATTTACATTTGTTGGTTGCTACTAACTTTTTGCCTGTGGTCTCGCATGTACCCTATGGTAAAAAGAAACTTCCAAGAGTGCCCATGGAATGCTGCTCCCTTTGCTCCTTCCTTTGCTCAGATGCACAGAAAGTCTCTTCTAACAGCACATAACCCACCTGAAAACTTTTGCTGTCTCTTTCCTGATAAAACCATAGCAACTGCTTAGTGGCAGCTTTAAGGAAGAGCTTTATAAACAGGACAGAGAAATGATATCATCTGAGCAAACACACAAACTGTTTGATTAAAGGAGATCTCTGTAAATACTTTTAAATAAAGTTTTTCTTACCTTCTTCAGCAAGTGCTACGAGGGGCACGCTCCCTAGAATGAAGATGAAGAATGGAACTTTAATAAACATCTTCCTTCCGCTTAGAGAAGAGCTTTCCAATGCTGAGCCCAGATGGATTCAGACTCTTGATAAATATTTTAGAGGCAAGAAAGAATTGGTATCGTGGAAAGAAATCACTGCAGAAACGACTTTGTTATTCCAAATATTCCTTTAGCTGCTGTTGCTGAAGAGGGGAGGTTTGCACAGATGATAACTATACAGCTAAAGCAAAGTATGTGAGTGGTGTCAGCATTTTTTTGTTTAGCCAAGGGGTGGGAGCACGCCTAAGGTGGTCTCAAAAAGAAGAGCCAGGCCCGCCCTCTGCGCTCTGTTTGGGCAGTGCTGAAGTTATGATCTCAGCCCAGGTTTAAAGTTACAGGAGCTGTTGTGGCTTTCAGAAGACTTTTATTTAGCAAAGGGGGAAAGAGGATTCAGGCAGAGAGAAGTGTTCAGGGAGTTCCCTCCCTCTGCAAACTGTCCCTAAAAATATTTAAGGAACAACACTAAGGACATTTGTCCTGTTATTTCCAGCTGCGAACTGATGGGTTTTTATTTCAAAGTGAGACCCCATGTTTATCTGAGTAAGTGTGGTAATGAATGTGCTTTTAGGGATACTGAAATAGTTCTAGGACAGGGTATTTATTTAATTCTGTAGTAAATACTGTCTGACTTCTTCTGCACGTCTAAGTCTCTTTCAGCATGTGTCCTCAAGTGACATACTGGCTGTGCTCTAGCATTTATCCTTGACCAGGGGCTTCCAAGCCTCAGTACTGCCTTCACCCGTGAGAGGTAGAGGATTTTTCCTTTTTGTGTACAACTCCAAACAGTTTTCTGCACAGTGCTAGTTACTCTTGCATACATTTCTGTGCATCAGCATCAAGTAGTATGTCTGCAAGACCCGATTAGCAACAAATGCATGTAACATGCTAAGCTTTATGCTTTCATATAGATAAGAATTTTAACACAGACAGGGTGAAGCAGGGCTCTGGGAGTGATGATTAATCTGAACCCTTTTGTGAGTTTGGGCAAATAATGACCTCCTAATTGAGGAGGTTGTCATCAGTGATGTGGTCTGTTTGGAGGCCTGTAACTAGCTGTGTTCCCCAGGGATTGGTGATGGGTTCAGTCTTGTTCAACATGTTCTTCAGTAACGTGGATGAAGGGATAGAGTCTACCCTCAGTAAATTTGCTGATGATACAAAGCTGGGAGAAGGGGCTGAGACACTGAAAGGCTGTGCTACCATTCAACAAGACCTGGACAAAGTTGAGAGTTGGGCAGGGAGGAACCTGATAAGGTCTAGAAAGAGCAAGCACAGGGTCTTGCACCTGAGGAGGGATAACCACATGTACCATCATAGACTGGGGGATGACTTGTTGGAGAGGAGCTCTGCAGAGGAGGACCTGGGTGTCCTGGTGAACAACAGATTGGCTATGAAACAGCAGTGCGCCCTGTGGCCAAGAAGACCAGTGGGATCCTGGGGTGTGTTAAAAAGATCCTGGCCAGCAGAGCGAGAGAGGTGATCCTCTGCCTCTTCTCTACCCCGGTGAGGCTGCATTTAGACTATTGTGTCCAGATCTGGGCTCCACAGTTCAAAAAAGACAGGGATGTCCTAGAAAGAGTCCAGCAGAGGGCCACAAAGATAGTAAAGGACCAGGAGCATCTCCTGTATGAGGAACGGCTGAGTAAACTGGGTCTTTTCAGCCTAGGGAAAAGAAGACTGAAAGGGGATCTGATAAACATTTATAAATATCTAAAGGGAGGTGGAAGGCAAATGGGTGAGGCCAGGTCATTCTGGTGGTGTGTAGCTACAGGACAAGGTGCAGTGGCCTAAAACTCGAACACTGAAATTCCATCCTAACATGTGGAACAACTTTACAGTACGGGTGATGGAGTACTGGAACAGGTTACCCAAAGAGGTGGTGGAGCATCCTTCTATGGAGATATTCAAGACCCATCTGGATGCCTAGCTGTGCAACCCACTGCAGGGAGCTGCTTTAGCAGAGGGTTGGACATGATGATCTCCTGGGGTCCCTTCCAACCCCTGTGATTCTGGAGGTCACATCTCTTCGGGGGTGTCTTGAGTTTTAATCAGCATTCACATGAGAACTAACTTACCAGTGTGAGTGGAGGAAATTGGTGGTCTCTGTTGCTCTTTTGCCCCCTCTGTTTCTGTACCGTGGAGTCCCGCAGTGCTAGCACACCAGGCTCTGAGGGACAACAGCTGAAATATAGATGTTTCCCTTCTACTGACAGTGGTGGTGGTGGTTTTAACTTGGACAGGTAAAAAAAAACAAACACATAGCTAGGTTGTTTTGCTCAACAAATGTGAGTCAGAGCTCTCATTAAGACCCCACAACACTTGGTGACATAAAGGAGTAAAGAAAGTCTAAACAGAAGCATTGGTGCAGTCATGCCAAAAGGACTGAAAGATGGGAAGTGCTGCACCTTCCATGGGGTTTTTGTTTTGTAACTGTTTAGAAATGAAAGGTGCCAATGGAATTTCTCAGCTATTGATAAAAATAATGGTGCCATAGCTGTTCTTGGTATCAAAGGAGACGAAGATGGAAACAAGCAAGTGCTAATGCAGAAGCAATGGGCAATATTGGTTTACTGTGCTGGAAAACAGTAAAACAAATGCTCTCAAATACTAAATAGCAGCATGTCTTGAATCTTAATCTGGGACTGATTATTCCTGGATAATGCAACTTCAGATGTTGTGAAGAGTGTTCACTTGGGAAATGCCGCTGCTGTGAAAGTTGGGGGTTGGACTCAGTGATCTCTGGAGGTCCCTTCCAACCCCTGCAATTCTGTGATTCTGTGGAACTGTAATTTTCTAGGGGAGGATGCCATTTCTAGGGAAAATTATTTCCCAATTGGAACAAATTGTTCTTTATGAGAATGGAATGCTTGTATTCCTATACATATTTTCAGATTGACTGTGAAAGACAAACTGGAACCAGTGACTGCTCGTGATGTTTAATCCAAGTTCCCATCAGGAACAAAAATGTGGATCTGCTTAAAACTTCATCCCTTCTTTCTCAAACGTGCTCTGAGGACCTTTCATTTTTATGGTCATTCCTATAAACAAATCCCTCAAGTTTATGAGTAGGCCTTCCTAAAGATGGAGAAGCTATTTGCTGACTTAAACAATTTCTTTCTTCGCACAGCACTGCGTTTTGAGCATAGAACTGGAGCTTTGGGCCTTTCAGGAGCTAGACTTTCCAGTAGCTACTAAAACGTCTTATAAACGCTTTTATTGTTCTCAGCAATAAGGAACAGTTTCTCTGATGCACTGCTCTTTTCTATTCCAGTGCACTCCTCAGAAATATTTAGATAAGTTTATCAAATAGATACACAAAAAGGGGAAGAAGTTTGGCTACGGTTGCAAAGCAACTAGTGGAAAAGCTCGAGGTGCAGTTGTTTAAGGATGAAGCAGTTCCTTCTACTTGCCTCCCGCTGGGAACAGCACCTTGCTGAGTAAGGGGACTGAGGTCCAGAGCCATTGCTGAGTCCCCTGGTGTGAAAGAAGCACAAAGTCTTTGAGAAAGCCCATTGTACCCTTAGGAAGGGTATGGAACTGGGGAGGTAAGGGAGCAGTTTACCTCTGAACTCCACCAAATGAAGGTTTTCTCATAGAACTGTAAGCTTGCTGTATCCTGCTGAGCCAGTAGATCTTGTGACAACAGAGGAGTTATTCTAAGGTTCTGATATAATAATCAAAATATTTCCTCTAAGGCAGCAATTGTGCTTTGCCTCACAATAGAAGATAAGCACGGCCTTATCTGTTGGTAAGGACGTTGGGCACAGGAGTTGGACTCAGTCCATAGGGTCCCTTCCAACGTGGGATATCCTGTTGCTCTGTGTCTCTGCTGATTGGTAGCAGACTTACACATTTACTCACATTTACTATAAGAAGAAGGTTCAGCCCTGTGGAAAGATGTTGCAGTTTGGTCTTTTTGTTCAGGACTGTCACAATGGTTCCTGTGCAGTCTTCCCGTCAGCTCTTTCCAAGAGGAGAATACCAAGGCGTGCATGTCTTGCTGTGTTACAGCTGTCTGTTGTTGTGTTCTTGTGGTTTTTTTTAATTGCAAGGCTGCTCTGCATGCCTTTAATCACAGTGGTGTAAGGGAGGAGGTGGAAACGGCCTGAAGTACGGGCAGCCCATTACTTTCATTTCGACATCTGTTCTTCCTGTCTGACCCCATCAGTCGCTCCCGCAGCCCTGAGAGCAGCTCAGGATGTCCCTGGCCTGGCAAGAGTGGAAGCACAAAGCATAGCTGGAGGAGCAGGAAGCAGTGCATGCATCCTGCAGGGCAGTTTGTCTCAGTGGCAGAACAGAGGGATGCTGGCTTTCCTCTGAGTCAGCCTGTGTCACTCTGTGCCCCCAGGAGAGCTAAAGTTGAGCACTGAAGGTCTCCCCGCTGTTGTAGCCAGAATTCACTTTTATTTCTACCTCCAGAATAATTTTTTTGTGTGTGGATGATGCTTATTCTTTTCCAAGAGTAAATCAATTATGTGAACAGTTCAGGAACGGAGAGGGGTCATTCTCTAACTTGCTATAGGGTTTCTTTGCCATGTTTCTATGTTGGAAGCAATGGAAGACTGGAGCTCTTGTTGGGTCTCCTCTTTCAATACCAGAACATTTCCTCAGACTAAATTGGGGGCTTCTGTACTTCAGTAGTACTGAAGGGGTGGGTTTGGCTGCAGTGGGAAATCAGGAAATTTCTTGAAAATTATTAATTCCTGGAGTAAACAGCTGTTATGCTTCTGACCTAATGCTGCAGGGCCTACAGCTGCCCCGGGGTACAGGAACAGGAAATTCAGCACTGGAAAGAGAAGGTATCTTCATAGCGAGAGTGGCATTGTGAAAGGATGGGGAAATAAAATATGGGTTTACTTTCTATGTACTACCTGTCTTGTATTCCTTTTTCAAGAGATAAGACTAGGTGTTTTTGTGGCACTCTGTGTATATAGACAGCAGTCATCTATTAAATGCACATGCAGATATTAAGATCTACATATTAGACTTTAAACTGAGAGCGTGCTTGGCTGCATTCCCATCTGACAGAATTACTTGCTGTGGAATCACAGCTTCTGCAGGAGTATGAAGCCTTGCTGCTAGAAATGTCTTTCACTTTCCTTTATTGAAGTCCTTTAGATCTCTTCATTGATTTCTATAGGCCTTAATCAGCCACACTTCTGTGCTGGCTTTTGTTTTTGAGTCCCTGTTCATCTAATTTCTCATGTCTGTAAATGCATTCAGTACGTGAGATGCAATCCAGAAGCTTTCCATCGAGCAGCTGCCAGAGAATGGGAGCACTGGAAGATGAAGTTTCTTCCCTGTTTGTGCTCCTGCCTGTAAAATATTACATGCACAGATGGGAGCACCTGTCAGATGTGGAGAAGAGAGGTTATTGATTCACAATCTTTAACAGTGTGTGAAGTTGGAGATCTTGAGCTAGAATAAGTGATATTTATGTGAGCACTGGAGATGGGACTGGATTTTCAGCCGTACAACTCAGCAGTCAATATACACGAGCTTTCACAAATGCTGCAGCCTGTGGGCATAGAGGCAAGCTGAAATGTTTTATGATGTGTTAACGGGCATGCAGAGCCAGTGCCTCTGGCAATGCAGTTGTCACAGCGGAGAGAGCAACTCTGAAGTAGCAGCTCCCAACCCAGCCAGGGAATGGAGGTAGGCTGAAGCAGTTCTCAGAGGCCCAAAATGAACTGGTATATAAGGGATGAGAGGTGTGTGTGCACTTGCAGTGCTTTCATCTGAGATCTATGGCCGAGCTGCTTTTCTCTTTCATGTCATTTCCATCACCCCAGAAGAGACTGAGCAGAGTTCTGGGAGCAGGAGAGGGGAAGAAGGATGTCCATGCAGTTCTGTGTAACAGCGAGGTGATGTATGTGTGATGTCAGCACTTCTCTGTGATGTTTCTGTGTCTGTGGTTTGATACTGGTGTGACTTTATTTCCTCCTTTTGTCAGTTCAGAACTGCCATTGATTTTCCTTCATCCTGTAAAGGTTTTCATTGGAAGCCCCTGAATTTGGGCCTCGGGACACAAAGGTGTGATTCGTTATCTTTTTGGAATTGAATAACACCAGCTGTTGTCTCTACGTGACATACAACGGTATGACTCAGAGTTAAATATGGGATGCCCACTCTTTCCTACTTTTAAACCTGTGGATGACCACCATGTATTTAAAAAAGAAATTATAAGGTTGCTGTAGGTTTTCTTAGGTCAGGAGTGTTCTTATAACTGGAACAGTTAAATAAGGAAAGCAACACAGCACTGGAGCCAAAAGAACTTTCTTTTTTAAAAGAAAAGGTGACTATATGCTCAGCCTCATGTTTCTGTTTTTGTTTTTTTTTTTTAGGGGATGGTTCTGTGTGAGTTTTTCTTAATTCTTCCAAAGCCATTCCCAGCTTTTATAGTGAAACAATATGGGTAAAATAAACTGTTTGTCATTAAACATTTACATGTCTTCCCAGTTTTAAATGTGTTGTGTTTGAGTGCTGAAAATACACCAGAAAACATCATGGTCCATACGTGGCTGATATGGTACCTCCCTGGGTTCACCTGGAGCGACGTGGATGAGGACACAGGCAGCACGTGGTGGCAGCCTGCTTCTCTGTAGTGTAATGGTGTCCTGGAATAAGCTTGTGGAAGAAATTCTCCCTGTCAAAAAAAGGAAATGCATGTGGATGAATACGTGAGCAGTAAGATCTGTGGCAAAATTCCTGTTTCAGCTCTGTTTTTAAGGAGAAATTCTTGATGAAGGAATGTGGTTTCTTTTTCCTCTTAGTGTACAAATTCCCAAGTATAAACAGCATCAAGAAGGAAGTGGAAAGATGAACAAAAGCTTATGGAAGGAAAATAGCTTCAAATAAGGTACAGAGTGATCCTGGTGAATGCGGGGAGGGGACAGTGTGGAGATGTTCCTGGCCCTGACACATTTCATATAATTAGTAGTCATTTTCTAATAGCATTTGTGGGTGAATGCACGTAACACCCATTTACTCGGCACTCCGCAGCCACCAGAGGGAGCAGGATGTTTGCTGGTGGTGTTCTGCTGGAGCTGCCGGACTGGGTGCCACCGTTCCCCAGTGCCTGTAGGAAACGGAGCAGACTGCTGCGCTGTGGGCAGGTCAGGTCTGGGGCTGCAATGGCTCTTGCCATGTCTTCCAGCAGCAGCATGCTTTTCCACCCTGGCTGCATGTTCACATGGGCATGAAAACACATGGCTCATGGGGGCTTGTCTGGTAGGTATAAGACATCTTTCAGCAGCAGAAACCATTGGTTTCCTTCCAGTGACCCCAGCTCACCTCCTGGCAACCATTAGACAGCAATTCGAGGAGTTTTCAGGGGCAAAGCATACTTCAAATGAAAGCAAAACTAAGTGCCGAAATCATGAGAGGGTCAGGGAATTCATGAGTGCCTCAACTGTTCTGCAAAATCTGGATTCTTTCACATTATTCCACTGGCATGGTTGAGTATTGTACTGTAATATCTTAAAATGAAATATAGTGCTGCTGAATGTAATAAGGAATTGATCTCAGCTGCAGTGAATGCTCTGTCTAGTAGAAATACCAGACTGATAGTACTACTTCAAACATTTCTGCCAAATGTTGACAGTATTCATTCATTTTATTTTTTCAGGAAAAGAATCCATTAGTTATAATAGCAAGGGAAGTAAGAACAACAAAGAATGACAAAAAATGTAATGAATGTTCATCATAACTAAAACATTGACTGGATTCAGGGCTTGGTTATTCCCTGAACTACACCATAAATCACTTATGTTTGAATAAAATGAAATGATGACTTGAGAATGAGAGGGGTGGAGTCCCAGCCTGTGTGGAGGGTGGACCTAAAGGGATGCAATTTCACTGGAATTCATGAACAGAGACCTTATCTTTACATTGCTCAAGCTATTGCACGAAATGACTTCTTGTGATACTAGTTTGTCAGTAGTAACTCAAGGGAGAGAAGGGAAAGCAGTTGAAATGCAGGATTTTCCTATCGTCTGGGTAAGTTAAATGCTTTAAATCAGGAACAGTTTTATGTTTTGCTCTGTATTCTCAAGACCTGCCTTGCATGAACTAATTCTAGGAGGCAAAGGAGAACGGGATAGCTGCTCTCTTGGAGGCCTACTCATCACCTTCATGGCCCCAGCTCACCTACACATCAAGGCACGGTTGTATTCTTAAATTTAAATACTTCAAAGACCATACCTTTTAAAATGGGAATGCTGAAACCTTGTGAGGTGAATGTCACATAATTGTTCAATATGGAACTGTGGGGAAGCTGAAGCTCTGGGTGTACAGTGATTACCCAGTAGATCAGGAATGTAAATAAGAATTGCACATTTTTCCTTCAGTGCCAGCACTATGTCTAATCTATAAATGACTTCATACACTATTAGTAGTGAATTAGGAGTTTTTACTTTATTAGAATGTCATTATCTTCTTGATTTCACTGAATAAGAGGGTCATGATTCATATTTTTATAACCATAGGCAACTGTACACCAAGTGCAGCACAAAGAATATTAACTATTTTAATTGTCTACAGGCAGTAATGATAACACAGCATCTTTCATAGGAAAGAAATCAGTTTGTTTGGGTTCATTCTGATGAAAAGAAAGATACCCTTTTGAGAACAAAGTGCTTTTAAACTTATTCTCCTCCCATCAGCATAAAAATCTGTCATTGTTAGCAGCTCCAAACGTTTTTCCCTACAGTTTCTTGGTGGATGACTTTTAAGGTGGATGGCACAGCTGACACATCATTACTTTGACACATATTCCATATTTCTGTGTGCATGATGAATGCTTTAACCCTGACATAGAGCACTATTTCTGGTAGCTTTGAACACTGGCATTGATTATGCCCCTACTAAGAAGTTACCTTCAAACCATCTTCTCAACACAGATAAAACCTTGGTAATGGAAGAACAGAAAGCTGGATTGCTATTTGCAGGAAAGGAAATGAGGCTCTTGCAAAGTATAACCTGTGTCAGAAGAATCCACACGTGTAAATTTAGCAGATTTTCATGGTATGCTTAGATAAGATAGTTCAGACCATATGTTTTAGGAGAAGACTTCTTGGGTAACTCAGAAAACACTACTGCCCTACTGAAGTGTTTCATTAAAAATGTAAGAACTAACAAGAGAAATATCTGCTTAAAACCTGGAAGCATTAAAATTTAATTAAAAAAAAAAAAAGGAAACAAATTACCAGTTGAAGTTACTTTCTGATTTTAGATTTTTTATTTTTTTTTTACTTGAAAATGCATTATTGTACTGGACACTTTTGGCTTCTCTATTTCTAGTCTGCAGCCATCCCATTTTCCCTAAAAATAACTTCTTGCTTATAGCACAGCCTGAGAAAATGGAGAGAATGGAACATTCCATGTATTACCACGTGCACAGTATTTTTACCATTTTCATCTTCTGTACCATTAACTTCCTGAAAAATTTACAAGAGCCTGAAGCAAATACAGTTTTTCTTTCAGACTCCATTCAACTTTGGGATTTGAGAGGCAGTGCTTATCCCATTTTTGTGAGGTCAGTTTATTTTTATATTAATACAGAAATTGACATCAGACAATCCCAAAAAATTGCAATGGCTGAGAGCTGCAGCCTGGCCAGAGCTGACAGTAACACCCATTAACTTCAGTAATGTTCCCCAGGGAGTCTACCTTCCTTTGGTGATGTTTCTCAGCTTTCATATCTGAAATGTGGCAGCCCCAGAAATTCTAGAAGCCTGTATAAACAGGTGTATAAGGGAGATCATCCAAACGTAAACTAAATAAACAAAACAGATACACCTCCTGGCAATCACTCTTGCACAAGTGCTTCGTACAGCAGCGTGGGTGGGACCTGGGTGCTGGAGCTGTGCAGCCAACCCACCTCCATCTCCCAGTGCAAGGAGTCATGGTTAGTGGGCATGCTGGAGATGGGCTGACAATTGGGCTGGAGCATCTTCATGGTCTTTTCCAACCTTTATGGCTGTGGGAGTCCTTCAGGAGCACTACTGTTTAAAGCTGCTCCAGTGCCAGTGTTTAGGCTGAGAAGGTGTTAATGCAGTAGAGATAAGTGATTGCTGAAGCAGTGATGAAAGCTGGTTATTGTAATAATTAGCATTGGTTATCAGCATGTTTTTGTAAAGCAAATCCAGAGGTGGTGCAGTGAGGCTCCAAACGCTTCCCTGCTGGGGTTGCTGCACTCGTTGATATGATGGTACCTGACATTTTGCCTGTCTTATTAACAAGGCGAGTGAAATGTCAGAAGCCATTAAGGCAAAGTACACTGCATTCCCTAAGGACACTGTACTTCTGTATGGCCAGAGAAACTTGTAAGAGGATTGAAAGATCCCTTCAGAGCAAAGAATTGAATGACCAGGATCACTTACCATGAACAGTAGATATTTTAGTTATACCAGATCATAGAGTCCAACCCCGTGCTGTAGGGAGCTGCTTTGCAGCAGGGTTGAACTCAGTGATCTCTAGAGGTCCCTTCCAACCCCTACAGTTCTGTGATTCTGTGGTCAGTAAATATAATGAGTTTCTGTTGTCCTGCAAACATTCTTTGCCATACAGCAAAGTGTACACGGCCTTTTCAACATGTGTGTTATGCTTACACAGTGAAAATAAGAGGGGATTTCTCCCCATTGGTTCAAGGATCTTTGTCACCATTTCCTTTTGTTTTTCTCTTCACGTGGCTATAACACAACCTGGGACTTCTTGAATTTCTCAGGGTGGGTTGATTTGTGTGACACAGAGTTGAGAGAGCCGACTGATCTGCCCACAGAGAGAGCTCTGCAGAGAGGTGTAGGGCCAAACTTTCCCTTCCTCCCACCAGTCTGCCTGCTCTCAGACTGGTTTTTATCTTTTAAAGAAACTGCATATCCATTCAGGTACAGGCATGTACTCACAAGCATATTTGCACTCCCTTCTATTTTCATCACAGTGCAAGATTCTGCTCTTCCTTTTTGACCTCAAGTCCTAAGCTGTTCGTTGTGTCCCATTGCATTTCTTAATGCTGCACGGACCCAGTGTGCACTTGTGGAGCAGTAACCTGGAAGATGGGGAGGTGCACCTCAAAGGGCAGTTTCCAAGCTGTTTTGAACATACAGTCTGACCTTTTAAGCACTTTGTTGTATTTCTGGTAAAGTATTTTATGGTGAGGAGCAACGAAGAAGTGAAATAATTCTTTCCATTATCACCATCACTCGTGATGCTTGGAATTCCCGCTGACACAAACATCCTTCCTGCACGTTTAAATCTGCAGAGTGTGTGCAGCAATAGCCAGCATGGTGCATGGGTGAAGGGAAGCAATTGCAGATGACTGCCTTGGTGTCTTTTCTCTGCAGTAGAAGAAAATCTCACCTGCTTTTCCCATTGTGCTGAGCTCATACCACAGCACAGCCAAGGAAGATCCCTGACAACACAACTTGCTAGCACCACCACTGCCAAGGAAGGCAGCTCACAGTGCCTTTGTGAGATCTCTAAGCAGACCAAGGAGTTGTTAAAAGACCTGCAATTAAGATAGTCGTGCCCTGTTTGTAAGTGCAACTGTTTTCTTGCTGGGTGTTTATTTTGTTTGAATTTGCATAAGATCTTCACACATGCATAGTCTTCTTTGGTTTGGAAAGGATATTCAGCCCATTAATGTTACAGAGTTAATGAATTGGAGTCCTTTTTTACTCCCTGCTGAGTAAAATGAATGGAAGGACTTTTATACTCTTTATATTATGTGTGTATCGGCGTCAGCTGTCAACTGTTTTAATTACTTGCAAGTCCACTTGCTGTCAGTTTGAACAAAGAATTCTCCAAAGCGTTTCCTACAGTAAGAACAATGTAAGCCCTGCTAAAACAGTACAGATTTGTTTCCTGTATATTCCAGAACGATTTCTTGTTTTCCTTCCTCTCTGGCATTTTCTACCTCCATTTCCCACCACAGACACCACTTGTACTCCTCCTCAGCTCAGGTGCACTGCACAGGGACTCATTCTGCTCCTGGGTGCTTTGATGGAGGGTCTCCAGTTGCTCTCTAGATTGTGAGCACACAGTTTGGAGGAAATCAGTTCCCCAGTCACCATATTCCTGTCTTTTTAAGCATGTGTGCTGTGTTTATGATGGCAGTCGGATTATAACTCATGTTCTACTCAGCTTTTCACAGGAGCTGAATTAAACTTAGGGCTTTTCTTGACAGACCCACTTGTGAACCTGACCAGACTGGTAGTGTCTGGGAGGATGCTGGAGTCCAGCTTTACTTGTGGCTTTATTACTTATGAGAATGGCCATCCCAGGTCATACCCACCTCATCCCAAATCAATCTCAAACCTATTTGGCAGTGGGTATACATCAAGATAACTGTTTGACAGCTCAGGAGAATTTTCACTTTTAATTATCTTTAATTTGCTTTACAGTGTGATAGTACTGGACCAGCATGCAGCTGTGGAAGCAGAGCTGACTGCAGTGCAGCATCTGGATACCAGCTCCTTGCTGGGGGGAAGGAACTGTCGTTCACACAGGTCCTTCCTCTGTGAGTGCTTTAGTGATGGTAAATGGTTGATAGTGACCACATGTCACTTACAGCCACATCATCCCTGGAGCGGGTGATGGAGGTGTTCTGAAGGGTTTAGGCTGCTCTCGTTTGGCTGCTGGGCTTCAGTGTCTCAAGTTTTCAAATTCAATCACTGCTGCTGTCACGCTGATTAATATTGATGTAATTTCCCTTCCAGCTGATGGCAGCAACAGCTGCAGCAAGAAGGACTGGGCAGGTATAACGCAAGCTTTGGTTCACAGTTTCTATCATTCTTTTGTAAGACAAGGGAGTATGCCCACTTTCTCTTTTGTATTTTTTTTCAGCCCTTTTTAGATCAGGTGGAAAACTGCCCAAAGGTGTCTGCATTCATAAAAACCCCTTGTGTGGTCATAGCAGGGGAAGGTATTTCTCACACAAATAACTGAAGCCAAAATGATAAGAATGTAAGAAAGTAAGAATGGAATTCCTTCTTGGGGGTGTTGTTTGGCACTTGATTTCAGTGTTTAATTGATTAACTTTTCGTCAGTCATTCAGGTTTGAACACTGGTTCCCCGGACATATTGCTTATGTCTGATAGGAAAACCCTTTGCAGTGGTTATGTGCACCTGGTACAGCAGCCTGGGATGTGACGCATACCTCAGCTCAGCAGAGCATAAGCCTGGAATAACAGCTTCCTCCACAGAAAAATATGCTTAATTAGCTGTTCACAGATACGAATGAGAACGGACAATTTTCTATTTCAGTCTCTCCTAAGTAATGATTTCTTAGCTGAGACATCTTAATCCTTCCTGTGTGTCTGTACTAGGACTGTTCTTTGTTCTTTCTTCCATTACCCAAATTGCTTTAGGAAGTTAGGAGCACTCTGGAAGTTTCTATGGAAAAGATGTCAGTCTTCCTCCAAAGCTATTTCTTACTGTAATCGACAAGCAGATGAATGTGATTTTTTGTTTCCTGCAGCTTGCCATGCTGTGGTACCGGCAGAACTCCACGGATCCAGGGCTAGAGTGGCTTGTCACTCCCTTGCTGTATTTTAGAGGTTTCTCTTAGTCATAGACGTTATAAAATGATAATAATTTTCTGAAAAAAGGGTAAACTAGGGCAGTTCCAGGCTGCCCTGGCCAGGAGATTGTTGCCCTGTTTGTTTCACAAATGTGATTTTTTGAACCGACCTTGTTTGTCCTTGGTTTTTTGGGGACAGCACTTTCTAATTAGGAGCCCTGTGCTTTTTCAGCACTGTATGAACTTAGTACTGGAAATATTCTTGGAACACAAGTAGAAAGCTGAGAGGACTTTGTTTGGGAGTAATCAAGAAGCATATGTTCTTTTACCCTGCTGCCAAGTGAAGACAAGCAGAAGTTCCTGATGTGTATTATCTATTGTGAAATGACTTAACATTTCCTCCACAAAAATCCAAATTTGATAAGCAACGGCCAATCTATAATTCAGTGTCCCAGTTACTGCAACCAAAAGATACGACAGATTACGCAGGCAGGATGAAATCCAGATCCCAGGAGTTGCAGCACACAGCAGGTGTGCAATTTGGCTCCTCTGTCTTCATACAAGCAAGAAATAGAAGCTTGATTTGATCCTTGTGTTTGCTTCCCTTCTCAGGTCCTTTATAACAAGGGCAGTAAGGCACTGGCACAGGGTCAAGCTCAGGCTGGAGGGGCTGGCAGCACTGCTGGAGCTGTGGGTGTCCCTGCTCAGTGCAGGGGGTTGGACCTGATGGTCTTTAGGGTCCCTTCCAGCTCCAACCATTCTGTGGTTCTGTGATGCTGTGAAAGCTGCCGGTAGCTTCTTGCAGGATAGTGGTCCATGGGGCACAAGAGGGTGCTGTGCGCCCAGCAGACAGCAGCTGGGCCCTTCCTATAGTCATATAGGTTACTGTATCTGACATACAAATGAAAGATTAAAGAGGTAAAGCTTTAATATCTCATTAGGTAGAAGGCTTTTCAGAATCTCCTTTGTGCTGTGCAAAATTGCCTGAGATGGGAGAAGGGAGTGCAGCTTCAGAAAGATTAAAGAGAATTTAAAGGGAATTAAAGGAAACAGATGAGATGCAGAAATAAGTGATAGCCAAGGAAGAAACGGACAGAAACAGACAAACTGAAATGCGAAATGTTACACAGAGAAAACCAGGTCTGGGAGAAACACTCAGAAATCAGAGGAGGACAGAGGAAGGTGTCAGACCCCAGCAGGTGCTGGTGGCAGCAGCACTGCAGCCCCTCAGTGCTGGCACCTTGCACTGTCTGCCTGGCTGCTCTGAGAGCAGGGCTGGCTGCTGGCAAACCTACAGGATGCCCTGCCCAAAATAATCATTGTCAGCCTCCTGCCAGCCCCTCTGCAAACATCTCAGACAGGAAAGCTTGCAGATTCTCTGGAGAAACTGCAAACTGCATTCAGGAATGCAGCGTAGCTGTGCAGGGAGGGGTGCTTACAGTGCTTCTCCCATGTCAGCAGGAACACACACGGACAGCAGCAAGGTCCATTTCATAGAGAAAGGAGTTTGAGCAAGGGCTGCAAGTCAGGGAAGCTCAGTCTTGTTCCTACCTCTGCCACTGATATGTTCTCTCACAGATTGTGCCTTACTGTCTGTAGTCTCCCATCTGTGAAACAGGCATAATAACACTGAGACATCTTTGTAAGGAAAATGTCAGTCTGATTCTGTGTGCTTCATAAGGGGGAAAATAAAGGGCTGCACAGAGGGACCCTTACATCCTGCACATTGATAACTTCACCAGAAGATAACTTCACTTCATCCATCTATCTGTGTAAAGTTAAGCACATTGTTACTGCAAGACTTCAGGTCAGTTGTGCTTACTCACAGGTGACAGGAACAGCTTTATCTCCGACCTAAAGACTGAACTGAGTTAGAGAGGGGCAGAAAAACAGTAAACTACAGAAGTGTTTGCAAGACATGGCCTTCACAGTTTACAAGGCATCAGTTCTACATGAGGATCACCAGTTGCAGTTAGCTGGTGATGCAGATTCATGGCGTGAATCCTGAGCACAAGAAGTATTTTGCATCTTGTTCATCTCAGTGTTTTAAATCATCACCACAGGTGTTTGATAGGACTTGGCCCCTGAGGTTCAGAGAGGCAGTTGGAAGTGCTCCCTTGGCTTCTGTCCCGTTTGTGACTGTTCCCTCTTTGTACCCACCCCATCATTCTTTTTCTAAGTTCCCTTTTACCAACTGGATTTTCTCCCTTATACATTGGGCACTGCTCTGCTTATGCTGTGAACCTTCAGCTTTGCAGTCATCAGAAGTAGTGGGACTGGTGAGAAAGGCTATGGGTTTTTATTGCAGGAAGGGGGAAGTGGGGGGTCTTGTTTCTTCAAAAGAAAATCATTTACAGAAGGATACCGTGATACCACTTTCTGTGTTTAAATTTAAACTTGGAGTGTTTGGGGTGACAGGCCATCTCAGATACCAATTTTTGTACCCTAGCCAGAATGAGAGATGCTCTGAATTGTTATGAAATACCCTTAAATCAGAATCAACATCCTCTCGCTGACCTAGCTGAAGATCTGAACCAGTTTAGTGCTGGACAGTCCCAGTGCCATCATAGAAAGTAGCTGTTCTGGTCATTAAAACAGGAAGCAAAACACGCTCATTTCTGCGACCGGATTCCTCATTGCCACAGATGATGCTCCTTGGTTAAAAGGTAAACGAGTCTTATTTAAGTAATGTTCATGTCCTTGCTCTGAGGAGAGGGCATCCAGAAACAGTTTCTGCCCCTTGCCCTTGGTCCCCCCTCGCTGCCCTTCTGCTCCCTGTTTAGGAATAGAAAAGAGTGTGTAGCAGTCAGCAGGGTGCTTGCCACCCCTCACCTCCGTTTCTGGGGGTACTGCTCACTGTGATGTCGGTGTGGGTCAAGAAGCAAAATAATGGATTTCGTTACGTGAAGGGCTTTGGAAGCGTGAGCTGTTGCTGTCAGAGGCACAGGATTAGGTGTGATTTCCAATCTGCCGGAATATGCAGCAAATATGCAAACAGGCTCTCAGCTTTTTTTAGCTCACAAAAGCAAGGGAGTCCTTTGAAAGGTCCTCGGTTTTACCCAATCATCGCTCCCTCCCTCGCATTGTGCAGCATTATCATTCCCTGGCAGCGTAAATCCTCACATATGCCTGCCTCCCTCTTGCCTTCAGCCTCTCCCTCCCTCCCCCTCCCCAGTGTGCTGCCATCGGATCTGTGATGATATGTGATCTCCTGGATACAATCACACACACACACAAGTACCAGGCACCGCTGCTCAGCTCAGCAAAATGTCTTTCTCATAGAAGTGGTGCTCATCACAGCTTCTGAATCCTTGACGATGTGGCCATGCTTTCCTTTCTGCCTTCTACCTTTTTCTGTCTTTGCCTGCCTGATCTTCTTACCCGTGGGTCATCTCTGCCCTGCTGTCTGTAGCTGTATGGACTACCACACCATAGACTGCCGGGATCAAGGACTCCCCAGTGTTCCCAATCCATTTCCATTGGATGTACGGAAACTTCTTATAGCCGATAACAACATCCAGGCG
This sequence comes from Odontophorus gujanensis, assembly GCA_013399175.1. Classification (NCBI taxonomy): domain Eukaryota; kingdom Metazoa; phylum Chordata; class Aves; order Galliformes; family Odontophoridae; genus Odontophorus; species Odontophorus gujanensis. The sequence goes on from VXAB01009957.1 coordinate 42,030, forward strand.
ATACCAGCTGATTTCTTTATATTTTATGGAGACCTAGTCTATTTGGACTTCAGGAATAACTCCCTCACCTCTTTAGAAGAGGGCACTTTTAGCAGTTCTACCAAACTGGTCTATTTAGACTTAAGCTACAATAATTTAACGCAGCTTGACGCCGGGATATTCAAATCGGCAGAAAAACTGATAAAACTCAGCCTGGGAAACAATAACCTGGTGGATGTGGATGAGGCTGCTTTTGAGAACCTGGAACAGCTTCAAGTGTTAGAATTGAATGACAATAACTTACAGAGCCTAAATGTGGCAGCCCTAGAAGCGCTTCCCTCCCTGCGGACTATACGCTTGGAGGGCAACCCTTGGGTCTGTGACTGTGACTTTGCCAATCTGTTCAGCTGGATACAGGACAATGCCTCTAAGCTCCAGAAAGGTAAAGCTCTGCTGCTCCCAGCGCAGTGTGCACGTTGCTGTGTTGTGTGTTCCCTTGGAGGGAAGGAGGGCTGTCTGTATGTCCTGCCTGCAGTGACCCAAACTGCCTTTTGGTCAGGCTGTAATTGCATGCTTCCAACAAACGAGTCCGTTAAAATGGTGTTGGTTTCTTTTTAGCTGCAGTTAATCATTTTGATTTATAGGCTGAAGCTGCATAGGCAGTGAAGGAGCCTTTTCAATTTCGTTGTGCCCAGAGCTGATTCTCTTCCAGACATCGGTTTCTTCCCGGTAAATACGTTCCACAACGAGCCCTTTGAACAGCTGAATATCCTGTGCCAGCTCCTTAGGAAAACTGTGCTTCCTCTCACTTTCCTAGTCAGCCTTCAAGCTGCTACAGAAGAGTTAAATCCCCGTTATATGCAGCTGTGGCTCTCAAGCCTTATTTTGTTGTGATGCTCTGAAACCCTGTTTGGTATTTTGATTATGGTGCTTTTATTAAAATAGCACCACTTCCAATATTAGGAATAAATGAAAATGCTCTGGAACATCCTAAATGCAGGATATACAGGTCAGGAATTCGAGCTAGTAATTTTCAGAAAAGCATCGGGGGAAAAAAATTAAAATAAAGAAGTATTAAGACTGCCACATTTCCCATCCCACCCCAAAGCCACCGCTGATCCAGCTTTAGCAGATCACCTCACAGTTCACACCTCCCAACAAGCACCAGGGCTCCCACTGCTGCTATCGAGCTGCCTGGCTGCTCAAAGAAGGGAAAATATAAGAGCTGCCACGGGATATGGGGGTGCAGGAAAGCCCTGGTGCCTGGGCTGTGCCCAAGGGCTGTCCCTACAGGAGGTGGTGAGGGGTAAAAGGACTTGGGAGAAGAGCTCTGGAGAGTGGGCTGAGGTCAAGGAACTGCTGTCTTGGCTCCACATGCAAAAGGAGGAGGTCTTTCCTCTCTCAATCATCCATTTGCAGTCACTTATTCAAGCTCTTTCTGTGCTCGTGACCTTGAGTGGCAATTTTTATTATACTCAGCTAGATTGCCCTAAATATTCTGAGCTGTTTTTAAATACATAGATATGTATATATATATCTATTTTAAGGAAGAAGCGATTTGAGGAAAAAGTGATGGATTTCTTTTCTGCCTGCCTGAGTGAAGCTTCCCCCTTTCCCCCTTTTCTCTTTTTCCTCTTTCCCCTTTCCCTTTTCCCCTTTCCCAACCAAACCAGGTGCTGTTCTCCCACATCTCCCAGTGCCCCAGCTGGGGTTCCTTCTGACCCAGGTATTTGCCTCTCTCTTAATGGCTCTCAGCCACTCTTGCCTTCCCCCCATGCTTTCCTTCTTGTTGTGAACTTTTAGCACCTCCCTTTGACCCAGACTGAGTCTTTGGTTTGAAAGAGTCTGTCCCAACCCATTTCTCTTTCTTTCTCCCTGTCAACGCTCATCAATCTTATCAACTTCTTATGTCTAGAAATCTCAGATGATTAAGCTTTATAACAGTATTGTCAGTGTTCCCCAACTGCTTCAGTATTTCTTCTCATCCAAACTAATGGAAGCTGCATTTTGGGCACACAGCCCAACAGTTACCAGCCCACCCAGGTCTCTCAGAGTGTCAGTTTGATTTGATTTGGGAAGAGGGAATTAGCAACCATTCCAATGGTTTCTTCTCAGGGCAGTTCCTCTCTTCACATCCTGGCCTTGGCAGTGCTTTGCTCTGCACTTACTGCAGGCTCAGGGCTGCTGAGCTCCATTGTTTGTTGGCCATGCTTGTCTAAACCACTCTGCCTGGCATTTCTGGGAGCATCACATCTTCCCCAGCAGGAGTGGGGTGAGCAGCTCCAGGCTCAGCTCTTCCTGCTCCCCGCCTGCTCCTGCTGCTGCTGGATGGCAGGAGACACTCAATTGTGCAGCAGACACAGAAAAAGTAGGGCAGCAGCATTGTCTGGAAACACTGCCAAAGAAATAGACAGAAATACATTTGCAGGGCCCAAGGAAAGAAATTCACCTTGGCTGTATGCTTTTCTTTTATAATGCTGCAAAAAGCATTTCCATTGCATGGCCTATGTGAGTGGAAAAGGGAAGGGTGAAGAAAGAGGTTGAGTGGTGCTTTTCATCTCTTGATTTTCTTTAAGAATGTGCTGTGATTAACACTACAGAACAGTTTTGTGACAGACTGACATTCCCCAGACATTAACTGACAAACACTGTGACCTGGATTTACTGAGAAGGGAAAGAATAGGGAAGGGTGAATGACAGTAACCATCAGGGATCCCCGGAACTTCACAAAAAAAAACCATCAAAAAGAACTGCAAAGGCTCTATAAACCCTAGTGTGTATGTTTTCTTCTTGAGATGCTTCAGAACTAGAAAGGAAAAGGATGTGCCAAAGTGAGGTACTGGCAGAGGCAGCCCAGGGAGGTGATGGGGTCACCATCCCTGAAGGTGCTCAGTGTGGAGATGTGGCACTGGGGGACCTGGGGGGTTGCAGTGGGGTTGGACTTGGTGACCTCAGTGGTGTTTTCCAACCTGACTGCATGGTTCTAGGAAAGTGGAAGAGAAACACATCCAACCCAGCGGATGAAGTCAGAGTTCAGGACTGTGGTTTGCAAGTGTTGTTGTAAGATAGCAGTCCCTGGAGACTTCCGACTGGCAGCAGCAATGAGAAGGAAAATCGGATGGGAGAAAGGCACTGCCACACTTGTGCTTGGGGGACTCGTTTTGATGCTTCACTTTGCATGACACTTGAAACAGTTTAATATCACTCAAGCTGTACCCAGTCGCAAAGCCCAGCTGCTGCTCCAGCTTTGAATTTTAGCGTTGCAGTAAAACATCGTGCTGGTTGAACCCGCCCTTGTTTTTTTGTGGAAGAAATGCCAGGATGCTTTAGAGACCAAAGTTTTGTCGATGGGAACTGAAATCTCACTAAATTGATCCCGAAACTCTCTACCTCTGCAATTAAGGCCTCTGGAGAGCTCAGTGATCTGAACAAAAGCCATACTTCAGCTCATTAGTTTCTCAAAAGCCAGGTCCACTTTCTTTCTGGCATGCTCCCAGAAAAAGCATGTAAAGCTCTAACTTTGCTGACCTGTCTGACCAGCTGCCTGGAAAGACTCATCTCAGCTCTGCTGCCTTTGCAAATCTGCCTTGTCGTGCACATGAACAGCTGGGATCTGCATCACTGGACAGCATTTATTCATCCAAGCTGAATTTCTAACTAAAGCGTTAATTGGCAATGAGAAAAAAAATAAAAAGTGCTAAATTTGCAGGCAGACTTAGTAAAGAAACTGCACTAAAAGTTTTGCTATTAAACTCAGCACTGTGCCTGCTTGAAAAAAGCAAATCTTATTTTTATATCTGAGAGAAAGATATTAATAATGGAATTTTCATCATCCTTGAAAACTGAACCACATTTTGAATGAGGTTAATAACTGATGAAATAACTGAACTGCACAGGAAGGAGCTGTGAAGGTGAATAGAATGGTGCTGAGCGGGGAACACAGAACTGCTGTGGTTTTCTTCCTGAGGAGACCCATGGAGATTAAAAATATTGCATAACTTCTTTTGGAAATGGGAAAGCTTTTGGCAGATCTCTCCCTTTCTCCTTCCCTTCCCTTCCCTTCCCTTCCCTTCCCTTCCCTTCCCTTCCCTTCCCTTC
>VXAB01009957.1:46203-65609 GCA_013399175.1 Odontophorus gujanensis
TCTCCTTCCCTCTTTGGAACTCTGGGCCCATCCAGCAGGAGTGGTCAGCAGAACCAAGGTTCCTGAATGCTACCACTGAAGCATTTAAATGCAACAGGTGTTAGGAGAATACATTTTTAGGGAGAGGCACTGTTTGGAGCACATGGCTCTACGGAACATTTTTATTGAACCCTTCTGAGCATCCCATGTTATTGAACGGGTCCAATTGGAGCACGCATAGCAAAGGGAAATGCAAGCAGTCTGCAGCAGGCTTATTAAAGTGCTCTGGAGAGCTCTGTTGCTGTTTACTTTCAGTGGACATGCTTTGGACAGCTGTGCCCACGACCTTGTTTGCTAGTGACTAATGCATTTTTAACATGACTTTTAATTAGCACTTAAATATTCCATAGCATGTGACTGTAGTGTCTCCTTCATCTTGCTTTCATTTCTTTCTTTTTATTTCTTTCTTCTCAGTATCTTTAGAAGACCTTTTCAAGAAGTTGTATAGCATTTCTGGGACTGCAGGTGCAATGGTGCTTTCTCAACCTTTTGTGTTTAGTGCATAAGTTAAGTTAAAATCATGTTCCTCCCTACGCAATACATGAAAAGTTTTGCTGCCCTCGTTATCAAAATAGTGTTAGAAAGACCTTAGACAATGTAGTGGGATGGTTCGGACTAAGCATTATGATGTGTACACTGATATTTCCAGAGTGACTTGAAAAATTCGTTCAGCATTGACCAGAGACAGAGCAGGTTGCAATGAGACTGGTGGCAGTCAGACTGGTGGCAGTCAGACTGGTAGCAATCAGACTGGTGGCAGTCAGACTTGCAGCAGCCTCTGGAGCTGGAAACTCCAACTGAATTCAGCAGTACTTGGGAGGTTCAGAAGTGAGTCAGTGTAGTGAGCATGGAATGGTCTTTGTAAGCTGCTTTACAAAGGCTGGGATGTAAGATGATCATCACCTGGCTCTCAGGATCCTTCTCTAGTCCCATTCCAATCTAAGATATGCTATTGAATAAACATATTCTGTAAATTTAAGAAAATAACATCTTGTTTCACTAACCTAGGCCCTTAGAGCAGCACTTATTGGCTCACTGAGAGCTGTGACCATTGTCCTCAAAACAGCCTCACAATTACAGGTGGATGCAGTCTGCATGTAACCTGCTCACCTAACCAAAACATAACAAAACCACAGAGCTTTGGGAAGCTGTCTCGATCTCCCATTCTTTATCGCTACCCATATTTGTCTGCTCTGTGGAGAAGGCTGCCTTAATTTCATGCACTAATATAGAACCAGGGAAAGCTTCAGCTAAGAAGGACAGGCTGTTCTGCTCTTCTGGCCATTGCAGCCGTTGAGTTCTTCCCCAGGAATCGTACACATGTTGGCACATCACTGGGACAGAACATAATATCTGTTGTTTGGAAAGGAATTGAAAACCTTAAGACTGTCCATTCAGCAGCTTTTCTTCTGCTCAAGCAGAAACTCCTAAGAGGAATAAGATTCCCTAACAAGCACAACAAATCTGTTTCTATATATATCCATATATAAATATATAATGTGATATCCTAGTCATTTTCAGTAAAATGATCTGACTGCCAGTGGCTTTTCACTCTCTTTCTTCCTTCATAAGGATTTTTGGAGTACATCCATCTTTCACAGATCTCAAGACGTGAGGATAGCACTTGCAGTGTGGGACCTAATGCTAAACTAGATATGTAGGCATTGAGGCAAACTGTTGAGTACCTTTTGATATCAGTGTCAGAAAATCTAGGGCATTTGACCATTAAAAAAATTATTAAGAGAAGTAAAGATAGGCCTTGGGTTTTTTTAAGCCTTACTTTTCTGGTAGCTTGAGGCTGACTTTAATGAAATTCCATCTCTCTTCAGAGGCAATGCCTCTCACACCATTTATTAATACATCTGATACATCACAGACAATGTTTAAGTAGACCAAACCTACAGCTGGGGGCAAAATACCACACAAGAAATTAAACACCACATTTAAACATTTCCAGTGTGTGTAAACTGCATTCAGTGATACGGCAGAACAGCTCAATTCCACCCAGAAGGGCAAAGACCAATTCTGCTTTTCCTAAAACATTTGAATAGCACATTATAGTGCTCTTGCATCTACTGTCATGAGCACATGCATTAAGCACACTGCTTCTTCCATGTATGTATTCCTATATATCTATCAGTGTATGTATGAGTGGGTATTTTCATTTTCTTCCACTATTGTGCATTGCCAAGGAAACTGTTTATCTCAATATTTGTTTAGTAAGAAGTCCACAAAACCCAATAGAATGGAGGTCTCCTTTTCCCATTTTTTAAACTCAGCATCCAAAACAGAGCAAGATTTCTCTGCTAAGAGCTAAAGAGCACAATACTGAAGTAATAATGACGTTCAGAAGTTACCCAGGGAAACATGGATTAAGAAGTCATGAAGTGTTATAAAGAAGCAAATGCACACAGTGCTTAAAATATCAGGTTGTCCTGGTAAGTGATATGTGTTGCTGCTTGTCTCTCAACAAAGGAATATGAAACAAAGACACAACTCAAAATACAGTACGTCAGCAGTCAAAATAGTGGGTAAAACTCATGTCAGATGCAAGGGCAGGTAGCTGGACTGCAGTCAGTGGTTGAGGCAGTGCACCGTTGGAAGCTTTGTGGTCCAACAGTTCCTATGATGGACACAGTTGAATCACAGCTACAAATATCATTCTTAATGGAGGTTGGTACCTGGTTTTTGTTTCTGTTTTTTTCTTGAGACAGAAAGATCACTGTGGTTATAACTTGGAGCTCTGCAGAGCTATTATAGGTCTATTTTCATTAATTTACAAGGGAATGAATTATTAATCATTTGTATGTGGTTTTGTACAGACTGCTTTCAAACTGCGTTCATTTTCTAAGAGTTTCATCTTTCCAGGGGAAGTATTTCAGCCTGGGACTGCAGGACAAACAGAGCTGTGCGTAGTCCTTTACAGACACAAGGTGTTCAATAGGATCTAGCTGCAGCTGAAGTAATTGCTAGAACTGATTTGAAGCCCTATGCTTCAGCAGAGTTACAAGCCTCCCATGGCATGGCATCTCAAAATCATATTCCTTAAAAACCTGTGAGGGAATTTCATTGAAATAAACTTCATCTGGAAATCCCCTGCATGACTACAGTGGATAAAGAATTGCAGCTGATTTCTTGTCCTAGAGTTCCCGCAGTTCCACACTTGCCCTGTTAGTTGGGTGATGGGTTCCCCTGGTTCCAGACCCACATTTTTAACTCATTTTTAAGTCCCTTGAGTGGGACTTCACAGCCTTCCCATTTGAAAAGCAAACAGTGCATTACATCTGCATTACAACTACATTGCCAGTGCAGTACACTGGCTTCTTCAGGTGACGTAGCAGAAAGACAGAGCGTGTGACATTGTCCTTGAGACAGCTGGAGTTCCTGCAGATAATGCAGTGACCCTGACCAAAATAACGTAAGCTATGTGTTTATAACATGCTCACACTTGTTATTTCATTTACACATTTGTTTGGTGACTCTTTGAACATGTTGTGGAAGCAGGGAGATATATATAACTATCATCCAAGGTTTTCTTGCTGCAGCGAAGCACTGAGTGTCAGGCTTCTTGGTGATGCCCTTGGCAAGAAGCCTAGCTGATTTTTGGAAGAATGAGTTGGGTGGGTTCTACAGAATTAAATGAATATATGTACTATGAAAAATAATGGAAAGTCAAAGTGAGAGAAAGTAGATGACTGAGATCAAATGACACTGGAAGTGGTGTGGGGGTGTTCGGAGGCTGCACCATGACGAAGAACAAAATGGGATCTGTTGCTGGGCATGGATGTCATGGGACAGGTGGAGCACAGAACATCAGTTCACTGCAGACTGGGTTCTCATTTCTTACAGACAACCTGATGCTGTCTAATGTAAAGAAAGTTCCATAGTGCTATGGAAGAAAGCAGATGCAATGGTTTTGATTACGTGTTGCCCTAAGCAGCCGTGCTCGTGAACTTCATATTATGAAGGTGGGAAGTCTGGTCTAACACTGACTGCATCTGCTTTGGAAGGAGGCACTCCTTATGTTAGTGAAATACAGCTGCTTGGTGCTGGCATCTGATTTTTGGTGCTATATTTTGCTTATAGACATTGATTATTTTCAAAGACAAAAGAGTTCCGCAAAAACACGAGGCTCAGCTAGACTTTGGGGGGTGGAGAAGAAAGAGAGTAGACAACTCCCTTCTTATCTGTTTGTTTGGGAACATGACCTAGATTTCAGTACCCATGGCTACATGGAGAAAGAAGAGCTTTTTTATCCTTTTATTGTCTAATCCAACTCAAAACTCTCACAGTACTCTGGTTCTCATAGCAGGAAATACCCTCTAAGTGACTTGGTACGTTGCATTCTGTGTTAGGTGAAAGCATCCAGGAGCAGGAATAGAGCTCAGAGCCCACAGGCTCTGTTCAGGTCCGTGGCAGAGCTGCTGCTGGTGATGGTGACAGTCGGGCTCTGTTTGCCCAGGGATCCTGGTGTGGTGCTACCACAGTAAGCTCCTTCCACACACAAGAGCTGTGTGAATTAGAACAGAGTAGAGCCATAGCTCTCTCTTTTCTTTCTTCCTCTCTCTGTAATGTATTCTTTTTGTACCTTACTCGTGGAAGTTTAGATTTGGTGCTTCAACCCATCAAGGCCACTCCAGCACATAGATCATTTATAAGCTGACAGATGAGGCTGCTACGGGATTTCTTTTGCAGCTGGCCCGATATAGGTCAGTATGTAGAGAAAATGGCTTTTTATGTTCTTGCTGTAGGGAAAAATGGAATTTTAGGTGGAATATCCACTTGGACCTGGCTTTTCTGTCAAGACTTTGCAACACTCTCTTCCTGTTAGCCAGGAATTTCCTCTTCAGATGAATTTTAAGCAGCTTGTACTCATTTTATTGCTGTTTCCATGCAATAGATCTGCTTTTATTACTCACTCTGATTTATTGAGAACTTCTTTTTTTTTCTCAAATCTGCCAAAAAAGACACAGGTCTTGTTGTCCAAGCCCAGGGCTCGTCACTTCTCCATTATTTCTCATGGATTGAAACAGGGAAAGATACCCAGCCACGTCCTCTTTGATTTGTCACTCCTATTTCCCCCTTGAGTTTCTGTTCTGAAGACAATAAGGACACGGGGCTGCCAACCCTCAGATCTCACAGAAGAAAGCTTTGTACAGGGAGCTCTATGACGAGCTGTGCAGTGCAGGAGTGTGTTCTTCCTCTCCCATCTGTGCATGCACAGGCATGCTCTGGGGCTCCAGTATGTCAACCTGTCTACAAGACACAAGATAAATACAAATACTGCAGGTTCCCCGCTTCCAAAAGTCTCAGAGGATGTCTGAAAGCAGGAGGATCCTCCACCTTCCAGGCCAGGAGGTTTTCAGAGCACGTTGCTGCACCATCTGCCATGCTCTGGGCTCAGAGGAACAGCGTCCCTTGTGTTCAGGTGGCAGCCTGCCTAGAGGAAGCTGTTCAGCCTTGGCCAGGCTGACTGTTGTCCCGTTCTGCTGGCAGCTTTTGTTATGTTGTGGGGGAGAGGAGCGTGAAAAAGGAGGCTAGCAGCAGAACTGCAGGCAGATAGAGGGTGGCTTTTAGGAGTCAAAATTGGGTAGGCTCATCATCATTACAGGGCCATGTAAGTCAGGCTGATAAATGAATCCCTTCACTGGCTTGGCTAAAGCTCCCTGTCAGATCAGCACAGCAGCTGGGCTGCATCCAGGTAAGCAGTCAGGTTTGCACCACCAGCACTAGAAACCTGGGGTTGGTAATAAAACCTAATGCACTGTAGCAATTCAACCACAAAGAAAATGAAAAGCATCAGAGCAGAGGCACACATCCCTTCTGCACCGTGGCAGTGTCGGCATGCTGGAGTTGTGTGATGGGAACACCCCATGCTCTGTGCACACTGCAGTGCAGTCAGAAGCTGGGTCCTATTTTGTGATCATTAGCAGACACAGAGCAATGTGTACCAAGTGAACCAGCAGCAGTTCTCATGTCACTAATACACATTCCTCATATTTCCCCTTTACATTCATATCCTCAACAGCAGATAAAAGCTGTCCTGCTAACAGCAATAAAGGCTTGAGTCCTTCAATGCTTGCTGCATTCTAGCCCTATTTATATGCTCTCCCTATTTTCCCTCTTGTAAATGAGGAAACTGGGGACATGAGCTACGCTTTTAGTCCCTACTACCACATTATATTCCTCACCATTTTTTAAATTCAAACGTTTTTGCTTTCACTATGAAGAACGTGGCTCTAGGCATTCTTCAGTAGTGCAACGAGGCATAATATCTGTTAGTCTGCATATCGTCTGAAGAGCTGGAGAGGAAAGGTTGAAAGAGGTCAGAGTCAGATGTGTATCCGTTAAACCTAAGTTGTCATTTTGACCGGAAGAAAAACTCAAGTTTTGTGCATGGAAATTAATTAAAAAAAAAAAAAGGTTCAGAAGGCACCAAAGTGTGGAAGGAAATTCAGTATCCCTGTTGTCCTTTGTATGGAGTCAGCACGTGTGTTCAGAAACAGCAGTGGGGAAATGTTCCCGGGCTTCCAGGCATGGATGCGTCCTGAGTTCAGCAGTCATGCTTTGAATTCTCAGAATCACAACCCCAGGTCACATCACCTGGAAGAGCAAAAGTGAAACAGTGTTGTGGGGAGTGCTCCAGAGGGCTATGGGATGGCTTTTGGCTAGTGTCGACTGTTGTTCTTTTCTTTATCCTGAATTTAAGTACAAATTCATAAGCCTCAAAATAACCCTTAAAACGTTTTCTTCAGGCATTCGCTCTCTGTCCAGAGCAACAGAAAGTTTCATCAATATTCCTCTGATTTGTTTCCCTCTCCTCTTCTTTGCAGGTCTCCATGAAATCCAGTGTTCCCTGCCTGTAGAAAATAGAAGAATCTTTCTGAATGAATTATCTGAGGTCAGCTTTAGTGAATGCAAATTTAGTTTGTCATTGACGGACCTTTTTATCATCATCTTCTCTGGAGTCGCAGTCTCCATTGCTGCAATTCTGTCAAGCTTCTTCCTAGCAACTCTAGTGCACTGCTTCCAAAGATGTGCTCCCAGTAAAGATGACGATGATGATGAAGACGACAGTGAGGACTGAACTTAGTCTCTATACTTAAAATTCCTTGGTTTATAAGTTAATGATAGATCAGCAGCCAAGGTCTGGGGAGAAAACTAGACTACAAGTTTTCGATGTGAATAGATTTACAGGTTCCATACTGATTTCATGAAGGTCACGGGTAGGAATCACAGTTTGCAGCTGAGACAGTTAGCTTTAGTTGCATATATAACCTGATGCAGTGTGACCAGATTGATTTCTGTCATTGTTAGTCAAACACTGCACTTAAATTTGAAGGCTGAAAGGAGAAGGGGGAAAGAAGAAAAATAAAAATAAAAATATTCCAGTGTTTTAAGACTGTCAGCTTCCACACTGTGCTTCTGATCAGATGCAGATCCTGTAAGCTTGTTTTAAATAAGCATTTGCAAAAGGGCTGGCTAGAGGGAGGCAGTTCAGCTGGAAATCTGGACGCAATTTAAGGGTGTCTTTCCTACAGCAAATTAGTGGGAGACCATAGTAAACTCACACACCTTTCCAAGCAACAAAAGGCAGTTACAACGATTCCTAGAACTGTGGAAAGCATAGTGAGGTTGGCATTTTCCCTATACAAGTCTTCTCAGTGGAGATGCATCCTTCTTTTGATGACTGACAGCAGTTGCAGACATTCAGCCAAAATTTCCTTTTCTGTAGGCAAAAAGTGGTTCTGGATCTGAGTCATCCACTGCAGCTGCCTGACACCTCTTCGGCTATGGCAAAAATACAAACTATAACATTCTTCTGCATTTTTAGATGCAATGAAGGAAAGGAATTCCCTTCTGTGTAACGCTAGGCACAAGTAATTGTTGCAGTGTTCAGTCTCTTTAGTTATTTTAAAATGCTAAGGGCTATATTCTGCTTCTGATTATGCTGGAGTAAAGCAGATGAAGTGAACACCATGATCCTAACTGGCAACTGCATAAACAAGAGTGGAATCTGGCCCAGGATATTTCTGACTGTATCATAGATTTGTCAGAACTTGAGCTCTACTATATGACGGTAGATATTTTTGTTAAAATGAAAAATAATAATATAAAAAGACATTTATTACAAGAGATTTTTGGAATAGTGCCGGACAGCTTTTTAGGATAAGTATATTTTTAAAATATTTGTAATGGAAATATTTTTTTAAAGCTCTGTGTATTTAAAATATTATCTAGAATAGCTGGGAGGGCTTAAAGTAAGAAATAACATAGTGATGTACAATCTAAGGACCGTATGCTATTATCAAAGACTTAGAGCTGATAAACGTAGCATCTATTTAACTACTGCAAATGCTGTTTCTTTAAAAAAAACCCACTCTGGTTATAATATTGCCTTGCTCAGTTAATATGAGTGGTCTTTCATGGACAGTTGGTTCCATATCTCTTGTATCAGTTGTGCTAATTGCTCACACAGACAGGAGCCCATTACACCGTGTGCTGAGGAGCAGTGTGGTCCAATGGACAGCGTGCAGGATTAGGGCTTAGGACACCTGGCTGTTGATCCTGATCCTTGAAGACTTTCAGCAAATCACTCGTTCTGTCTGTGCCTCCATTTTCCCACCTATGAAATGAAGGTCAGAGTAACTATTTATCATTTTTAAGTGCTTTGAGATACACAGAGAGGGGGCACTCTGTTGGGGCTACGTACGCCAGGCTCAAGCAGAAGCTATGGAGTCAATCTAATGTGATCCTGTATCAGTGTGACTTCACTGACATCAGTGGAGTTGCTCCATTGGCTCACGGTCCTTGCAATGGGGTTTGCACCACGCTGAGGTTAAAACCAGGACAAGACTGTTTACTTCTGTTAGCTCAACAGCTTATTCAATGTGACTTAATGCTACCATCATTAAAATTATTATTTCTAAAAACACATTGAAACAGAATTAAGTGGGACAGTGAGAGAATGTTCTGTATCGATACTGTCTTCTATTATTCTTTCAAGACAAATGAAATGACATGATTTTCACTGTGTAGTGCCATGTTTAAAAATAACACAAATACATTTATAATTTCAACATGGGCTTTCATGTTTATTTGTACGTGGGTATGAGAAAGAGAAAAGCAGCGTCTGATTCTCTTATTAAAGGGAGAGATTGTGCAGTATGGTTGGAAATACACAACTTGTTGCCTGGTACAGTTCAAATATGGATATGTTATCAACAGTTTTATATTTAGAGCTGTGCAAATTGTTCAGTGGTGGAACGAGAAACTGGGTCACACCTTTTTGTCTGCAAGTTTTATTATGGACTCAAAGCTTGCATCCAGTCCTACTGAGCTTTCCAGTGCAACACCAGTGAAGGTTTCAGCAAATTTGTACCTTTCCTTTGCTCACAAATACATGGCTTTGCTTCATTATCCTGTAAGGTTGACTAATTTTGCAGAGGTCACATCTCAAACTCAACTATTTTGAACTGGTTCTGCTCTTACTTGCAGGTTCATCCTACTGTGATGCCTCAAAATGAAGATCTAGATTTGGTTTTAGCTTGTAGAGTTTTGTTCAATCCAACATAAACTTAGCACCCCTCAGAACAGCAAGGAGCAGACCAAGCTGACACCCACATAACCCAGAGCAAGCTGAAGAGCAAGGCTTAGTAAAGCTTTATTTATGAAGCTGCTGTTCGGGACACTCCATCACATCGAAGTGATTTTTCAAAGTATGTTTGTTGTTTTTTCCAGATAAGAAATTTTAATAATATTTTACTGATTAATGTCTAATTCATTAGTATTGAAGTCATCCAGTTAGGAATATTTATCCATTAGGATAAACGTAGGCATCAACAGTTACATAGTATTTATATTGATTTTCCATATTTCTAATTGCTAGTAAATGGGACAGAACTTAAATTTCGTTCTGATTGGGATCTTTGCTACTATATGTAATCTTCAGAACAAAATGTGCCCCTGTTGGTTTGTTGCCAGAACTAGTCATCACCATAATGATTCCCTGCAAATAGAGCTGATGAGAATGTGTCCCAAGGGTTGCATTATTACTGCAGATCTCCCTCCACGAAGGTAGAGGCGTGGAGGTCATCCCATCTCCAGCTTTGTGAACATGGGAAGTCTCCCCATGAAGGGATCTTTCTATGGATGGGATCCAGTGAGCTTGCACTCAGACTGCAATAACTCCCACTTGTGAAGTTGCCAAGTGTAAGAGCTGAATTTAGCTCCCTGTGCAATACATTACTAGCTTGAGAAACGTTGCACTGTGCATTGTTGTAAGCATGCAGTAACAAGTTTGTCCTCCTTGCCAATTTTCTTCTGAAATGGTTTAATTTTTGTGATGGTATCTCCCACTGTCAGAAACAAGCAGACATTTTACCTGCTTCAAGGGGAAGGAAAGATACTATGCATGACCCAAATAAAATGTTGCAGGCTCAGAGAGCCAGGAAGCAGCTGTCACATTGCCTGCAGATATGTCTCCTTGATGAAATGCTGGAGTTTGGTATGCGTGAGAATCCAAAAATGTGCAAGAAAGCAAATCTGCATAATGTAATTGAGATACAGACTGACTTTTTAGAAGTGTTCACATTGATTTAAGAAAATAACTAATCCCCAGAACAATAAAATAAAGATCACCTGAAGCAACTGTCCAAACCTAGCATTTCATCCACAGTCAGCCAATATCTTTTTGAGACAGCTTCATCCCTGCTGTGACCCTTACTCCAATGGGAACATTAGTGGGTCAGGTTTTGGCGCGGCATAAAAACGTGTTGGGAAAGTACCTCGAAGGGATGGTTGTGGAAGCTCTTAAAGAGGAGCATACTGCTTGTCTCCCTCAAATGCATAGCACAGGGTGAGCCAGTGTGCACTGACAGCTAACATTTAGCCCAGCTTACTTAGAGACGTCTTGTCTTCTGGCTATGGGAATGGCTGTGTGCAATCACCTATAAATGTGGACAGGGTTGCACACACTTGTGCAGTAGAGAGAGTGCTTGTATAACAATACTAGAGCTTGCTGTAACTATCACCCCTGTAGACAGCCTCAGTGGAACAGCTGAAGCCTGATGGAGATGCTGAGCCTGAGACAGTCCTTCATCCCTAGAGGAGATCCCACTGTGCTGGCTTTCAAACCCATGGGAGCAACTCTGTGCAGGACTTTTTACTGATTCAGCATGTGCAGCCTACGTACTACGTGAGTAAATGAACTTAGTTTCCAAGTGGTTAGCTGTCACACTCCTAACTTAAGCCCACGTCCTCCAAAACAAAGGGTTTGGGATAGTTCCTGAATTGAATCATTCCTCTCGAAGGTACCATGGAATAATGTCATTTGTGCTCTAACCGGTTTTTACTGACCTCTAGCTGCAACTGAGTTGCTTTACTGTGGAGGTAAGTCATTGTGATTCATTTTGGTGAAGGTGTAATTGAAATTTCTTGTTGTAGAGTAAGATCTGCCCCAGATTCCGAGTGCCAAGCAGCCTGCAATATGTGTAAGCTGCCAGATACATTTCATGTCTCAGCTGT
This sequence comes from Odontophorus gujanensis, assembly GCA_013399175.1. Classification (NCBI taxonomy): domain Eukaryota; kingdom Metazoa; phylum Chordata; class Aves; order Galliformes; family Odontophoridae; genus Odontophorus; species Odontophorus gujanensis. The sequence goes on from VXAB01009957.1 coordinate 57,769, forward strand.
TAACACTGGAACAATATAACCTTGTGGCAGAGTAGTAGAAAATGGCTACAGCAGAACCTCAAATATATCATCAAGTGGTAAATGGTGCTTTGTAATAAAAAAATACTCCAACTGCTAATCAGATTCCTACTCTCATCTTGCAATCTTCTTTCCCCATTGTGTCTTGTTTCCTGTATCTTGTCTTCATCTTAGACAAGATAAATCTAGCTTGATACTATCTCTGCACAGTACAGCAGTGCAAATCACCAACACCCGTCAGCAGCAGATTAGGAAAAACACTGTTTTGTTCATACTGACAATCACCTATCTACAACTGTAAATAATTAGCAAGAAAAACCTATTGGATCATAAACTGACAGAAAAGCAGAGTGCCTGGATTGTGAGGTGTCTCTCCTGTTCCCATCTGCTCTTATGGCCCACCAAGAACCACCATGAAGTCATGTGGAATTGTGTAACGTTAGGTTAGCAGACAAAATGTGCTTTTCTGGGAGTTGTCAAAAAACATACAAGTAAACACTTCAGAACAGGCTTCTACTGTTGGTTTTGTGGGAAGTGAAAAGTTAGAGGGAGGTGAGCAGCAAATAAGGACTGAAGAAGACAGCTTGGGCTGGAGTTGTTCAGCAGTGCTAAGTTTGCTTCACAGCAGCATTGTTTTGAGGGCAGAGCTGCTTTCCCTCCAATATTAAGTAAGTCCTACAGGTTAGCCCCTTCATACCAGGTATGAAATGCATTGCCTCTTAAGGAGTAACTCAACCAGAAATGGTTGCTGGTGGAATTTTTAACCCTTATTGCTCGCAGCACCAGCTGCCTATTGGAAAGCTTTAGTTTTGATTCTGAAATGCAGTGTGTCATTTAATAGGCCGTACAAAAGTCTGGAAGTCAGGGACACCTATACAGACAGTGGTGCTGGTGAGATGTGCCTCAGTTGTTTCACCAATCTGAGGTCATTCTTCGAAGCTGCTGTCACTGGAATGTAAGCGGTTGGACTTTGACTCTCCCTTTTTCTTTCACCACCACCAGTGAAGGAAAGCACAGGATAGAGGCATTGTACAGCACCTTACAGACTCCCCTTAGCTACAACAGTGAGCAAAAATAGGATTGAGTTGAGCAGTAAAGCCAGCTTTGTGACCTTTGCTGAAAATCTGAATGTGATACAGTCTGGCTATCTGACATTCCAAGGCATGGCTTGGTGGTGCTGTGTAGGGCTCTCTAATTAGTGCAATTGTTGAAACGCTTTACAGTAATATTTAATCTTCGTGGTATATAACGGAATAAAATAAAACAAACAGTTGTGGTCTATTTTTGCCCACCAATTTTTCTCGAATTGAGTGAACGTCGCTCTCTTAAGAGTAGATTAGGTTTGCAATCTGCAGTGGGTTAAAGTATTACTCTTTATCCTTCCAAGATCTGGCTGCAAATGTGTATTTGGGTCACGGAAGGAAATGACCAGAATAAATCCCTTATGGTCATCGTGGTCAGATGAGCAAATGCACAGAGGTGCTCTTATTAACAATATAAACTATTCTTGAAGATGGAGAAATACTCCAAAAGATACCATATAAACGTGGTACCTGCTGGTCTTCTAAAAGGTTAACCAGAGATACAAGCAATCTGTAAATATCACTAAGGAGGAGAATGAGAGCTAGTTAGGTGATGGTGTAATGATTTTGGAGGTGACCCTAATTTTTGAGTTATTTATTTGTTGGGTATTTGCCTTAATTTTAACACAGTGATGTTAAAGCCTGTGTGCTGGCAGAGGAGGTGTGGAACAGTGGCAAAAAATTAGAACTTCTGTTTCTTCACGCTGCTCTGTGAATGGTTTCACTGCTTCCTTCCCATAGCAAGTCCTAAATGTCATTGTATTAGCCAGCTTCAGGTAAGGCTCTGTGTAGAAAGTGACAGAGGAGCAATACATAGAAGTATTCCGCATTTTTACTTTACCACTGAAGGACTGGAGGTTGGAAACTCTAAAGATCTGATTGTAAATCTTGTTTCCAGTAGTGTTAGAATTTTGAAGCGGGTCTGAAGTGAGGGATTTTAGAGCCTTTTTAGGGATTATTTAGTCTGGAATGGCTTTTTTTTAACAACCAGTTTAGAAAACCTCTCAGTGCTGGATTTCAGCTGAAAGGAGGAAGTGTTCGAACCGTAACCTCGTGAACATTACAGCATATGACAAGAAAATCACTACAAATTTAACACAGTCTAATTTATGTTATTCCTTGGGGGAACAGAAGCCATTAGGCTGGGAAGTTTGCATTGTTTTCAGAAGGACCTATTTCAGGCAGGCCAATTTCCTCACATTCCTTCCATAGTGGCATATGGGACGCAGCTTATTCACCACTGAGCGACGTGTTCGTGTGTGTGCAGTAAAGGAAATAATTGCTTTCTGCTTAACCTGAGCTATGCTTTAACAATAGCAGTTTTAGCTGCATGTTGGCCTCAGTTCTCATTTCACTACTGCGTTATTTGGGATCTGGTTGCTATCTGGTGAAGATTGGTAGTGTTCCCTTGGTAGGGCCTTTGGCAGTGATGCATGTTAGTAACTGGAGTTTGTGATTTCTGCACTGGGGAGTGAATCTAATTCTGTTCAGCCTTACAGCTGGCATTGTTTGGAGACTGCAGGCATTCTGTGCAGAGACAAGTCACGTAGCTTTCCAGATTCCTTTTGGGTTTGGTGGTATTGCTCTCAGGTCTGGGAGAGGGGGATGTGACCTGACTTACTGTAACTTGACTGCAGCCTTGTGTAGCTGACAGCAACACAGGAGTTGCCATTCAAAGCACACTCTCTTGATCTGATAATCACTGTACGTCTATGTCCTAGTTTGATGATGGATTTGTAATGAATGTCTTTAACCTCAGCCTAGCCCAGCCATCTGCTCTGTGAAGCAAGCTGGCTCTTCAAAGCCATTTTCTGCTTCAAGGTGTCTCCTTGTAGTCTACAGAGCAGTGACTCAGCTCCTCCCACCAGAGCTAAGCAGGATTGCAAGTGTGCCTGGTGCAAATGCTCAGCAGGAAACACAGCTTGCACAGAGCACAGCAGCTGGATACGTTGGTAACCTTTGCACTGAGGTGAATAAGGGCTTGTTGGAGCTGGTAGTGTAGGCACCCACGTGTCCTCAAAAGGAAAGGGGGCTGGAGCAGTGCTTCCAGCAGTCCAACATGTGAGCACTCACCTGTAGAACCTCCTGCAGAACATTGCAGCAGAGTTTAGCAGTGCTGCTTCTCAGCTGGATCCCTGAGAGATGACACTAATCTCTTGAGGGACATGTTAGATATGGGAATGTTCCACTGCTGTGGTCTATGAAGGGAGAGATTTTCCTGTGTATAGGATTGATGATCTGATTAAAACAAAAAACAGAGATAATTACTTTCTTTGGGCTAATCTATTGGAGGAGTGCCTTTGCCATACTACTTCAATTCATTACTTTTCTGAGTTTTAATTGAATTATAGGAATTTTAGACCGATTGCTTGGTCTAGTTTTGTTTTTAGATGATCTTTTTTTTTTTAACAGAAATATTTGGAAAAGCTTTTAAGATATGGAGTTATTAATTTCATGTATGTATCCTCATTTTCATCCCTGCAGCATCACTGAGTTCACACAGTCCCTAGGGCACTATGTGTGTAAGGTAGCATGCTCTGACAGCATCATCTGTCATTTGCACAGCATTACCATTTATCTGGCCACTTTCAATCTTTGATTAAATCACACCATTACTGAAGAGAAGACTCTCCCCACTGAATTCAGTGGTTACTGGATCATTTTTTATAGAGCAAAATGGCTTTGGATTCTTCTAAGCACACATGGCCTGTGTATTCACATGAGGAGCTTCCCATTGAGCTGGGTGGCCATTTGTCCATCCTGAAGTTCATCTGTTCTTTTCTGAGACACAGCAATTGAGACCTCCCTGTTAACACTCCATGCTGTTCCTGCAAGCCTACAGGCAGCAGGGGAAACTCAGTGCTTATTCTGCCTCCACAAGCTTAACCCTAACCCTAACCCTAACCCTAACCCTGATAAATTTATCTCCTCCTGTTTCACAGATATCACCACATATTCATGAGACTTAATTCTTGAACTTGTATGGTGACTGTCCATCTTGCCATATGGCTCAGAAAGGGAAAGTATCATTACTTCATTAATGGAAATAATTTTGAGGTTGTATAACTGCTCTCCACCTACTTACTGTTGTCACTAATGAACTTTTGTCAGCCCTCCTGGATTTCAGTCTGCATTCTGTTCCAGTGCTGCAGAATTAAGGATGTCCAATCTTAAATGGAAAAGTCTAAGAAGCTTTGTCTCAGAAAGTGACATGGGAGACTTGTCTTTTTTTCCCATGTTCATTACTAGTTGATCCCCCCTGCTGGCACCTTCAAATGAAGTGATTTAAAATGGATGCAATATTAAAGCTTTAAGATAGGGTTTTAAAATAAATGAAATGGTATCAGGACTGTAATAGTAACAGCTGCTGTGTCCATCAGCTGGATGGTGGAATTAATCACTCCGTCAAATCCCACTCTCTCTGTAGTTTGCTTGCTCCCTGTCCCTTCTGCTCCTTCACTAAAACTACAGGATAAACTCAACAGAGGTGGTCCACTGCTGGTTTATCAGGGAGAAGGAGGGAGAAAACTTTCCCTGAACTGTCAGCACAGTTTGCCTAATCTGCAAAATGCAGATTCAAATCCCAGGTCTGGAAGGAGTGGGAGCTCGGGTGCAAACCTCTGTGCATACTTACTTACATGTTTCCCTGCATGAAAGATCCAGGTGAGGACGTGCTGTTCAGAGCACGGCTGTGTTCATCACAGATGCAAAGTAGCTCTGCAGGCAGAAGTCCTGCCATCTGAGACTGCTAGTGAAGGTGCTTTTCTTCAGTAAGAAGGAGCTTCTGTGTTCTATATGGCATTGAATATTTACCTTGTCAGATATCTTTCATCGATACTCTAGCTTTGGGGAAAAAAAGGACTTGTTGCTACTGTCATGTAGGCTCACCCTTTTGCTCAAACCAGTTCCAAATAGCTATCAGTTTGCCTGTCAGAACTCACTAGCAAAAGGATTTATTTCCAACTCTCTGACTCATCTCAGAAAGCAACTTGTGTTTTCAAAACATCAGTTTGCTTTTTGACTTTGACCCAAGTTTTTATATAAAGTTTAACGAAAGATGTCAGTGTGATTTCTTTTGGGTTTAAACTGATTTTTTATTGGTTGACCAAAGCTAATTTTTTTGTTGTATTTCACTTGGTTAAAGTAACCATTAAAAGCAAATTATTTTTAGTGAAGCTGAAAACACCACTTCTCATTTGTACGTCAAAGAAATCCAATTCTTATTCAGGTCTGGGTTCTCACTCCCATCAGTGCTGCTAACTTAGTGAGCAGCCATGGACAAGGCAGTTAACCTTCCTATTCTGTGTTTAACCATCTGTGAAATGGCCACGATACCACTTACCTGCCTGACGCAGCTGCTCTGAGGCTTAATTTTTAATTAAGCTGTGTTAACAGACTTGGAGCTCACTGTGTTAATGCTGCACCGAGAGGCAAAATCGTTTTATTTCTCTATTACTGCTTTTAGAAGATCAGTCTTTTTGAGAATAACATATGGTGAACGATATCATTGTTCTAGAAATGACATCAAAGAGGAAAGAAAGTATCAAGAAGCACAAGGAGAGATGTACTGGGCTGGAGTGCCGACTTTCTGACACCCTAGAGTTCCTACATCTCTATTAATTATACATGTGGATCAACTTGTTAATGCATTTCTAATGATGTGTTGACTCAACCTCAGACCTCTATCCTGGCAGGCAGTCTTTTGAGTTAATTTAACCCCAGGATCAGAAGGAAATGGACAACCTAGTTGATGGCATTTCTGTGACAGCACTGGTAGGCTGCTGAGAACAGAACAGCTCTCCTGGGAGAGAGATGGGAAGTAATGGGACACCTTCGTAGGGAGCTGGGCCTGAATAATTTCTCTTGAAGGACCCGGCATTACATTTCAGGCTGATTGTTCATGGCCTATGACCAGGTTATAATTCTGGATGTTATTCTTCTACCTCTTTCCCCTTTACCGGTTTTAAGAACAATTATAAAGGCACTTAATTTTACTAATAATGCCACTGAGTCATTCAGGAGTTTGTTTATGGTGAAATATAACTGCTTACATCCAACAACAGGCAGAAATAGAAACCAACAATGTACTTTATTTGACCCAACTGCCTGTTATATGCTGCAGTATTCTGGTCTTACCTAATATGTTTAAGCAAATTTGACTCCATGTGCTTTGCAGGCACAAAACCCACACAAAATTACTGTAATTACTGTTCTTTTCCCAATTAGTGGAGGTGCAGTGCCTGAAGCACAGTTCCATGGTGAGAAGCGACTGTGTGTATCATTCTGTGTGAACCCCAACCAACACGTGCATCCTTTGCAAGAGAATGGACAACAACACAGCCTGAAGCTTCCGTGGATGACTTTGTGGCAGTGTCTTGAGCCTGTAGATAAACAGCAAGGTCATAAAGAACTCATGTCCCAGTGTCCTGTAAAGCCATTGCAGTAGGTGCAGTCATTAGCTCACAGAACTTTTTTTTTTTTTTTTTTTTTTTTTTTTTTTGTGAAGAGTCACTTAGGAAATGAGACTTTCCAGATGCAGCAGGTCAAGCTAGCTAGAGTGGTCTAAATTAAACAACAAGTGATACTGGGAAAGACATCCACTCTGAGTGACCACGCTGTGACATTAGAAATACATTACTTTGATTATGTTATGTTGCTGATTCATTCACTGGAAAGTCCCCACAAGAACTTACAACTGTGTCCCAGACAATTTCTGAAATGAATTCTTAAGCATACAAACTCCTTTTGCAAACATCTTACAAAGGAACTACTGGTTCTGAGTGTGCAAGTTGAGATAGCTTGAGGAGGTGACCAAAAGAAAGTGCTGAGCACCTGCAGTTCAGAAAACACTAAAATCTGGAGATATCCAAATAACTTCAGAAAGTGTGAAAATGCTAACTGTTACATTTAGCTTTAGCTCTTTACCTGGAGACCAGATCTTTTGTGTAATTTTAAGTTCTTCTGGGGAAAAAAAGGTAAAAACAGATTGTAACCTGAGACACTATGACCATTCCTTATATTATGTTTGGGGATTTTGTAGTTCCATGAGTTCTTTCTTTTCCTTCCCACGCTCTTCAGAAATATCGTAACAGCTGTAAAGAATAAAGCTTTATCCACTAAGAGATATCTGTTTCAGGCACATGCATTAATCCATGGCACAAGCAATCCTGCAATATTAAGCCTGTAGGTTATGCTTGCTGCTAGAATGTACAGAATTGACCAGGCTAATACTTTGTAAGGCACCAGAACAGGCTGCCCAGAGAGGTTGTGGGTGCCCCACCTCTGCAGGCATTAAGGCCAGGCTGGATGGGGCCCTGGGCAGGCTGACTTGGTGTGGGCGCCCATCCCACAGTGGGGGTTGGAACTGGATGGTCTTTCAGGTCCCCTCCAACCCAACCACTCTGTGATTCTATGATTTCTCTCTCTCTCTTTTTGTTGTTTTTTTTTTTTTGGACTGGACAACTGGTCTAGATCAGCTAACAGCCAGTGGGCACTGGGAGTGATGTCTTTCAGGGCGTGCTGTAGGTTTAGGTTCTCTACAGAATGAGAGACAACAGAAATAGATTTTGGAGAGGTTTCAGGTAGACTGGAAAGAAACACAACTTTCTTACCAGTATGTATTAACTGCCATATAAACAGGTATATCTGCACCGTATTCAGTGGGTTCCTTGACATGAGGCTGTCCTTGATTTTAAAGAGTTAATGTTCTCTTACTTACTCCCCCCCCCCCCCCTTCCCCTT
>VXAB01009957.1:65636-77919 GCA_013399175.1 Odontophorus gujanensis
TCTGACTGGCTCAGAGCACTGGCTTTCATTTGAAGGGCAGAGCACACTGAGTGATATTCACATGATACCAATGACAGCAGCACGATAAGCCTATTTCTGACAGTGTGGCAAATTACTATTATGAAATCCCAGTACATTTGATTGCAGAGTGACTTTCAGAAGGGATCACAGGCAGCAAGGTTATGAAAGGCTCTGTGTTTACTGCAGTAATGCTGACTTACTGGAAAAGAATATCAAGAGCTCTTTAAATAAAAAAGCTTGGGAGATTCCCAATTCATAGAACATTTGGCTGAGTATATCCAGCCCAGCATTACAGTTCTCTAAAATGAAAGATATCTGCAAAAACTCTTAGGCTCTTTTTTTTTTTCCCCTTTGGTGGTTTGGTAACTGTGTTTGCTATAGATTCACTCAATAGGACTCATCAGCTTCCAGGTGTCCTTCCTCTCTGACATCACTTGCTTCAGGAGATTACCATTGTTCTGTCTCCTCAGAACTGCCTCCTTAAAGATCATAGGGTGTCTTGGGTTGGAAGGGACCTCAAAGATCATCCAGATCCAGCCCATCTAGTTCAAAGATTCAAATAAAGAAATATGGCAACAGCTTAAGTGGGAGGAGAAACAGGCCATGTGGGGTTTGAGAAACCACGGGTATTAGCAGTAAAAGAACTATATTTTCCAAATAAAAAGTAATCAAACAAACACACGTGCTGACCTATTGCAGCATCCAGGGCTGTGTTACAACAGGGAGGAGGTGGAGTCACTGACCCTGGAGGTGTTCAAGGAGCATTGAGACGTTGTGTGGAGGGACATGGTTTAGTGAGAGCTATTGGTGGTAGATGGACAGCTGGGCTGGGTGATCTTGTAGGTCTTTTCCAACCTTGGGAATTCTATGATTCTAGGCAGAGTGTTACAACTGACCCTGCCCCAAACACCTTGCATGTAAAATTGTTGGTGAAATAACGCAATCAAACAAATGAAAAAGAGCAGGTGTTAAATGGCTCAGCTTTACAGCAAGGTCTTTATCATACCCATGCTCATCACAGTCATTTCACAGTGACATAGGTCTTTATTTCCACTACCTAATAAATAAATACCATTATTATTTTTTCTAGAGTTTTTTTTTTTTTTTAAGTTTTAAAGTTATGATAGCCCAAATAACCCCCTGGTAGGTTTTCTTGCTTTTATTAACTGCAGTACAACCAAGTTGTGTGTACTGTATTCGTAAGAAATACTCTGATCACTTGCCTTAATTAGAGCTTGTATATTGTCTTCTTCACAGCAGCCCAAGTACTGGGAAACCTTAACATTCTTGTTAAATTTCAGTTCAAGCATATTCTGCCCCCGAAACAGTGAAATATTGGTCTCTGCTGTATCTTTGCAGTGCTCCAGAGCACTTCTTGATGCTTGTATTCCAGCCAGTGGTGCAGCGAAGAGATCAGCATATGTATGAATCTGATTAGGATGACAAATAAATCCTGTCCCTGATTTGAACCTGTTATAGCTCTGTGATATCAAGAGAAAGTTTTGTTTTCAGCAACCTTGTAGTAAATTTGTGCTCTACGGTTAGGAGTTTTAACAGTTTCTCTGCATTTCATTCAGTGAAGTGGTGACTTCATCAGCCATGTCTGCCTTTGCTGAAGGAAACATTGGTCCTGGCAAGAATTGGACGTGGCAAATCCATGACTCTCTCTCCATCACTTCCTCACACAGTACTTCTAATTGAGGGACTGCTTAAATGGTGACTGAAATGCATCTCATCTCTTTAAGTGTGGATACAAAATGAAAGTTGCTAAAGTTTAGGTAGAAATCTCTGGAGTTCATAGAATCCTCGAGTCATTGAGGTTGGAAAAGACCTCGAAGACCATCAAGTCCAACCATCCACCTGCCACCAATAATGCCCCTGAACCATGCCCTTTCCTTAAATACCTCCAGGGATGGTAACTCCACCACCTCCCTGGGCAGCCAGTGCCAATACCTTACAACTCTTTTTGAGAAGAAATTCTTCCTAATAATCTGAACATCCCCTGGAAGTTCCTATGAATCTTTAGAGCAGCTAAGGAGCATATTTCCCCTCCAAAAACCCTGAAATGAAGGTCATTTCTACTTCTTAGCAAGTGTAGAAGATAGAACAAAACACATCAATATATTAGGTATATCAGTATACAAAAGAGAAAGATTCTCATTTCTACTTATCTCTGTTATCTTGGTTGAGAAGAGCGTTCACATGATGTTTATTAGGGGATGCATAGCCAATGTAATCTTGTTTGTTGTGAGGTGGAATGTAGCTATTCCAGTCTCCTCTAATTACTTTTCCTGGACTAATTAGGGAATTGATTCCTGAGTTTATCCAGCAGAGACTTGCAGGGTTGTTTTTGCATTCTGCCCCTTTGCAATACGAATATATTTAGCTGATGATGGAATGTGGCTTCCATACGTAGGTGGCCACAGCCTGTCACAGGTTCAGGCTGACAGACCAAATGTCTGAGGTTAGATGTGCAGCATCCACAGCTGTCTTTTTGTAAAGGTTATTTTATTGAAGCACATGTTCTTGGAATTTGTTTCCTGGGTGGCATGCTGTGCCACAGAGGGGCCAAGTGTTTAAATAACCTCTTCAAACATAGCTTGCACTTTGCTGTAAGGACTGAAGTCAATTGTCTCTCAAGTCAGATTTGTGATGGCAATAGCATTGGTGCAAGTGAATGGACGTGGTTATTGGGTTGTTGTAGTGACAGTGAACTCTCTGTGAAAGAAGGCATGATGAACAGGGGATCTTTTGCATGCCTAGCAGGTATTTGGGTAAATGAGACTTTTACCTCTGACTTCAGTAGGGCCAGAACTGCACCTAAAAGCAGAAATGCTTTTAGCTGCAATGCTTTGAGAGAACAGAAATGCTAGTGCTGAAAATGGCGATGCTTTACAACTGTGTAAAAGCTGTGGCAACAGTGCTATCCCTCTTTGTTGTGACCAAACAGATACCACTATTGTGACAGTAATTTCCACTTCCTTAGATGCAAAGAAATTGCCTAATCACAGCTGCAAAACGTGGCATGAGCTGCAAAACCCACCTCGAATCTGAGCCCTACACACTGTAGGTAAACTGCCACAAGTACCCAGGTTTGCTACTTTAAAAACTTGCTGCCTTCCTAATACTGATCTCACATTAGTGACTTATTGTAGACCCACCCACATCTGCATCGATGCTAGTACATGCTTACATGGGTAATTAAACACAGATGGACTGCAGTCAGGATTAAATTAATTAAATTTAACTGCAGTCAGGATCTCCTGCTAAAATGTCCCATGATTGTTTGTGGAAAGTCCCAAGATTAGAAGAGGAGGATGCAAGGGAAATTCAGCTTTCATGTAGCTCTTCCTCTGCAACCAAATTAAAAGCATTTTGTGGTGCTATCAGCTGTCTGCCACCATAGTCTTGTAATGAGAATTGTGAGGTTGACTGGCTAATCAGATCTCATCTATAAAGAAATGAGGGGGTTAGGGTAGGGACGGAGTGAGGAATCTCCTCCAGAACACTGAAGTGCAAGGGGATATCAGAAAGAGGGGATTTCTTGTGAATCAGTAAAGCTTAGAAATAGGACTCTTTGTAATCCCAGTACTTGCACTTCTAAGAACAGGCTGTTAACAGCCTGACCATACATACAGATAGTTGGGGGTCTTTCTGCTGTTTTCAGTTTCCTTTGGACCACATTGCATATGATGCATCTCACGCTGTAGAATTGGGTCCCTGCTGTGATGTGCAAGTTATGATGCCACTTCCAGCAGAGTTTATGGACCTTCAGCCATCAGCACTTCTTTCACAGTAAATGTATGCTCAGATATTTAATCTTATACAGTGGCTGATATTATGGTGTATCGTGTTTATTTCATGTGGGCTATTTCTGTTAGTCCTGGCATAGGAATTCCATGAGAAACACTGAAGAGGAAATGATCACTGTTACACAGTTCTTAAGGGAAGACAATAATTGGCCATAGTGGGTCTCCTTAAAAGAGGCCTTAAAAACATATGGAAGAACACTACATTTCAGTTAGTTTGGAGGAAAGAAAACTGCTGTTTTGGCTGGCAGAATTCTACCATTTTGATTCCTCAATATCTGTAAAAGAAGTTATTCAAAAACTGCTATCTCTTCCTGTCTGAAGCAAAATATGCTTTTTCATTCTAACAGATTGGAGTGAAATTAGAGCACCATGAGCCAAAGCAATAATCACTTTAGGAATAAAAAAAAAAAAGAAAAAGCTTGAAATTTATTCCAGCTTGGCAACAAGCTGCCCATTATTTTGGGGGTTTGGTGCCAATGCTCAGGTGCTTAAAGGCCATCTCAAAGCTCACAGGCATTTTTGACATTTTCTCATTCACAGGGTTGGTATTTGGGGGCTCAAGAGTGCTTTGTCTGTGTTAAGACTTAAACTTTTAACACCTTAGAGCTGTCACTCGTTCACTGGAAGCTTCTATTTTGATTTTCCTCATTAGCAGCTGTGAAAAGGGGAGAAAAAAATATAGCTCATTTCTCATTTAGTATTAATTGGAACATATTTTTGCCTGTAGCAGTTTGCTGATTATGAGATTTCTGCGCTGCTGACTGAGGCGGCTGTGCAAATATTCCCTGCAAACAGAAAACGAGGCTGTCCCTGTGAGTGACCTGCTGGAGAAAAGGCTCATTAATCAGAAACAGGTACAGAGCAACAGCTCTGCCTCACACTGCTCACGGAAACACAGGCTGACAATGCTGTCTGAGCCATTAGGCAGGACAGTTTGGTAGAGGCTGATGTTTTGTCGGAGAGAAAGTTTAGTCAAGTGGTTAAAACATGGGAATAAGGATGGAAGTGCCCGTGCTGCTTCCCAGCTCTCCCGTGGCAGTTCACCTTGCCTCCTTGTAGCACAACCACTGAGAAAGGGCCAAATTCCTCCAAAAAACAATAGCAGCAGCAATTCTGGATATAACACTGCCTGTGGGTATTGCATCGTGGAGTGTGACGGGTGAAAGTGGCTGCTGTGTATATCACATGAATTTGTGTGACAGTGCAAATTGTTCCTGTTGTAACACAACAGGTCATTTTAGGCTGGCTTGCATTGGCTTTTCTGTCTTCCAATTACATGCAGCACATTATTGGCAGGAGAAAATACTATTCATGAAAGGGTGTCCTGCTCAGTGCAGGGGGGTCAGAGCAGATGGCCTTTACAGGTCCTTTACTCAGACTCTCACAAACCAATGTGCTGTTGTGTCCACAGATGGCCCCAGCTTCACAGATCGCAGCTCCTCTCACGAAGATGCCAGAGAACCCAAGGCACCGTGGTGTGGGCTGTGGGGAGTATGAAAACAGAGCAAATTCTGCCACCTGCTGCTTCCCTGCACATCTACAGTGCCCTTGTGTTCAGTGTACAGACTCTTGGTCTGCCCTAAGCTGGTTGGGGTCTTACTGAGTTTATTTTCACCGCTGCAATTGCTGTATTTCAACCTAAAGCACTTCAGAGGTTGAATTGATTTACTCTCCGTATTTATAAGTAATAGGAGCTGAGTTTGAACTAGAAAGCTGACTCTGGACAGCATCAGTAAGCAGCATGTGGAAAGCCAGAGCTTCTCTATCAATGTAGGAACTCAAAGTTGCTTTCTTTTCATTTTCTGAAAGTAAGAATTGAGATTTTCTCTGTATTGGCTGCTGGGCTGGTGTGCCGAGGAAGCTTAGGCAACACACAGCTCAGAAGCCCATTCTCCATACACACTTTTCTGCCTGGTGTTGTGTCCCCCTCACCTTGATGAGAAGTGGGGAGGACAAGGCTGAGCCCCCACAGTGCCGTGCTGCTGAGGTGCTGATCTGGAGGACACTGGGGCTGCCACTTCAGGAGGGAGCTGTGTGAAGCACAAGGGACACTCCAGCAGCATTCCCCCAGGGATCCTTATCTTTCTCTCAGGCCAACCACTGTCAAGGACAAGGGCTAACATCAGGTCAATGTGCTCTTTAAATATAGAGCTGACTAAATTTAGTGTTAAATCTGCTGTGAAAATTTACAGCTCGTAACATTTACCTGACAGGCATCTGGACTCTCTTGTCCAAATATACAGTTCCTTAAATTAGACATAAAATATGCCATGAGGCAGCAGCCTAAATTACATATTTACAGGGCTGAATCAGGTAAGTATGGGTTTATGCAACCAGTCCCACCAGTGCAATGAACCAGTGCCAAGGAGCTCTTGGGGCCAGGGGCTGTCTCTGCATTGTCTGCTTGCAGCTGAGTTTGGCACAAGGAGTTCAGTGTCCTTAAGGGCTGTTGCAATTGAAAGAAGAAAAGCATGTGATGATAAAGAGCTTCCCTTGAAAACGACTGTGCCTGGAGACTTTTTCCTTCTTAGCAAATATTATTGCCCCAGAACGATGAATATATTATTGGTATAACCATTTCCTTATGGGCTATTGTTGAAAAGAAGTTGGGTCCTTCAGTACCCGAAGTGAATGCGCCCATCACTGTGACTACAGAATTATTTCCAGCACGTAATTCTCTTCACCAATGAGCCTAGCAGTTATTTCATGGCTACTGTAGTTCTTAACACCTCACACTGAGGAAATAATTTCCTTTCTGGAAAGTTCTCATGCAAACAGCCTTTTGAACTCAAATAGATTTTAAGTCATAAGAAAATACTCCCCAAAAAAGAACCAAGAGGATGTCTTCACTGAAGGCAGCACACAGCACAGACCAGGTTCGTGGCATGTTGCAGCACTCAGTGTATCTGCTCTCAAAGACATGCAGCTCCTTTGAAATGGGAACCTGGAATATGGATTAAGGAAGAAGCTTCAATAAAGACTGTGTCACATACTGGGGAGTTTATGCACCCTTTGTCAGCTCAGTGACAGGGCAGAATTTCTATGAGGGAAGCCACGCTGTTGAGAAAAGAAGGACCAAATTGTTTTTAAAAGCTTTGAAATGTGTTTTTTCTGAGTTGGTGCTTTCTTATATGGCAGGAAGATTACTGTCCTTAATGTACTACAGCTGACATCTGCTTAGACCCACAGAATAAAAGTGTTATCAATGGCATGAGCTGAAGTTGGTGTCTTCTGAGAGCTGATCAGTCCATGTTAGTTCAGCAAACAGCATGAAACTGTGGTTCTAAAAAAAGGAACTGCTAGTTACTAATGGCAATTTGGTGTTTTTGTCACCAGTGCAAGAAATACATGCTCAGATTTATGGGCAACCTTTGCCAGATATGTGTGGTTGCCATCAAAGAAAGTTTTTTTCTGTCCTTGTGGAGCTGGGTCGTTCTGAACCCCACTCCCAGGAGCTATACTTGTTTGAGGGCACTGTTCAGCCAGATCAGCACCATGGCATGTGCAGCTCTGGAGGACAGCACTTGGCAGGCATTGTATCCTCATTAGGTAGGGCTTAAATTCAGCCCAGTGAAGCTGTTTTACCAGAAAACTGACTTAGCTCTTTATAAGCACCTTCCAATGAATATTTATAGCTTTCTGAAAGAGGCCTCCTGCCCATGTGAACCTCTTGTCAACAGCCTGTTTCTCTTCTCTGTAACCACTCTCCCTTCACAGCTGGCATCCACAGTCCCAGTTCCTGCAGAACTTGCCAACCAGCATCACTGCTCCTTGTTTGAGTCCCAGCATGGGCTGAGATCCTCAGTCCAAAGAATCTAGCTTCTTGTCTCTGCTGCTCATCTAGGCTGACGTTGGTCTCCTTCCAGGCAAGAAGTCTGTTTGCTTGAGAGACGCGCGTCAGTTCTGACTACCACCTTGTCTCTGTAATGTCACAAAAGTTCACAGATGAGGCTGATTCCA
Organism: Odontophorus gujanensis; assembly: GCA_013399175.1. NCBI lineage: Eukaryota > Metazoa > Chordata > Aves > Galliformes > Odontophoridae > Odontophorus > Odontophorus gujanensis. Next base: position 73,430 of record VXAB01009957.1, read on the forward strand.
TGCAGAATGCTTTCAGAACAGAGAGTTGTACCACAGCATCTAGCTGTTGCATACAGAATTGAAGAGATTGCTGCACTCGTGCTTTCCAGCCGGAAGTGACCGTAACTAAAAGAGCCCCAACACTAAAAAAAGTTTTTCAAGAAAAGCCTGGATGAGTCTGACACATCTGCAAAATAATTTGTGTTTGAAGAAAATGTTTGGCACAGTGATGTTTCATAGTAATGCCTGATTGGGTAACTTTCTATTGTCTTGGTCATGGGGTAATCCTTTCCATTTTGCAATGATTCCAGGACTCTCAAAGTGCTTGTCACACAGTAATGAATTGTGGATTACAACATCAGAGTGTCCTAGGATAAACGTTATCTATTCTACAAGTTTAAGAAATGTGCTTTCAGCAATGGCTCCGCTATTAAGACCAATTAAGTCTCATTGTCAGCTCTATTCTGTCTGAAATTCTGTTTTGTAGAATGTTTGAGCAATGCATTTGCGATGCAGATGAAGAATCCTACAGTCATAGAATGGTTGGAGTTGGAAGGAACCCTAAAGGCCATTTGGTCCAACCCCCTGCACTGAGCAGGGAGACCCACAGCTCCATCAGTGCTCAGAGCTCCTCCAGCCTGAGCTTGGTGTGTGCACCACGTCTCTGGGCATCCTGTGCTTCACCACCCTCCTTGTAAAAAACTTCTTCCTTATATCCTATTCAAATCTGCCCTCTTTTAGCTTCAGTTCAGCAGGCTTGGTGGCTTGAGTCAATGAAAAGCTAGTTATCTTTGCTGTGCATTTAGTACTGCTGAAGTGAAAACAATTGGTAACTTCAGCAGTTCAAAGCCAGCATTTTTCTACCAGGTATTATTAATCATAACTGACACGTCTTGTAGAGTCGTGCATTCTTGTAGTTAAGAGGCTCTCTGTCAAAATGCATTTTGTCCATTTCGCTACCTGGCGTGCTCTGCTTGGTTCCTCTGGGTGTCACAGTGTTTTACTTGTGAATGGTTTGGTAGTCGGAGAGACCAGAGCTGTGCCTGGGGAGCCCTGCCCACTCAGCTCACGGGTTTGGAATGAGTGCTTTATACAAATTTCATGGGCAGTACACGTGCGTCTCACTAATTCCCTGTACCTCAAGCAGGTGGTTTCTTTCCATAGATCAGCTTTGGTTTTAGAAGCACCATAGATAATAATCATAAATTTTTAACTTACTATGAATATTTAATATTTATGAATGATTGATGACCGTATTTCCAAACACACTGGTAGAGTTGTGTGAAATGAAGAATATCTCTGTATGGCTGCCTGACCCGTATTCCAAATACTGTATGGGCTTTGTGATTTTATTAAGATAGATACCTGTGTTGTATTTTCATTAAGATTTTAGTACACAAACAGAAAAATACACTTTTTGTGGCCATAAGTGACAGTGATAGGAATTGGAATGGACTTCCTTACAAATACTAGAATTACTCTATCTTCTGATTTTCATACCGCTGTAGGGAATCCCTTCTTCATCAGTTCTTCTCAAGGTATTTTTTCAAGGGAGTGTGTTTTTCATAAGAGCTGGCTGTGGTTCACTGACTGCTTCTCACCTATTAGCTATCGGTTTCCTAAGGCTTGTAAGCCCAGGAGAGCACACCCAACCTAATGCTGTCTGTAATTATCAGGGTTCTTGCTCCTCTGACAGATGTCAGTAACAGTGCTGCTTTCTGATTCGGTCAGCAGAGGTCTGCATGCAGCTGGCAGGCACCTCACAGAAGTTGGTGGAGGATCACTTTGCCGACAGGTGCCACTGTTGCTCTACGTGTTTGTGTCTGAATCATCAGCGCCCTTCAGCTCAGGATCAGTTCAACCTTGAAAAAGCAAAACTAAATCACGGTGGCTAAAAATGGACCTCTGTGCAGAGGTATCTAGACAACGAGTAACGAATCTGCTTTACCTTGTGCCTAAAAGTGATTATATTATTGTTCACCTTTAGCAAAACAGATGAAGGAAGCCATAAACATGCATGGAATTAATTACAGATACATTTCATCTCAGGCTTTAAGTTGCTGCAGGTTTGTTGTTGAACCTCAGACCAGCAGGGGCTTGATCTTGCAGACACCTCCTCCAGATCAAACATGATTTAAATGCAGAACTTCCTCATTAGCTCGATTAGAACTGGGACTTCTGTCAGCACCAATACCAGGGTGCCCCATGCAGCAATGCAGAGGCCACCGACTGCTGCATCTGTGTTCAGTGCTCGGTAATGTAAGGCCAGCTAATGTAGTTTACTTTGCAGCTTATCTACCATTAAGTGTCGTTCAGTGTGTAAAGCCAAGGGCAGCTGAGGTCTGCTTGCTGACTGCGTCGGTACAAACCTTGCTTCACCTTGTCCTTAGGTATTCAGTCATTTCATATGCTTAATTTGCTCTTGGACGTTTCAGACATATTGTGGAAGAATACAAGTTTCTTTTCTCCTCTTTCTTTCAAGAAATGTGTAGCAAGCTGCATGAAAATGAAATAACAACTAAAGAGAATACAGCTGAGGGATTTATATGCTATTAGGTTCTGTCTTGCTTCATATTTTTTAATGCAGCTATCCACTGTCTAGATGCTGACACCTACAGGTTTTGATTTTAGAGAATTAAAATCTCCTGTTGAAGGAATATTCCCAGCCATCTGCAGCTCAGAATGTAATCCAGCAACATGTTCTGACTAGCAGCCATCCCTCCAACCACATAACCCAATTCCCACTCCTTCTGCACGGAACAGATCACTCTTACGTATATCAGCAACAAGCTGTATTAAGAAGTACTTAAGATCACCCTAAGCTGTTTACATGGAGGCAGCTCTTGCTTTTCTTTCTCTCGCCAGTTGGCCGAGGGCCTGCAGATATTTCTGACCCCCTTCACAGTCCAGAATCCTGCTAACAAGGGGAAGGTGTCCCTGCCTGGACGAGAGGCTGTGAGGTTGAGCTGCACGTCTGAGCTGGCACGAAGCAAAAGCCGACGTTGGTGGCTTTTTGTAGGACATGGTGTAGACACTGCTCATCACTCCTGCTTCTTTCCCTTGCCATTTCTGCTTCAGGTGCTCGAGGAGGCCATAGTTGGTGGGTGGTTCTGAGAGAAGAAACGATTGCGTGTTATGAATGATAGAATTCAAGTTTTGATCCTGGTGTTCTTAGTCCACAGTGGGCATAAGGGAATGTTTCTGCTATTTCGACAACAGATGAAGGACAAAATGGCAAACTGGTTGTTCCCAGGGCAGGCTGGGGGGGAAATCACTGTAATAAGGTATTGGTAGGAAAACAGTAATGATACAAATATAAGGAATCCTGATTCTTCATTGTCTCCATGATAGGAACTGAAGTTATCGGAGGTTTACATAACTCTTCAATTCAGAAACATCGTCATTATGGAATCATAAAATGGCGTAGTTTGGAAGAGACCTTAAAGCTCACCCAACGCCCTGCTGCCAGTTCCCTCTTTCAGTTTAAAGCCATTCCCTGTTGTCCTTCCCCCATTAGACCCTTTCCTGCTTATATGCCCCTCAAGCACTGGAAGGCCGCAGTGAGCTCTCCCTGGAGCCTTATGGTCTCCAGGCTGACCAAGCTCAGCTCTCACAGCCCTACTTCATAGGAGAGGTGCACCACAAAATCCACTTTGAGAATAATTGTTAAAACAGGAGGGGGTTCCTGGCTCTAAGCCTCCATGTTGGCCATGCACCATGTGCCATCTTTTTTTGTGTTGTTTTGTAATTAATTATACCAAAAACTGCCAAGAATGGGGAAATCTGATTTCTGAGGAACCCATGCAAACTTGTGTCCATTCCAGCCGCAGAGAGGAGGCAGCAAGGGATTGTAACTGTGTCTGTTGTAGTTATCCTCATACTCTGATACTAAATGTCTGCTCCTTGGTTCCTCGTGATGTGTGAAGAAGTGCTGTGCTGGCAGGCCCTGAAATGCGATGCACATTGAACTGCTCCATTTGTCTCAGGGCACAGCACTAGGATGGTGTAGCATGCTTTTGAAGCAGACTGTGCTACCAGTGATATCATAAAATGTAGTAAATACATACAGTTCTTTTACTTGTAACTTAATTCCCAAGAATAAGGACATTTACCTTTAAAGAGAGGTAAATTTGGGGTTAAATTAAGCAACTACATCTACATGAACTCTGGATGGAGCTCTGGATCTTGCAAACCAACCACAGAACCACAGAGTCATTAAGGCTGAAGATGACCCCTAAGGTAATCTAATCCAACCAGAACTGCCCACTAAAGCAGAGCTGCAGGGTGTTCTTTTGCACATACATTTGTTTAAGGGCACGAAATGTGACTGAAGTTCGTGATAAATCGTTGCTGTTTGGAATATTAGCACACACAACCCTGCATCAGGAATTCCTTTTCTTACCTTGTACTACTTCATCATGGCTGTTCTTAGCATTTGCTCTGGTTTGTGATCTGGGAAGTGAGTGAAGTCTGTGCTGTATGTGCTGCGGCCAGGTTTCCTACAGGGTTTT